>JAINUG010000446.1:0-335339 GCA_029706075.1 Aldrovandia affinis | reverse complement strand
GAGGATTTTAGTTTAGATAAAACACGCCATAATCTGGATTAGTGTTCAGAGGCTCACAACAATGGTATTCAAATACAGTGACAGAATTCAAGTTCAATTTAATAGGAGATGCAAGAGAAATCAATTAGCTCCCATGTAAAAAAGTCCCTCAAAATGGCAGACCTTAGAATAACAGTCATTCCTTTGTTTCCCAACTGTCCACAACTGGTTTAGGCTGGTTCCTGGGTGGACCCCCTTCTGTTATTTTATAGGCATGTACCTGGATGGGCCACTGGGACCCCCCTTTAGGCACCTTAAGTGTTGATTGGGTGGTCTGCCCTGACTATCAACTGACCTTGGTTTCCTCCAATAAGCATGAGGCACTCGTCCTCCTTTCCTTTGTTAAATGTGGGACTTTGTGATGAAGTGTGTGTACAAAAGACCACACCATGCCAGGCCACATCTCACATCACATCACAACCAAAACAATACGTGCAGCACACACACCTGTCTTTGGAACAGTGGCCTCTTACAATAAAGTATGTGCAGCTTTTCATCCTGTGTGTCTGATTTTACTGGCACCCTGTAGTGATCACTCCTAAAGAAGATCAGAGCGAATCAGCAGGTAAGCGGACATTCATCCACAGGTTGATGTTTCTACCTGATTTCATGCACACCTTGTCCTCCCTTACATCCAGGCTACTTTGAAAAGTGAAATGGAAAACAATAACAGAAACTACACAAATGAGGCTTTAGACAAATAACGGAAAAATATTTGAACTGTAGTCTTTCCCCAAATCCTTATCTAATTTTAACAGTTAAATCAAAAATACAAACAGTAATGTACACACCTGCTTTAATATGATTATGAATTTAATTGTTTACTCTAAGAATTCCAGTTAATTTTATAAACCTATACAAGGTTGGAATGTATTTTCACAGAACGTGATGTCGTGGAATATGAAAGCTACGAATTTCTGTTCATTATTACCGCTTGTGAATCGCGTGTTTTATAAGCTTCGGCTGTGTATTTTGCGTTGACAACAAAATCGATGTTTGTTTAGCCCCTTAAAAACAGCGATACCCTTAACTAAGCATTAACATTTAAGATAGTTGTCCTTTCCTTTTTTTAGAGCGACGTTAAAGCGAATTAAATCACTTTTCAGAGGAAGTAAAAATATTATTATTATTATTATTATATTAAGTGATTATGTGTGCGCTCTCCCGGCAGGGTGTGCGCTCTACGGCACATTTCCTTTGATTTAGTTTTATTAGTCACAGCCATTGGCGATGTTATCATTAGGATGGCTCTTTCTTCGTTGCCTCCGTAAGTATTACAATTCATAGTTAAAACAAATTACAGTTTTATATTTAAAACAAATTCGTGCTACCCTGTTTAGCTCCTAAAATGTATGCTATTGTATTTCAAACGTTTAGCGTTACTACCATTCTGGATTAGCATAGAGGTACAAATTTGTTTTAACTAGCCTATATCTTTCGTAATTGTACCATGATATAGCGACGAAGACATACATTACAATAACATACCAAACAAAAATAATGTATAAATATATAGGGTGATATCAGCTAAATTGGGCCACTTTTTGGTTAATTGCTTGGGAAACTAAGAAAAAAGCAATGTATGACATTTTTATGGTTAATAAGGACTGTTTTTAATATTTTTGTGTTGAATTGATGTAATAAAATATAATTGTTCAGGCCCTACAGCTTTTGAAAACATCAGCTGTCACATTTTTTTAGATGAGCAGTGTTCAGGTAAAATGGGCTGGCTGATCAGCTAAAATGAGCCACTCAAACTGTAAAGCGAAGTCATTGAGTCATTTCTCATAAAATAATCGAATCATCTTTAATCTCAACACACTAAAACATTGCATTTAAATAACATTAAATGAACTCATGAAGAATAACATTAAAGCATTAAGAATTCATAAAGAATAACATTAAAATTAATTCATGAAGTACCAATTACTTTAGGAACTCATTTTGGAACATGAATGTGTCTGTGCATGTGTGTGTGTGTGTGTGTGTGTGTGTGTGTGTGTGTGCCTAACTATGCAGGCTTACACATGCATATCTGGAATTAAAAATACTCTCGGAACAACTGTAAAGAAAGTCATATTAAAACGGGAGACAAGGCTACTCTTTTAGACTGATGCTTCAGTAAATCACTCATTCATCACAGTGTGTGTGTGTGTGTGTGTGTGTGTGTGTGTGTGTGTGTGTGTGTGTGTGTGTGTGTGTGTGTGTGTGTGTGTGTGTGTGTGTGTGTGTGTGTGTGTGTGTGTGTGTGTGTGTGTGTGTGTGTGTGTGTGTGTGTGTGTGACAGAGCGCTAGATAGTGAGAGCTAGCTCACGATGCGCCCTGGACCAGAGCTAACACACATACATAATTAGAAGGGAAAATGTGAAAAGAGGCATGTAATATATACAATAATATAATATAATAATCTATTAATAGCCTACTTTTAATAAGAGGAACCATCAAAATATCCACTAAAACTCAATTCAGAAGGTGGCTCATTTTGGCTGTAATGCATGGCTCAATTGACCTTAACACATTAAGGTCAATTGAGCCACTAACAAAAATTTTTTTTAAATAAATAAATAAGTTTATTAACAAACTATCAGCATTATATCTGATGGAGGCCATCAGAGCATGTAGTATACATAATCATTTATAGATGTACATTTGTTTTTTATTGATTTATCAACCTTATTATTGACAAGTACATTTTCATATGTCAGGCCACTCACCTTGAAGTTCTCTCAGCAGTCTCGATGTGAGGCATTGCCCCGACCACCATAGCAACCATAGACCATCCATCCATCCATCCATTGTCTAAACCGCTTATTCCTGGTCAGGGTCGCGGGGAGGGTGCTGGAGCCTATCCCAGCATGCGTTCCGGGCGAGAGGCAAGAATACACCCTGGACAGGTCGCCAATCCATCACAGGGCACACACACCATTCACTCACACACTCATACCTACGGGCAATTTAGACTCTCCAATTAGCCTAACGTGCATGTCTTTGGACTGTGGGAGGAAACCGGAGTACCCGGAGGAAACCCACGCGGACACGGGAGAACATGCAAACTCTGCACAGAAAGGCCCCCGGCCTGGATTTGAACCCGAGACCTTCTTGCTGTGAGGCAACAGTGCTATCCACTGCACCACCGTGCCGCCTCAACCATAGACCAATCAAGTCAATTGTTACATGTCAAGTACAGTTGTGGCAACAGTTTAATGTCATTTGCAGTCATTGTCTGTTAAAATTGCTGAGACACTCAAAACCTTAAATGGCTCTTTTTACCTGATGGCCCAATTTAGCTGATATCACCCTACATACAGTGGGGTCCAAAAGTCCACTACCAAGATCTGTTCATTTTCATCATTCATCGAAAACTAAGTGTTTATAGTGTTAGTACATTTTTACTCGTGTGGTATTTGTTATTCAAGATTGTCCTAAACACTGATGCAAAGAAAGAAAAAAATGTTTGAGAAAGGATGGTATGAAATTGAACAATATCTATAAAAAATGTGTTTGCACACTATTGCCTTTCATTTCCTCAAAATGTTATGACACCTTATTTCTAAGTTTTAATACATGGACACTCCTAATATACAATGTGAGTTGTTTTGGTCTTGTAACAATTAATGCTGGATATTTATGTAATTAATATGGTCCTCTATGTGTACTCATTGCTACTGCAGGCACTTTAATCTTGAAAAAGTTTTTGCATTTGTAATTATGTCAGCAGGGCTGACTGAAGTAGTTAGAGGTCAAATTGTTATCCTGAGTAAAAAATGTTGTGTTAGTTTTTGATGAATGATGATAAATATGTAAAATATGAATACTGAAATTCCTCCCAGAATAGGACAAAATGAAACAAAAAACATTTCAAGTTAGATCTGGAAGTCTGTGGTTTTATGAATCATGAGTTTCTTATTTGGCAGCGAAATTATTTTACATTTTAAGCATTTAGCAAACGCTCTTATCCAGAGCGACTTACAAGATGTGCATAAATACATGGTAGGAACAATCATAGTACACGCAAAAGATCAGTGCAGTAATACAGCGATAGACATCATTGCAGGCAGCTGCGTACCATACCTGTAACACTGGGAAGGAAAAGGTTAGTTTTTTAAAATTATTATTATTTTTTTTTAATGAGGAGTAAGCAGGGATACATAGTGTTGAGCAAGTAGGCAATGGTGATGACAATTGGCTAGATGTACAGAATTCAGTGGTAGTGGAGTCTGAAAAGGTGGGTTTTGAGTCTCTTGCGGAAGATCGCAAGTGATTCCGCGGTCCTGACCAATTGTGGAAGGTTGTTCCACATTGAGGGCTCAGGACAGAGAAGAGGAGAGACCGCGAGACCGCTGCCAGGCACCCGGAGAGATGGGACAGTCAGTTTGCCAGAGGAGGCGGAGCGGAGGGGTCTCGCTGGGATGTAGGGTGTGATGAGTGTCTGGAAGAATGGGGGAGCAGTACCTGATGCATGCTGCAATGGGAAGCCAGTGTAGAGAGGAGAGTAGAGGAGTGACATGGGTGAACTTCGATTGGTTGAAAACCAGACGAGCGGCAGCATTCTGGACTAGTTGCAGTGGCTTGATGGCACAGGCTAGTAGGCCTGCCAGCAAGGAATTGCAGTACTCCAGATGTGAGATCACCAGGGCCTGGACCAGGAGTTGTGTGGCCTCTTGGGTGAGGAGTTTGGTCCACCAGACGTTTGGTCCACCAGACAATGCCCTTCAAAGCCACATGAGTACCAGTAATAATCGATTCAGAAAAAATGGAAGTCAAGATTTCAGGAATATATTAGTGTGATTCAGAAAACATGCAGTTCATGCAAATATTTAGTTGTTATTTCTGGACACTAGTTTTGACCCTATATGCACTCTCTCTCTACAGCATCTGGAAATGGAAGTTACAGTTTGTGAGATTGGTTCTGCAAAGAATCTTGATTTGTGGTAATTAGAGTAGAATTGGCTAAAGACTCCCCTTGTTTCTAATTTCACCCCTCCCCCAGTACTTCTTCTTTTTTTCCCAGTATTGATCTACTTCCACACTTACCATTACTAGCACTGGTGGAGTCTATTATTTCAAAAGTTATTTGCTGTGTTTATTATATTTCTACAGGAATACAGTAAAAACAAAACGTTTTTTTTTTAAAAATGAACTTGTTTCAGATTTTCTCCCATTTTCTCCCAGTTTAGTAGCCAATTACACCTTTTAGTTGTCATGTTAATCCCCCCCTCGTATTGTGAGTTCACTGCCGTAGCCCTGTGACCGGTAGTGACAAAGGCGATGTATCGTCTCCTCCGACTCGCCAGGCTTCCGACTGTAACTCCGGTACTACAGAGCCACTCCTGTACGCAGCAAACTTCCTGTCAGCTTCCCTCCCCCTCCCTGGGGCGGACAGCCAAGTCTGATCAGAGGATACTCTTGGAACAGTTCCTAGAGTATCCCTGTGCATTATACAGTACTGAGCTATAATCTTGCAGTATTCAGTAATGAGCTGTGATATTTAAACATCTTTCTTCAGTTTGAAAAAGTGGAGGATGGTCCACAGATATATTTCACCTGCAGGTCAATGCCCACTTTACTGTCTCAGCTAATCACAAAAACGTGCTTGCATTTAAACATGCTTATGTCAAGCAACTCAAGTTTTATGTGAGTGGTTGGGAACTTAACTAAATATATTCTACAATGCTCATTGCCAGCTCACATAACAATTTAGTAATGATTTGCTCAACAGTAAATATGAGACATATTGAATCCGTAACCATGTTATGTGAGTTTGTTGTGAACACAATGTGTCCTTCCGCACAAGGGATACAATGCAGCTTTTAGTCCAAGCACTCGTCACATTTTGCCTGGAATACTGCAGCTCAGTGCTGGCCAGCCTCCCCATTTGTGCCATTCGACTTCTACAACTCATCCAGAATGCAGCAGCCTCTCTTGTGTTCAATCTCCCCGAGCCACCCCACCCTGATGTTTAAATTAAGTTATTCGTCATTGTGTCAGTAAATATCTTATTGTATTGATGTGTCCTGTAACAGTATGGCCTAAAAGAGCTCTTTTGGAAGTTTTTTTTCCAGGCACCTGGCAGGAATTGTTAGAAGTCACTCTGGATAAAAGCATCTGCTATTTTGGTTTTAATAGTGAATTAAGTTTACAACCCCTTATAAACGTATCTCTCATTTGTTGGGTTTAATTTTCACATTGTGTATAGTGGTTCTGCAGTCAAAGGGTAATAGACCACCTGATGAAATGTTCACAGTTTGACCAGACCCCAGAAATCAGCACAAGAGTGCACCTGAGACTGTTAATGAGATTTGGACAAGGGAGTGGGGTAGGGCTAATCCTATTCTGTAGACCTTTTCCTTGCAAACAAGCTCAGGGACAGCATTCCTGGGGAAGCAAATGGGATTGATTTCATGTGTAAAATGCAATAAATATCTTACACCAATAGCAATATGCATTCATAGATCAAAAATAGACCACCTACACAGTATAAAGACAGACTGCACACAGCAGGGAAGCAGGGCATGCAAACCAATTTGCATTCTGTGTTCCAAATGAAGGTAAATAGATTTTACACACCACAATAATCAAATAATTATTTTCAGACACAGCCCATTCACATTATACAAATCATATTAAAAACGGTAAAATAATTATTTAATCATACATGTTCAGCAGAAAGCTAAAACCAATGGAATCTTGTACTTTAGCCTATACCTGGATAGATTGTAAAAGGTTACACAGTCAAAATATAAATGAATCACATGCCATACATTGCTAATTCAGTTAAGTTCCAGAATAGTCACTAGGAACATTTTTAACATTTGTAAATATGTATAATCACTTATTGGAAACATAGGTGTGGTATTATACCAAACTGAAATCAATCTTCCATAATCAATGCTTGTTCCAAAAACCAAACTAGCAAATGTTCAAATCAGAATAGAAAAATCAAATACTAGAGAGAAAAACTACTACTGAAGCAACAAAGGAGAGAAAAGCTGCTACTGGGGAAAGAAAAATTGAGAGTTGAAAGTCCAAGCTTCCAACTCGTAGGCAAGGCCAAAACAGATACTTGATTCATCTAATAATCACTGGATAAGAGCACACCTGTTGCTATTCACAGGAGAGGGTGCACCTGCTTCTCTCTCTTAAAGGGGCAGTGTACGGTGAAGGCACCGTGAATCCCCACAAAGCATAACTATGTGTTACTGTGTGTTTCAGATCTTCTAGGTGCTGTACAGTATGAAGGGTATATAATGAGAAAGGGAGAAAATATCACTCTAAACTCTCATCTCAATTTAAATCTGACTAACTCTCAGGTACTGTGGTCATTTGGTCAAAATCCATATAAAGCAATAGCCCAGATCAACAATGGAGAGATTTCAATGGACTATATTGAAGAATTCAGAGACAGACTGCAACTAGACAGAAAGACTGGATCTATCACCATCAGAAACCTCAGCATCAAAGATCTGTAATGTTCCAGCTCACTGTCTACAGTAAGTCCATCCGTCTGTCTAATGATTCACAAGACACTTGCTCCCGTCACATGACCAAATATTCCATGGTAGTAAAAAATCATTAATCAGAACAGGAACTGAAAGAACCTTTATTTCAAACGTTATTGTAAAACACAGCTGTGCACACACTGTAATCAGTTAGTACTGTAAATACCACCTGTTCAAATACATTGTATAATGCTATAAAAAATAATGTATTTGTGCAGGGACAAAAGTTGTGCAGGGACTCTATATTGCAGTTACAGGTTCAAAACCGTGGTGTTATTTTTTGTTGTTGTTGTTACATTAGAGTCCTGCTCTGACAGTAGTGCTTCATCAGAGCTAGGTTATACTGTGAACATTGTTCTCTCTCTCTCTCTCTCTCTCTCTCTCTCTCTCTCTCTCTCTCTCTCTCTCTCTCTCTCTCTCTCTCTCTCTCTCTCTCTCTCTCTCTCTCTCTCTCTCTCTCTCTCTCTTAATTTCACTCTGTTTCACTGTAGGTACTGTCTCCACACCTCAGATCAGACTCCTCAACCCCAATCCGGATCATGTGTTCAGACCTCAGGTCACTCTCTTTGAAGCATTGCTCCAGTCAAATAGCTCCTGCTCAGTGCTGTGCTCTGTGGAGAATGGGAGAGAGGTCACCCTGTCCTGGCAGAGAGAGGGTGAGATGCTGTCTCACACCTGCAGCACTGATCTCAACATCTCCCTGTCTCTCCCTCTGGAAATAGAAGACTACAACTCCACCTACAGCTGTGTGGCTGAAAACCCAGTCAGTAACCAGACTGTCCCACTCAACACTGAGGAGTTCTGTCCTCGGTATTCAGGTATAGTATCAATGCTCTGTGTTACACATTTATGTTTTCTCGGTCTATCTATAAAACTGAAACTTCTACAGTGTGCCCCACTGAGCTCTGTCCTCATTATAAATGCATATACAATTATTTTCTCCAGCTGTGCCTTTATGTGCTGTACAGAATTAAGATAAAAAGCAATTTTGCAATCAAAAGTATTCTCTCTAGCCAATGGGGCTCCCAGCACACTCTGCTAAATAAATGAGCAGGTATTTGTATACTCAGTCCTATACTTCTTGACAGTGAAACTGTTTAATCCTGTAAGTCTGTCTGTCTGTCACAGCCCCTACACCCATGCCCCAGTCAGTAGGTCCCTGGTGGCTCTGTGGGTAGTGTTAGCAGTGCTTCTGCTGTGCTGTGTGTGTGTCATGTGGATGTGGACAAAGAGGCGGAAAGAGAAGCGGAAGAGGGTGACACAGCAATCGTCAGGTACAATATGTTTGTATTTTCAGTTTTCATTATCTGTATCTTTACCATCTGCATACTGAGTGAATAAAAGCCTTTTCATATTGTGCACCCACAACATGGAACACCTTACAAAAGGTTCTCCAGTTAGAGGTGCTGGTACCACTTAGGTAGTTCAAGACCCCGGTTGCAGATGTGTGACGACCGTGATAAGGACGCAGACGCAGATCAGGGATAGGCAGAAGAGTCGTTTATTAGAAGGCAGGGATCACAACCAGGAATCAGAGAATCGGAGGTACAAAAACGCGAGGCAGAGAGAAGTCGATAACAGGCAGTCAAAAGGTCGGTAAACAGGAAGGCAGAAAGGCAAACAAACAAAATCGCTAGGCAAAACTCGGGGTCGTAATCAGAAGGGTAGTCTCGGGAAATACAATAACACTGGCTTCGGAAAGGTAGGCTCAGGGAAAATTGAATCAACGTACTGACACGGAAGAATGAAAACACTGAACATATATACAGGCAGAGACAGGAAACACAATGGGAATCAGGTGTGACTGGGAGGAGAGAGAGGTAGGAGAAACAGGTGAAAACAATGGGAATCGTAATCTAATTACGAGGGGAGACGAAAGACACGGACTGGGAAACATACAAACAAATATACAATAAACGACCTGGGAGATCAGGCAGACACGTGCATAGCTAGAAGGGGAGGAACGCAAAGAGAGAAAGTGCGTGCGTATGAAAGGGAAAGTGAAAAGCTAATCAGGGATAGGATAATGAGAGAGAATAAACGAAAGTCAGAAGCGTGAGATAATTAGTGATTAGTAGTGTTAGTAACCTAATCTAAATCCCTAACGTTAGTAGATTAGTTAGTTAGTACTGTACACACCTAACTAATATATACAAAGTGCGATCAAGAAAGTAGGAAGGAAGAAAACGAGAAACTAAGCGAAGATTGAAATCCCGAAATGTAAACTCCCGAAGTGAATGACAAGACAAGGAGTGGATCAGGAACAATAACAGACGGGGAACAGAACGTGAATGAAACATGACACGAAGAAAGATAAATAAACAAAGTACAAAAACAAACAGAACAGACACTCAGAACATAACAGTACTCGAAGAATGATAAATAAACAAAGTACAAAAACAAACCGAACAGACACTCAGAACGTAACAAGATGCCCTTAAGGAGGAGTGTAGATGTTTCCCATAGGCTGGATACTTTAAGTATATATATAGGTGTCTTGGAAGATGTTTTAATGTATTGTATTGTCATATGTGTGTCAATGTAACTTTTAAATGCTGTTCTGCTGCCTTTCTTGGACAGGTCTCCCTTGAAAAAGAGATTGTATCTCAATGGGCTTTTTCCTGGTTAAATAAAGGTTAAATAATGTTGTTTAAAAGGCACACCCTGTGTCAGCTCAGTGTCTTTGAAGATGTATGTGTTTTCAGATGGTGCGCCTGTGTCTCTGCAAAGCCCAGATGTTGACTACAAGTCAGTCCGCATAAAACCCAGATCCTCACCGATGCAGGTGATAGATTCATATTTTCAACCGCTTGTGACCACAATACAGCATTCACATGAACTGGCCCTCTGTCTGTCTCCACTGGGTGAACAGAAGTGAGAACACATTTACAGAACAATAACACTGTAGCAGAGATGAAATTAACAGTGTATTTGTAACCGTTTAAGATAACATTTTACTGAATAAAGTAGGTACTTCCAAGTTCCATGAAAACCATTATTTGTTGACTTGCCAGTGATGGATTGGCTGCTTGATGCAGCAGTGACTGTCTGTACACAGATGAATGACACTAATTAAAGGGGACATTTCTCTCAGTGATGTGCTGCATTGGCACCTCTGGTTTCTCAGCTCTAACCCCTTCTCTACCACACCCCTTACCCCAGTGACCACTGTACCAGCTACTTCATGGTATTACATTTCACTTCAACATTGACTAATTCTCTATCCTTTCAAACTGCCAAATTGACAACAAAATCAGTAAAAGTATGTTCTTGTAGGTCACGCCACAAACATCTGCAAGGCACCATTCATATTGGCTGTAGCCTTGTGTGCCAGTCGTATATCTCTATTAAAAGCCTGGTGAATGCTGTGAAATTTAAAGAGATGAACTGCCCAAATTTCAGGGATGTAAGCCATATTTTTTATAATGAATCACATTATCTCAGTGAAGATGGGTCTAAAGGTGGAGGTGATGTTTCAAATCAGGAAGCCAGGTTGTTGCTTGCATAAACATGGTTGTAACTTCTTCAGTCTATCTTGGAAGCCTACAGTAATTTTACGGTTACAAAATGGCCAGGACAATTACCATTAAAACCAATTCGTTATGTACAGCTAGTGATCAGAAAATGGAAACACAAATGTAAAATCATTTAAAATGGTGTTGGGCTCAAAACGGGTTCAAATTAGTGGTAAACTTGCCTTTCTCTTCCGATTAATGCATGGACATCACACAGTCATGGAGTATGCACTTCTGGCCATGGCTGCCCTGTGGTGATGATATCTTATCCTGAGTTCCATGCTGATATCACCTTAGACACCATTGTTTGTTAAACATAAGCAAGTTGAGTTGTCTTGGTGACTGAAGCCCCCACCAAATGCGCACCAACAATCGCCCCTCTTTCAAAATCATCACTGAGGATTCCTCTTGCATCCAACCTCACCATAATTATAGGCAGTCAGGCAAATACATCACACTTGTGAGCCGCCCTCTGACAATCTGAGGCGTGACAATTGTTGCTGCTGAAAGTGCTGTTCCCAGACACTCAGTCTTAGTGAGAAACAACTTTGCCTTGTTGCAGGCAGAAATCACTTTGCCTGACTCTTTATTGTTTTAACACCCTCCTCTCTGTACTTCCCCACAGGGAAACCAGAGTCAAGAGAAAAAGGAAGAAAGAGAAAGAAACCTTTATTTTAATATTGTTGCTTGCCATGAAATAGTCTTTTTACATTAGTCTCAAGGATACACAAATGTGTTCATTTTCAAACAACCACTGTATTAGCCAACATATCATTATATCCACTTGAAACAGCTTTGTTTGATGTGTCATGATTTGATGTGATTGGTGTAGCCAATTACACACCGAGTTGCAATGTAAGGCTCAAAGGCTCAAATGTGTGGGGAAGACTAGGGTACGCTGTTATGAGGAGCCATATTATCAGCTGTGGTTTTTTTTAAGCCAAATTGGCTGAAATATAACTGATTTCACACTGACCTAAATTGAAAAGCCAATTGGCCTTTTTTGTCTTTTTTTTCCTAAACTTGTTTTCATTTATTTAAACACACAGTTTGAGTTGTAATGGCAAAATGTACTCATTCCTGAAATGCCATGTTTCTGTTAGTTATATTTTGGTAAGGCAACATCATGGCTTTGGCTTCTTTGGCAGACAGATTACGTCAATTTGGCTCAGGATTTTGAAATCAGCCAACAACACTAGTGAGGAAAACGGTTGAGTAGGGAAGAGGCTTTATGTCCCTTATTAATTTCAAGTTGGGGCATTTATATTAATCCTGCTTATTACTTTGTTTTTTAAAGAAATATCATTAATCTAATATCCCATGCCATATAGGTTTTCAGAACTTTTTTGTTGTGCAAAGTGATGGCCAGATTGTCACAATATTTACCAAAAACGAAAAAACACAAAACAAAAAGAAAATGCGAAGAAATGTGAGATCAAACGGTTACACTCTCCACTTTACAGCATCAACACCAGGCTAGAGAGAGAGAGGAGCTCAAATATTTTAACTTAATGAGAATTATGTAATCTCATTCAAACAGTGCCCCACTATCAATCAATCAATCTTTATTTTTGTATAGCACCATTTACAAACAGGCTGTTACACAATTTACATTTAACAGAGGGAATCAAAAAAACTAAAAACCATTAGAGCCAATGTCGGAAACTGGAAAATCATTCCCTGACCCCTTAAAAGGCGATCAAGATGAACTCCTGGAGAATGGTGGGATACAGAGAAAAAAAATTGTCCTTGAGGCTCTTGAGGCTTAAGAGACCACCGGAAGGGCATTCTTTGGCATCCTAAGTGTAGGGGTGGGGTGGAGCTCATCCCTCCAGATACCAGGGCTGCGACGAACCGTGGTAAGGACCCAGACGCAGATCAGGGATTAGGCAGAAGAGTAGTTTATTGGAAGGCAGGGATCACAACCAGGAATCAGAGAATCGGAGGTACAAAAACGCGAGGCAAAGAGAAGTCGATAACAGGCAGGCAAAAGGTCGTTGAACAGGAAGGCAGAAAGGCAAACAAACAAAATCGCTAGGCAAACTCGGGGTTGTAATCAGAAGGGTAGTCTCGGAAAAATCTGTATACACTGGCTTCGGAAAAGTAGGCTCAGGGAATAAGAATCAATACTGACCCGGGAAAGAACAAGAACACAGAACAGATATACAAGGAACGAACATAAACACTGAACTTATATACAGGCAGGGAAGGAAAACACAATAGGACTCAGGTGTGACTGGGAGGAGAGAGGGGAGGAACACAGGTGAAAACAATGGGAATCGTTAATCTAATAACGAGGGAATTCGCTAATAGAATAACGAGGGGAAACGAAAGACACGGACTGGGAATGACAGACACATAGACAATAAACGACCTGGAACAGGCAGACAAGTGCATAGTTAGAAGGGGAGGAATGCATAGAGAGAATCTGCATGCGAATGAAAGGGAAAGTGAAAAGCTAACAGGGATACGATAATAAGCGAGAAAGACAGCGATAGTCAGAAGCGTGAGATAATTAGTGATTAGTAGTGTTAGTAACTTAATCTAAATCCCTAATGTTAGTAGATTAGTTGGTTAGTACTATATACATCTAACTAATATATACAAAGTGCAGTCTAGAAAGTAAGAAGGAAGAAAACGAGATAATAAGCGAAGAAGGAAAAAACCCAAACATTTCCCGAAGTGCAAAAGACAAAGACAAGGAGTGGATCTGGAACAGGAACAATAACAGACGGGGAACAGAACGTGAAAGAAACATGACTGATAATAAATAAACAAAGTACAAAAATGACAGAACAATAACTCAGAATATAACATGACTCGAAGAATGATAAATAAACAAAGTACAAAAACAAACCGAACAGACACTCAGAACATAACAAGGGCAGGGTGGGGGATGGAACCAGCAGCTATGGTCCAGGCCAGTGGCATCTGGCTAACACATGGCAGGGGTGGGGGGTTGACTCTGGGCAGCTGGGTACTGGGCTGACGGAAATCCCCTGGGACTAGGCTTGGTAAGTGAGCTCCGGGCAGGTGCCACGAAGCCGGGAAAAAAGAGGAAAGGTGCACTATGCTGGTTATGGGTCTGAGCGTATTATGTACTACTCCTGGTGGTTCACTATTATACAGGAACACTGTGTAACAAAAACAAGACCCCAGTCACCTTATTCAAAGGTTAACTTAACTGATGCTACAATGAAGCTTCCACTGAACTTGATTTAAAGCACATTCATATGAATGTATTGATTAATATGTTTGCATTATGTCCACAAATGATGATCCAAACCATGTTTCAGGTTTTCATGTGGTGGGTCTCATAAGCTCAAGCCTATCAGTGGCATTTAAATATGATTTTGAATGTCTTTTCATGCTTTACTCTGTTCTTGCAATGTGATATATAAACGTAGAAATGTGTGCACTGAATGTATTTTTTTTGTAGTGGAAATAAAGGCAAAACATTTCTTTACACATCTTTTGTTTTTATTTTTAGTTATGTATACAGTGGGTATAAGAAGTATTCACCCCCTTTGGCATTTTTCAAATTGTATTTTCTTCATGGAATTAAAATGGATTTAACTGGGATTTCTTGCCACTGATCAACACGAAATACTGTATAATGCCAAATAATAATAAAAACAACTCTAAAGCTTTTTCTTAATTAATTACAAATACAAAACAGACAATAATTGGTTCCATAAGTATTCACCCCCTTGACTTAATACTCAGTCGAAGCACCTTTAGCTGCAATTACCACTGCACATCTGGACACTGCAATTTTTGCCCATTTTTATTTACAAAATTGCTCAAGGTCCATCAGGTTGGATGGCGACCATTCTTCAACAGCAGCTTTCAAATCTTTCCACAGATTGGGATTGAGGTCTGGCCTTTGACTGAGCCACTCTAGCCCATAGATGTTTTGTTTTTTAAGCCACTCCAATGTGGCTTTTGCGGTATGCTTTGTGTCATTGTCCTGCTAGAATATAAATCTTCTCCCAAGTCTCAAGTCTCTTGTAGACTGCAGCAGGTTTTCTACCAAGATTTGTATATATCTTTACCCATCCATTTTGCCCTCTATTTTGATAAGTATTCCAGTCCCTGAAGCAGAGAAGCATCCAAATAGCATTTGCTTCCCGCCACTATGTTTCACAGTAGGGATAGTGTTCTTGGGACGATGCGCAGTGTTAGGCAAGTGCCAAACATAGAACCTGGCATTGAGGCCAAAAAGTTCAATATTGGTCTCATCAGACCATAGAATCTTCCTCCACTTGGTTTGAGAGTCTCCTATTGTCTTCTGGGAAACCCTAGGTGAGATTTCATGTGAGTTTTCTTCAACAATGGTTTTCTTTTTCCCCCTTCCCATAAAGTGCAGATTTGTGAGGTGCCGAGGCTATTGTTGTCCCATGGACAGTTTCTCCCATCCCTGACATGGAAGATTAACTCCGTCATGGTTGCCAAAGGCGTCTTGGTGGCGTCTCTCCCTAACAAGTGCCCTTCTCGCACGGATGCTCACTTTTGGAGGACAGTCTGTTCTAAGCAAATTCACAGTTGTGTCATATCCTCTCCATTTTTATGATGACTTAATGGTGCTCCAGAGGATATTCAAAGTGTTGAATCTGCTTATATCCTTCCCTGTACTTTTGAGGAACCTTTTCTTGGATTTGCTTTGAATGTTCTTTGGTCTTCATGATGAAGCTCTTGTTTGGAAATGCACTAGCCAACTGTGGGACCTCTCAGAGACAAGTGTATTTAATTTGAAATCATTTGAAACACCGTAATTTTACACAGGTGGACTCCAATCAAATAATTATGTGACCTTTGAAGACAATTGTTTCTTTAGATGTGTCTTAGCAAAAGGGGTGAATACTTATGGAATCAATTAATATCTATTCTGTATTTGTATTTAATTAAAGAGATTTAGAGGTGTTTTTTATTTGACATTATAGTGTTGAAAATCTCAATCAAACCCATTTGTTTCCATGAAGTAAGAAAATACAATGTGAAAAATGCCAAAGGGGGTGAATACTTTTTATACCCACTGTATGTCACATAGCTCCAGGTATGGTCAATCTGTGGGCAAGAGAAAGGGGTGAGAGCAGGTAGGCATGATTTTAACAGCACAGGAACTCAGAAGGGTTCTGGCTGTGCCACAGGGTACAAGTGGTCACTGAATGATTTGATGAGCATGAAAACGATATAAACCATATGCCATGGTCATCTCAGTCACCAGATCTCAACCCAAGTGAACAATGGGAGATTCTGCAGTGACGCCCGGGACAGTGCCTTTTGGCAGTTACCTATATGTTGGCAGTAATCTGGGGAGAGTATTCTGTAGTGTTCTGAACAGTAGAAAACGTATCTTCATTAATGAGCACAGTGTCTTGAGTCTAATTGGTTTTCTTCCAAATAATCACACTACTGATCATCTTTACACCCGACACACCCTAAACACACCAAATAAAAAACTTCAAAATGTATCTAAAAAACCCCATTAATTCTATTTGGCATAAAACACTCCATTTCAACCTCCATTTCAAAAGTGGTCTAAAGTGTATGATATACAGTATTTAAACGCATGTACACAGAAAACAAGTGCATGGTAAGAATTGGTAACAAAAGGACAGAGAACTTCAAACAGGGCTGTAGTGGGAGACAGGGCAGCTAAGTTTAAAACAGTTCAATATCTACATTAATGAGTTAGCGATGCAGTTGGAATAGTCTGCAGCCCCTGGACTCACACTACATGATACAGAAGTCAAATTTCCTCTCTATTCAGATGACCTGGTTCTGCTGTCTACAAGAGAGCACAGGCTACAGCAGAGCCTGATGAGGAACACTGCCAGACCAGGACCATGGCAGCTAATTTAAATAAGACTAAAATAATAATATTCCCAAATAAGAACAAATGACAGGGAAATAGATACCACTTTGGTATACCATTCTCTAGGTTGGCCTGATAATCAGCACATCAGGGAGCTTTAGTATGCCAGTCAATGCAGTAAATAAAAAAAACTTTCAAAGTACATTTACATTTACATTTAATAATTTAGTAGAGGCCCTTATCCAGAGCAACTTACAAGATGTGCATTAATACATGGTAAGAACGCGCAAGAGATCAGTGCAGTAATACAGCAATAGACATTGTTGTCGCCAGCTGCATACCATACCTATAACACTGGGAAAGAAAAGGTTAGTAATTTTAGTAAAGTAAACAAGTATACATATACAAAAAGTGTTAAACAAGTAGGCAGTGGTGATAACATTTGGCTAGATGTACAGAATTCAGTGGTAGTGGAGTCTGAAAAGGTGGGTTTTGAGTCTCTTGTGGATGATCGCAGCTGGTCGTCCAGGGTCACTCCAAGACTCCTGGCAGACTGGGACGGAGACACTATGGAGCCTTCCACGGTGATTGAAACATCAATCATCGGGGAGCCCTTCGCTGGGAGGAAGAGCAGCTCCGTCTTCCCCAGGTTCAGCTTCAGGTGGTAGGTGGACATCCAGGCAGAGATGTTAGCCAGGCATGCAGAGATCTGCGCCAGGACCTGGGTCTCAGGAGGAGAGAAGGAGAGAAAGAGTTGAGTGTTGTTGGCATAACAGTGATAAGAAAAACCATGAGCAGGGATGACAGAACCGAGTGACTTCATGTACAGGGAGAATAGGACCGGGCCAGGGACGTGCGGTCAGGGGAGGCAGGGGAGGCAGAGCCTCACCTGTCATACTCCAATGAAAATAGCTGTTACGAAAAGTAAAAAAACATAATAATAAAATTAAATAAATATTAAGATTTCTCCACTGATCTGTGTTGTAAATGTAATTTCTGTATGATTCCAATCATTTGTTATAGTCAAAATCGCCAAATTTGCGGAGCTCAGCTGCAAATACAGGGAGACACCAGCGGTGCGGGAGCGACGAGCTCTGCCTCCCCTCTGATTGCGCAACCCCTTAGAAACTGGCTGGAGCACGGGCAATAAGCGCGTGCCTGTTACCATCTCTCTGTATGTCATCAATGTAATGTTTGTAGACCCCTTCATTACATGTCCTCGCCTTCCATAGTCTAGGTAACTTATTTCACGTATGTGTTTAAGATATTTAGGCTCGCTGGTCTCGTCATAAAACTGCAATGAAAAAGCAGCAGGTGAGGCAGCAATTACATCTTCCGCACTGAGGGGGGCGATCTTGAGCCCACGTAATTGGTGACGCTTGCTATCCCTCTACGTTAGCTAGAAAAATTACAACTGCTGCAAAAAATGCACTGCGGCTACAACTCCCTTTAGTTTTATTACTCTCGTTTCGTTCATCCTGAATATCTCTACATCATATGGGCTGCAAAAATGGAAAACGTTATATCTAGCCATAAAAATGTCTCAAAATTGGACTTTCAATCAAAACAGAGTAATAAACAATGGAAGACCAATGCCTGAGCTTAAGGACCTACTTCGAACTAACAGACAGAAAATCACACGGTCGTTTAAAATAGAGTGGTACCAACGAAAAGACTGTCTGTGCTACGAAGAATCGCCTTTACCGCGTTCCCTGACTTTTGTTCTCCACTACCGACAACGTTTGGACTAAAGCGGGATTTTGTGACTTGAAAAATCTACCAAGGAGCCTCAACAAACATGAAAGATCGACAACTCACATTCAAAGCCAAATTGCTTTAAAAACTTTTGGAACTTCAAGGATAGATCTGGCTTTGAATGAACAGCGGAGATTAAATATCAGCATCCACAATGCTAAGGTAAAGGAAAACCGTGAGATTTTAAAAGACCTTATTAATGCAACCTGTTTCCTAGCCAAACAGGAATTAGCATTTCGTGGTAATGATGAGAGTGCAAGCTCTTCTAATCGTGGCAACTATGTGGAGCTATTGCATGCTTTTGCTGACAAAGGTGAAAAGTTTTCTCGACATTTGGAGACATCCACTGTGTTTTCTGGCTTATCAAACAGAATACAGAACGATTTAATCGAAGCAGTCGGCGATGTAATTAGAAATCATATCAGAGAGGAGATGAATGCAGCCCCATTTGTTGCAGTCGAAGTAGACGAGACAATGGATTTCACAAAAAAAAATCTCTGTAATTTTGCGTTATTTGGCTAAAACTGAGGTGACTTGTGAGGTGAGGGAGGCGTTCTTCGGATTTGGTGATGTGAGTGATGACAGACGAGCACCGGCTATTGCTGATTATGTTTTGGTAGTGTTGGGGAAACTGGTAGCTCAGCTAAATAAAGCTGGCAAATAAAACGTGAACCAAATAGGCCTACGTAACTTTCCTGTATGCGTGTGTTGTAAAGAACGCTGATATGAAATATTAAATATACGGTGCCTAACCAATAGTCATTGCGCAACCTGCCAATGAATGGTGAATTTAAGAGACCTCTATCGGGTTAATGTGTGTAGACCTAAATCTGGCTCTGGTACTATCCAGTGCCTCCCCAGACATTGACCTCACCGCACGTCACTGGACCGGGCCTAGCACCGAGCTCTGCGGGATTCCAGTGGAGAGGGTGTGGGGAGAGGAGAGGGATCCTCTCCAGGCCACCTGGTAAGACCGGTCAGCTAGGTAAGACTTGAACCATGTCAGTGCAGATCCAACAGCATCAGTGCAGATCCATCCAGTGCAGCACAACTACACCAAATTGAACACGCATCAAACAGAAACATTTTACAAGTTTATAAACTTCAAATAATGTATATAGGGCAGAATGAGACTAGTTCACCTTGATAGTAAATAAATAAAAAGAATACAATTTTAGATGTACCAAAAAGTCCCAAATGCACACTGCAATTTAAATCCCAACAGCTAAACCCTAAAAAAAAGTCAAAAAGTCAACTGGTGTTGAAGCTTACTAACCATATAACACATACTACCACGAATCAGAGTCAACCAAAATATGAAGCAAATCAATAACCCCTATTTGCAACTCCTATATACTGTATCTCTGCTGAAGTTCAATTTAACAGTCTACAGTGAGTGCTTGCTTATGCTTTTTAGATGTTTTTATGTTCTTTGTATTCCCTTTCTACATGACCTTGTGAGTTTTTGTTCCCTTTGAGACCTATGCTGTATGTTGTCCTTCTCTCTTTACAATTCATTTCCTCTGTCATTCTGTTTGGGGTGGACCCTGGTAGCCAGCCAATAGAAAGTCTGAAATTCATTTACCTAAATTATGGGATGGACTCAATCACACAGGGGATGTACTCGTTCATTATAATTCATGCAAAATACTGGTGAAAATGAAATATTTCCTACACTGCTGTTGTACTGTACTGTTCAATGAGATACTTCAGATACTGAATGACTTCAGTGGAAACCCAGCTGTATAAATAACCAGCTTAAAAAAGCAATGATGGCTGCTGGTTGGCTCATCCTGTTAAGGCACCATTCTAGTGTGTAGATGAGCATCATGGTCTGTTAGAAAATCCAGCCTGTGCCAGTGCTGACTGTGACCCCAGTTAAAATGTTCCTGAAATAGGCTTCATGCACATCCACACTTCTCAACCTCACTTAAACAGAAAGGCTAAAACGCATGTACGTGTGTGAGGTGTCTTTTTAGTGAGAGTGTGTCAGGTGTTCCCAAAAAGAGTTAGTTTAGGATATGTAAGCTTCCCTGGGAAAGTGTATGTACAAACGCCATTGAGGTGCTACAACTGCCAGAGGTTTGTGTATGTAGCCACGGTGTGTAGAGGTTAGCAGGAGCTGTGGAAAGTGTGGAGGAGATTGCCAGTGTGGGAAATGTGGTGACGGGGTTATGGTGAAATTCTGTAACTGTGGAGACAAGCATGGCGTGGCATTTAGGGGTGAGTTCAGCATGTTAAGGCAGAAGAGGTTCAATAGCTAAGGGCAGTGGAGAACATATCTTACTCAGGCAACAAGGCAGGTGATAACAGTGGGGTCTCAGAGAGCACAGGGCCAACTACTGGAGCTTTCCCCCAATCCAGGTCCAGGTTTACAGGGGTCAGTTGTCCCAGCAGTATCCCTGTTGGTGAGAAAAGTGCCTTTCTTGAGATCTGTAATGTTGCCAGGGTGGCGAATACTTTATTCTGTATTGATTTAAAGTTGGTGGCTGGAAAAGGTGAGTGGGATGTTCTAGGGTCATGCACTATTGAGGGCAATCATTTTCCAGCAGGGGGTTTGGATGGGATACAGTGCAGGATGATAGCATAGATACGTTGAAGCATAGATGAGTGGAATGATTCTCTATGCTCCTTGTTATTGCAGTCTGTTTCTATCCCCGGGAAGGGAGGTGCTAAGCCATGGAAAAAGTTTTTTTGGTGGAACAAGGAGTGTGACATGGTGGTGCATGCAATATATTATGGATATAGGAAGCTAAGGGAGTGTCTGGTAGGAGGCACTGCAGTTAGTTGAGATGGCAAAGCAGGAATGCTGACAGGTTTACTGCAGAAAGATTGATGGGGACATGCCGCTTACTGAGGTGTGGTCAGTTGTTAGGAAGATGAGTAGTGTGTATCGGCAGGATCCTATCCCTGTAGATTTACATCTCTGCTGAAGTTTAATTTATTTTGTCCCTATCACTATTCGTTACCCACCTGGATGGTAAGGTAAAAAATAGTGATAGGGACAAAACAAATATGTTTGTGGACACATTTCCGCTAGTCCACAGCGAGAGCAATGTGGACCAGGATAATCGGACATCCGGGGAGGCTTTCATTTGTTCTCACCAAATGATTTTACGGAGAAACAAAGATAGTACTACCCCTCATTAATTTATTTTTTAATGTTGCAGGGTTGAAGAGGTCTGTTAAAGCAAGAACAAACACGGCTCCAGGGAAAGATTAGCTTTGCTACAAGATGTTTCGGCACCTGGATGAAGAGTGCTGAGAGACGAGGTATTAAATCTGTTTAATAATACTGTGTGGGAGGAGGGAGTCTTTCCTTTGGCTTGCAGGTATGCCAATTAAGCTAATTAAGTTCTGGTTAAGAAAAGAGGCATCCATCCATCCTCATATAGGAAAATTGCTAGGAAGATGTGCAAATTTATGGAGAGGATAGTGACATACAGGTTTGTTAATTTCCTAGAAAGTAAGCAGCTCTTGGTTAAAAGTGGTTTTAGGAAAGGTCACTCCATCTTGGACAATGTTATCACTTGTTATCACTTGATCATAACAACACGTTGTTAGGAAGAGCTGCTCTTAAAACTGTATTCCTTTGGTGTACAGAGGAGTATCTGTAATTGGATACAGCATTTTTTGATGGATCTATACAGGTTTCTGGTGGGGGCTGTTCTCTCTGGTTTTGTGACTATTGTCAACGGCATGCCCCAGGGTAGCATTACTAGTCCTGTTTTCGTTATTGTAATGATTCATGATATGCTTCACAGGGTAAGACAGGGGGTCGGGCTGTCTTTGTAAGTGGATGATGGAGCATTATGGAAGAGAGATATGAATGAGATATGTGATGAGAAAGCTTCTGGAGGCCCTGAGGGAGGTGAAGGGTTAAGGTCTCTACATGGTCGAATGACAAAAATGCGACAGCAGCCCATCAGGGCTCTGCAACATCAATGCAACCTTTGCAACCTACGCAGAGGGGGTTGCAGAGGGTGTCGCGTACCCAGCACAAAAATCTAACTCGCGACCACAGAGCAACTGTTTACGTAGATGTTGCGCATCATTGATTGGTTGGTTAGCGAATGGAGGCAGAGCTGTCATAGTCATAGTTCATCAAGCTAGTAGCTAACAATATAGATAGCTAGCACCATTTGTTTGAAACGGTATAAAATGAACCAGCTTCAGGAAAGATTGGCTGAAGAAGTTCAAAGATACAGGAGTTTCCCTGTTTTCATGAAAACTTTACCTACTTTGTTCAATACATTGACGCCTACTAGTGCACACTGTTGCATTGCACGAACCGCGAAGAAGTCGCACAATTTACGCAAAAACATGTAGCGGCCTTTAGTCAAAAAAGTGGGGATTAAGGATCTCTGTGTCCGAAGACTCAGAGTGTAATCTTTAGCAGGAGACAGCAAAGGGCAGAGTGCATGATGGCCTTGTACAGATTGTTAATTGAAAGGGTAGGGGTGTTCAAGTTTTGAGGCATATGGTTTGAGGAGCGATTGACCTGGAGGTTACACATTGAAAGGTGATGGGCAAATGCAACAAGGTCATAACATAAACCTGATGCAGTGCCTGTTGGTTTACCAAGTTTACCAACAGTGCACTCAGCTCTTGACTATGGGTGTATGTGGTATGGGTTGGCAGCTGACTGTCTTGTTTTACGGTTGTGTTATGGGGCATTTTCAATGACCCCTGTGCCAGCTTTGTTAGTGTAGTGGAGTTACTGGCACAAAATTATTAGTGTAAATTGCAGAGCAGGGGATGGACTGTCCTGTATGGGGTGTGTTCCTAGAAAGTTGGGAGTTTACGAGTCAGAATGCTAGGTATAGTGTTTGTTTTGGGACAGTATGGACAGAAATATACACCTCTCTCCAGGTGTATACAAATGGGTCAAAGGTGCCTGATAGTGGTAGCGTGGGATTTGTGGTTTTCATACCAAAAAGAAAAAGAGTAAAAGAGGTTCAGCCGAAAGCAGAAGTAAAAAGCCTTTTGGATTCCATGCTTTCATTTTACATTGGTTTTATGTGGATAATAATAATAATTCTGAATACAACAATGATATGAAGCTTCATCTTTTGGACATACTGGAAATGGATAAAACATAAGTACATTGAAAAACATCATTATAAAATGCTTTACTGGACACTCTCTGTCCTTGAAGATGAAAGGGTATCTAGTTTTTGGACAGAATAATATATGGGGGGCGGAGGGGGGGAGTTGCCTTGAGCTAGAGGAAGGGCCGATCAGGTTCAAAACTGTGATATTAGCTGTAGAATAGTTGTATGAAGGCTCTGAGTGCAAATTTATGGTGGGTTTGTTGGATATGATTTTATGCATTGTGCATCTGTTGATTCATAATTCTTTAACTGGTCAAACCACGAAAGGGGGCTGGGGATAAAAGGTTTAATAGCTATCACATTCTGTATCAAAGTGTGGGTGCAAGGCTCATTATATTTTATACAGAGTAGCTACCCTAAATTAGTTATACTTAAAATTGTAAAAAATCTAGTGTAGTTGCTAATAAATGCTAATAACAGATATTGGTAATGTTGAGTTATAATTCTAAATGATAAAAATGTGCAGGTGATTTTTTATCTGCTGCCTGTAGGGGTTGCAAGTAAACCCAAAGGGCATTAGGGAAGATGTCGCTGTGTGGTGACTATGGAAGAGGTTTTCATCAAAATTATTGTATTGTAGGATGTTGCATTGATATTTTCCGTATTCCAGTGGACAGCTATTACTTTTTTTGAGTTGTGAAAATTGCTCGGAAATGTTCAAGAACACTGCAAAATAATTAATTCGAGTTTTTTTTATTCTACTCATTGGGGAAATGTCATTTTATTTCAGGTTATCATTTCCATTCAATTAAACATTTTTTTCCCTCAGGAGACCTCAGCAATTTTGATTCTTCTTTCTCAGTTATCAAGGTAATGTTTCAGACATAGGATATTAGAAAACATGCAATACAAAACTGTTGGCCAGAGATGCATTTTAACCTCACGTGAAAAACCATGAAAGAGTTTTTTTCTTCTTCAGGCAACAGAAAAGATCAGAAGATACACTATCTGCAAAACATAATAAATATGTAAACATATTCTATAAATATTCACAACTTGATGTGGAGGGTCCTTGAATGCAGTGAAATGGTCATTTAAATAGCCGTTACCCCATTCAAATGAACCACAAAACTGGTTGGATAGCTGCAAGACCTTTGTACAGTATATGATGTAATATTCCAATTTGGCCAACATATTGCACATATGATATAATCTTCCCTCTTATATACTTATTGTGTGTTAGCAGCTCCAATATCTTTTTTTTTTTTTGCTTGAAATTTTCCAGCTGCGTCTCTCTGGTACAGCTGCATCCTCTCTTTGTGAGTGATGATGTTAGAATTTACAGGGGAATTCCACGGGAAAATGCACTCAATCACAAACATGGATGTTATTGGAAACAGGCAGCCAGACACAAGTACTGCTCTCAAACACCAACATTTCTTGTTAGTAACAGGTTAAATGTGACTGGATGTGTTGCAACTATGTGGTGTCAAAGTACATGAAAATCCTGAAGTGAAATACTTCTTGTTTCATTTATAAGAAACCCTAATATAGTCAGCGCTGTACAGAAAGGTGCACATTGGGCTTATGTATCTGAGTGCATTCCCCTGAGAGTGGGGCTCTGGTACAGGAAAGAGAGTGGTATACACAAAGAGAGGAAGGAAAGATTAAGACAAGCTGTTACATAAACACACTTGTGACAGAGCCTCGTGTAAAACAGGGTTCAGGGAGCATGCTCATATAAAATACATTCTTATAAACAACATATTTCAGATGTTCATACCTCAGCAAAGCCCAAATTCATATAAAAACATATTTCAGATGTCTGGCAAACCCTGTACTTCTTGTGTTAGTCAGTGTCTGTGTTTGCATCTGATAAAAGCCTGTGATCTTGTGCAGACACACTTCCTCTTGTGGTCTCTAGCCCCCCAGCCCCCATCACTTCATGTCTTTCCCAGAAATGAGAGAGAGAGTTTGTGTGTGTGTGTGTGTGTGTGTGTGTGTGTGTGTGTGTGTGTGTGTGTGTGCGTGTGCGTGTGCGTGTGCGTGTGCGTGTGCGTGTGCGTGTGCGTGTGCGTGTGCGTGTGCGCGTGCGTGCGCGTGCGCCACATCACACAGAACATTTAATTATTTCTCAGATGGAAATGGGAAGCAGATGGAAATGGGAAGCAGACCTGTCCTGAATCAGAAGGTCACCAATGTATTCAAAAGAAAAAGCAGTAAATGTAATCTAAAAATATAAAATTGTTCAAAGATTATTTAGGCTCTAGAAATTGTGTGATGGTTTGAAGTTTCCTGTTTATACTGTATAAGGAGTAAAAGAGTAGACATGTAAAACAATAGACATTTGAATGTAACTGTTGAAAACAGTATTCAAATATGTTTATTTAGAGCCCTCGGTATCAGTTTAGTCACAGACGTCAGTAGCTATAAGTCATCTCATGTGGGGATGCAGAATTACTGTAAGATCCTCTGACAGTCTTCTGACTGACCGCAATACAGTTTGTGAGTATATGCATGTGTCTATGAATACAAGTGCATGTGTGTGTGTATTTTTGTGAGCAAGGCAGATATATCCATCTTACCAAGAGTTATGTCTTTTGGTAAGAGTTTCTTCTGTGGAACTCATGGTGTACACAAGTCTTGTATACTCTTCTTATGCTGTGGAGGAAACTGCTGTTTGTCCCCGTCAAACAAATATGCACGTCCTCATCAGCCTAAATTCTTCAGCTACACAGCACACACACACACACCCCTCCCCCATCTAAAATGATGGCCTCTGCTCTCCAGTTTTGCCCCCCACTAAACCAGATTTAAAAGGTGGCCAAGACAAGTGGCTGGTCTGATTTTTTTTCTAATGCTATTCAACCTGGCCACCTCTCTGGGACAGAACGGGACCTGGCAAGCCAGATCACACCCACAGGAACTGCTGTCAACAAGAAGTCACTCTAAACAAAACAATTGATGGGGCCCTTCAGAGGGATCTGTCAGACTATTTCCTGAATCCAGTAACTTTAACAGTCAAGTTCCCGTGTTTAAGGTTCAGGGCCCGTATTCACAAAGCATTTTAAGGGTAAAAGTTGCTCCTAACTCCGCGATTTAGGAGCAACTCCGGAAAATAATGAGCGTGTCACTCATAAATGTAGGACTCCTACATTTTTGGGATAAGAGTATTTTACAAAGGGTTTGAGAGCTAAAAACAGCTCCTAAGTCCAGGAGAAGTTAGAAGCAGGCAAGAGGACTTCTAAGTCGCTAAAGACCTACTCACGGCGATCCGAAAATCTGCTGTTGCCGGCAATTGTTGTCGCAATCGCGTCAACACTGGAGATATTGAATGATATAGAGCTCATAAAAAGGTACCGCCTCAATCGCGAGGGTATAATATATATTATATTATATATATTATATATAGATACCCGCTGATGTTTACGAGATGCAGACATGTAACCAATTGACTAGTCAGTATTCTTGGTTTCATGTTAAATCAGTGACACGTAGCCTACATTTGTATTTTAGAATCTTTATTAGAATATAATAGGGGTGCATCGGATCATTTTTCGGATCAGCAAAAAAAAAAATAACGAGGCCAAAGGCGCGTTTCGAATGAATGATAATTTCAGTTTTCAATGTAAGTTATTTCACTAAATCTTTATTCGAAAATTTCACAAAATACATTTTTGATTCAGTACGCCTTAGGCGATTTAACTAGGGTGGTTTTATGCCTGAATTAATTTAATAAAAAATTTAAAGATCGCTAATGTTTCAATTGTATTTAATTCGGGCGCGTTTCTAAAAACCTACCTCCCAGAAAGGCATTTAGTATGAAAAACTAAGCAAACCAAAACATACATGGTTGTCTATCTCTTCACTGTAACTCTGCATCGAGATTTAGGGAATTGTTACTGTAAAAACAGCGGCAGAAAAACTATTTCTCTATGATGACCCATCCCCTAT
Source organism: Aldrovandia affinis (assembly GCA_029706075.1). Lineage (NCBI taxonomy): Eukaryota > Metazoa > Chordata > Actinopteri > Notacanthiformes > Halosauridae > Aldrovandia > Aldrovandia affinis. The sequence goes on along the minus strand of JAINUG010000446.1, from coordinate 307,705 downwards.
ATCAGCCAATCGCTGTGGGCATTCTGAGTAAGCTCGTTCATGAGAAACAACGTCATCCCTAGCAACGACGTCAACCCCGCCCTCACTCTTAGCTAGGAATTCCTTAATATGAGTTTGCCTTTGAGTTTTGTGAATAGGTTTTAAGGTGGGACTCCTAACTAAAAGGTTTTAGTGCGATTTAGAAGTACTCCTAGTGGTAAGATAAAATGCTTTGTGAATACGGGCCCAGCCCTCTAAATACTGAACACAAGTGGTATTACGTGTTAAACCCCTCACTTATGTCAAATATATTTTATTTGATTGAATTTAATCATTATTACACAGGATGCCAATTATCAGGCAGACCTATGTTCAAGTACCTTAACAAATACTTAATCCTAGACATAAAAATTACATGATACAATCACGAAAGAGATTAAATGAAAGAAAAATATAACAAATGAATCTTATCTTTCCCAAAATGCATCTAACTCATGCAGCCAGGAAACAAAGCAAAAACAAGCACCAGCATGTGAGCCATGCAGATCAAGATCCTAAGAATGCAAGAACTTGATCAAAAATGAATGAAGTGTATTTGCCACATACAAAATTGATGTGCCCTCTCCAGTTCAGCCTCTCATCAACCAGCACCCAAATATTTGGTGGAGGAAACCTGTGAAATTTCAAGTCCAGTGATTGAGATTTTAGCATCCTCTTTGCAGTATTTCTTGTTTTTACAAGAGAAAATGATTACATTTGACTGTTTAACATTTAAAGACAACTTATTTAATTGAAACCATTTTGACATTTGTTCCATACCAGTGTTTGCGCCAGCGATAAGTGAGTTAAATTTTTTTGAAAATTGATATGTGATAGGATCAGGTTGGTGTCATCAGCAAAAAGTAAAGGAAGTAAGGTGGACGATACAGCAGCAAAGTCATTAATGTATATGAGGAACAACAGAGGTCCAAGGATGGATCCTTGAGGAACACCACATGTTATACTAGCCCTGTCTGATGCCCACCCAGTAGCATACACAAACAATGCCCACCCAGTAGCATACACAAACTGTCCACATAACCTTCAAGCCATTTGTATGAGAGATCATGAAAACCATACCGGAACAGTTCGGAGAGTAAAATGTTGTGATTGACAATGTCATAAGCTTTAGATAGGTCAAGAAATATACCAAGAGCATATTAATTATTGTTAAGGACAGTGTACATTTTGTCAACGAGTTGTAGTAGAGCCATGTCAGTTGAGTAATTTTTGCGAAATCCATACTGATGTTCATAAAGTATACTGTTGTTGGTTAGATTTTGTAGTATTCTATTATAAACATCGAACAAAAAGTTCGGAAATTTGTGTTTGGTAGATTATTTCTCTGTTGTAACAATGCTTTTTGGCAATACATTGTATACTGTTGGAAAGCTTGTTTATTTCCCTTTTAAATGGTGCCCTATTTGTAAGGAACATGCATTTGTGGGATGAGTATGTGGGTTGTGCCCATTAAAAATTAGCCAAATCTTCTCTGCCAATGCCAAACAGCTTATTCTGCTTTTGTGGCACTAAACACTACCCCCCCCCCCCACCCCACACACACACACATGCAGCCAACCACACTCTCCCTGCACCCACACCCTCTCTCTGCACTCTGTGTAATATAAGCAGGGAATCAATTGATTAGTCAGGTGTATTGTTACAGAAGCACTTAGATTCTCTCTCTCCCTCATTAGAACAGAAGCAGGAGGAAGCATCATGGGTGTACTCTTATAAATGATGAGCTTGCAGAATTGGGTTTGGTCTTATAAAATGGCTGCCACTTTCAAATGAGGAAGAAAGAAAAGAACCAGAGTTACAGTACAGACGGTATGCTGGTTTCAACCAATGATGTTGAAACTGAGACAATGGACATTATCTTGACAAAAAAATAAACATAAACATAACTTAGGTATCTCAGCATTTTCACATGCCTTTTTACCAACTAATTTTGAGCGGAGTTTTATTTCTATTGAGATCCGTGTCACTTCCACACTCCCTCAGAATATAGCCAGCAGCCATACCACCATGTATCCTGCTCCTGACTCACTGTGAGTGATGGTTGAGGTGACCCCCCTTCACTGTAAAGTGATTCTTGAGATGAACAGTGCTATGTAAAATGGAATGCTGAGGGATCAGATTGATATGGTCAGCCAGGGTCTCACATTTTTTAGACTGGCCACTTGGCTTAGCATGTTTAGTATACAACTAATTCTAGAAGGATCCAGTATCCTCCCTTGTGAGAAAGATACATTTTATATGGAAAAATAACTGAAGAGCATGAAGCAGAAATGTATTCATTTGTTTATTTGTCAGGGACATAGAAAAAGCAGTGTTACAATGTTAAAAAAACAAGCATCTGATGCATTGCATTAAGTGTTTATAGCCAAAGGCACATTTACAACACCTGTCCCCAATGAAATACAGAGGAAAAAAACTAAACAAAATAAAAATATATGTATTAAAAAATAAACAAACAAAAGAAATACATGTACAAACACATTAGAAAAAGTACATTAACTCAATATAGCAAAATAGCTAATAAAGAATCTAAACACAAGCAACTGTAAATTACACAATGAGATCAATCATATCTACTTATAAAAAGCTATTAAAAAAGTGTAAATGAAGGAGAAGAAATGACTGAACAGAGATAAAAGGCAGAATTCGGTTATTGATTTTGTTTATAAGCACTACGAAGCCTTTCAGGATAACTCATAGGTCATTACTTCAGCCCTCAGCCCACATAAATTGCTCATCACGCCTACAGAAGCAGACTCACACACTCCAAATTACACCCACAACCCAGGTCCAGTTCCTCTAGAAACGGAGGCTTTCGCGACTCAGTGCGTGACACAGCCGTACTGAGCATGTGGGGTGGGCGCATTTATTTTGGTTGGCGGTGTGGTGGGGAATGGGTTGTAGTCTGGCAGAGGTGCTAAAACCACATCTGCCCCCCCAAGTTACAAACACAAAACACCTTTGACCACCTCCAGCCTGAATGACAAGGAGCAAAGCTATTGCAATATTTGATTGCCAGTTATGATTGCTGTTTGTTGTGAAGCAATGTTATTGTCATAACGCAAGCTTCAAAGACAAGCCTCCTGCTCATGAAGTGTACCAAAGTCTGTTAGGTGGTTGCCCTGTACATTATCTGATTGGGCAACTGACATATATGTTAGCATGCGATTGGTCAGGACGAAACTGTGAATATAGAGACAATTACAACAGAGTTCAATTTCAATATAGTTCAATTTCAACAGATTCAATGTGAACCACAGCAAAGCCTTACAGAGAACAACATTACAATGACACCTTAGCCGCAAGAAAGGGGAAAGCTGTTGGATATTCTTGACATAAGTGAAGGTGAGAACAAAGCCGTTTTGGATAAGCAGAGCAGAACTGGAATAATAATGTATATGAAGAATAGTGTTTGATGCAGTCTCCTCTCTTCTATTTCAAAAACACAAGACTAATTGCTGACATAAGTCAGCAGGCATGCCAAATAAGGCAAGCTCGTGAATATTAGCTCCCCGCCCACTCAGCCTGCCTTACGGCCTTGCTCATGGTCATTTTACATTTTAAGCATTTAGCAGATGCTCTTATACAGAGCGACTTACAAGATGTGCATAAATACATGGTAGGAACAATCATAGTTAGCGCAAGAGATCAGTGCAGTAATACAGCGATAGACATCATTGCAGGCATCTGCTTACCATACCTGTAACACTGGGAAGGAAAAGGTTAGTACATTTTTTTAATTTTTATTATTTTTTATTAGATGGAGTAAGGAGGGGTATATAGTGTTGAAAAATAGGCAGTGGTGATGACAATTAACTAGATGGACAGGGTTCAGTGGTAGTGGAGTCTGAAAAGGTCGGTCTTGAGTCTCTTGCGGAAGATCGCAAGTGATTCCGCGGTCTCGCAGAGAAGAGGCGAGACCGCGAGGATGCGGCTGCCAGGCACCCGGAGGGATGGGGCAGTCAGTTTGCCAAAGGAGGCGGAGCAGAGGGGTCTGGCTGGGGTATAGGGAGTGATGAGTAACTGGAGGTATGGGGGGGCAGTACCTCTAGCCACTTGAAAAGCAAGAACCAGTGATTTGAATCTGATATGTGCTGCGATGGGGAGCCAGTGCAGAGCGGAGAGTAGAGGCGTGACGTGGGTGAACTTCGGCTGGTTGAACACCGGATCCTCCGGCTGTTGTGGAGGGAGAATCGGCACGTCCGAGTGATCGCTGCAATGGTCAGAGATGAGAGATAAGGCGTATAAAAGATAAAGCATTTGTAATCAGGAAAAAGGATTATGGATGATTTTTTTTGGCACACTAAGGTAATTTACATACAATGACTGTGTAGGACCTTTAATGGTACTCAGTGAGCATCCTCACCCCATGTTAAGGGGAGAAGAAGGCAGGTGTGTCTTTCAAGATTACAATGCCCCCATCCACAGAGCATGAGTAGTCATCCAATGGTTTGAGGAGCATGACAATGATGTTATCCACATGTCATGGCCTTCTCTCTCACCAGATCTGAACCCAATCAAGAATGCGATATTCTGGAATGATGCCTGAGACAGCCTGACACCTGATTGACTGTCTTGAGAAAGAATAGTGCTGTATTCCTTCTGAAGAACTGAAGACTGGTAGACTCTATTACGCTCATGCAATAGGGTGGCCCAACACCATATTAAGTGACTTTACATTGGGGTTACTATCTTTTTGTTCAGAAACTATATAAAACAACTATATAAAAGTCCAATGGTCTGGCAGTACCCACTGGCTAGCAGATTCAGATCTCTGTCCAGCCACTGGGCAAATAGAGTGGGATGGCTCTGAACTGACATGAATATCCCTAAATAAATGTAATACTGATTTTAAAAAATGGTTACAAAGTAACATATATAATTATATATTTTTACAAGAGGTCCCTTTTAATCTCACATGGGAAAATGTCAACTTTTTCACCAGGCTGAAAGAACAGTTCTGAAAAACATTAATAAAGTTAAATACATTTTCTCAAATGTGTCTTACCACAGGGTATTGTGAGATGTGTCAGTTGCTTGACTGATGCTTCTCAGTAATATGCAGGATGAAATGTATTAAACCCAAACTACATGAATGCTACAATAAAATACAGCAGAATGCAAAGGCTATTTTATTAGAGTTTATGTGTTCAGGGGTTTACCTAAGGATACCTAAATAAATGTAACATAAATGTAGCATAAAGCGCTTTATACAAAGCCTCAATTTTATTATTATTATTTAACATTTGTTTCAGATTTTTTCCTGTTTTTCTCCCAATTTGGTAGCCACCCTCTATTTATTTTGATTCACCCTCCCCACACGAGTCCGCTGCTCGTCTCTACGAGGCAAGCTAATTCTCCAAGGGCAGCAAACTCTGCTTCCTTTGAGACGGAATTCGTCCACCCACGTTCTGGAGACTCTTCACAGCGGACTCGAGCCGGCTCACCCTCCCCCTGGGGCGGACAGCCAAATGCTGCCCCCGATCGGGGTTGATGACCAGGGCGTCTGGTAGAGATGCAGGTTTTGAACCGCGTCCCTGACAGGCAGCGTACACTGTATTGGACCAGCCAAAATACGATGCGTTAGACAGATATGATATCTGCCGCCCCCATAGCCTCAATTTTGAAACAAGTTCAATATTGAACCATCAACACTGTACTGAATGGAAGTATCCTATTGTTCTTCTTTACCCCTTTCTGGCATTACAATTGGGTCATTTCAGAGGAAGGTTTAGGGCGGCATTCAGCTTAATAAACATTAGTGGGCTTGATTTTCTGGAATTGATCTGGGTGTCATTTCCCAAAAGGTGTGACGAACATCGTAACAAGACATTAAGTGTTATACGTACGATGCAGATGTCACAGCTGAGGTGTTCCCCAAATCTGTAAATCACATGAACCAATGTGTGTCATGATAGTAAAAAACACACCTGATTCGTACATTGACTGATTGATTGATTGATTTTATTTGACGAGCGGTTGATTAGTAGAATCAGGTGTGTTAATGAAGTGATTAATGGAATCAGGTGTGTTAGTGAAGGGCTGGAACAAAAGCCTGCACACCCAGTAGATCTCAGGACCGAACTTGGGCACCCCTGCTGTAGACAGTGTAGGAACTGGATTTGGACGCAGCCAACCTCTTACACTGATAGTACCTGGTCATGTCCGTACATGTGCATACACAATGCTTTCTTCTGCCTCTGAATCCAGTCCACTGAGAGTGCCCCCCTGTGGCACAGGAAACACAGTGGTAATCACACAGAGAAAAATAGGAGGAAAAGGCAAAGACTACCTATGACATTAATACACTTGGACAGAGTCTTCAGGAAGGAAGGTGTGTGTGCATTGTGTGTTGGAGACATAAATATTATCAATCGAATAAATTGTATGCATCTAATCCATTTTACCAAGATTTTTGTCTCTTTTGAGAGTGTTCCTGTGCGAACCTCTGCATAGATCACGTCATCACCCATTGCAGCCTCTTGCCCATCATCTGAAACACAGACAGCAGCATTACCCTTTAAACCCAAGACAGTGACACCCTATTTTACATGATAAGACTGCTGTTCAACACAGAATTCTGGTGAAGGTTGGCTGTATACATTATTTGTGAAGGCGCTGACTGTTTATTTAAGGCACTGACTGTTTATGTTTAAAGTTCTCACACATTTTGATTGGTAATGGATGTTTAATTAAGTAGGTTTTGCATGATGTCTAACTTGGAGGATCCTCAGATATTAACCAACAATTTAATTTCTTGTGATTGTAATTGTGTGTGGGTGTGGGTGTGGAGGCCAAACCCAGCAATTGCACAGCAAGTTCACCCTGAGCCAAATAGGTCTATTTAAGTGCATGTGTGTAGTTTTAGTTTAGAAGGCAGTATGAGTGTCTTGAGAATATATGGAGAATATGTTTGCTGGTTCAGGAATCTTTTAAAGATGTATTTTGCAAACTGCTCCCTTCTCCTGTTTCTATGGGTGGTGCATTGGCCAGCACTGTCACAATTCTGTACAAATATCCTCTTTTACATTACAACACTACTGTTCTACACAGTCCTGCACAGCTGATCTTCAGTTCAAACACATAATATTCTCATGGGTACATCAAGAGGCATGCACACACACACAAACAAATAATAACTTGCAATGACGCCAGTCTCTGTCACAATTAATTAACTGAGCATACTTGCCTTCAAGTTCCGATTCTCTACTATTCAACTGTCTTACAAAGAAAAGTCCAATTACTATTGCAAACAGAACCACAGATATCAGTACTGCAGTCAATATGTTATGCCTCTTTTGTTCTGGACCTGTCAAAGGCAAAAAATCACACAAAAAATAATAATTTGTGCCATATGATAGCACAGCTTACATTGTAGTTAGCAAAACAATTGTGGCACAATAACTGAATGTACATTTATCTGAATAATGGTAACACTTTATATAGAGAGGGAGGGAAGAGGGAAGGGAGGGGGCACAGTGCCAAAGTTTCAGTTTTGTAGATAATAAACTGGTGAAAAACCCCCAAGAAAACATAAATGTGCAATACAGAGCAGTGATACTATACCTGGATACTGAGGACAGAACTCCTCAGTGTTGAGTAGGACAGTCTGGGTGCTGACTGGGTTTTTGGCCACACAGCTGTAGGAGGCAGTATACACTAATATGTCCAGAGGGAGAGACAGGGGGGTGTTGAGATCAGGGCTGATGGTGTGGTTCAGTGTCTCCCCCCCTCTCTGCCAGGACAGGGTGACCTCTCTCCCATTCTTCACAGAGCACAGCACTGAACACGTCTTACTGCCCGCTGATTGGCTCTGATTGGCTGAGAGACTCTGAGTGATGTTTCTAATAAGAGGTTTAGAGACTGGAGCTGTGAGACAGGGAGAGGATCGCACTGATCAGAACATTACGACAGAAAGTATAATTGTTACCATCAAAGCAGGGGCCAGACAATTTGGGTTGGGGGAGCTAAGGGTGTGCTTTATGGTTGTGAGGGGGTGCTCATGAAATTTAGACACCCGTGCAGGTCATGGGCGCGCAGAGACGGAATCCCCCCCAAAATTGTACAGCACCTGCACTGATTCAAAGAACTCTGCCCCCGGTTTTTAACGCAGTCCACCAAAACAAGATTTAGACGATGAGTGTGCCTGTGGGACATCTTTTCTTTTATTTATTTTATTTAACCTTTATTTAGCCAGGCAAAGCCATTAAGAACAGGTTCTTATTTGCAATGGCGGCCTGGGTACATACCTGGGTACATACACCATTCACTCACACACTCACACCTGTGTGAATTGATCTGCTACACCGTTATGACAGCCTGACATAACGGCTGCGCCGTCATAGCATTGAGAAATGCATGTATTGTGGTCAATGTTGCATTTATTAAGTGTCAGTTTTTAAAAGTGAGTCAGCGTCTAATCCATCGGCTGGAGTGAAATATAGGAATTCTTCCAGTGCAATATCATTGTGCAAATAGCGTGCCACCGCAGACACCTGTTATTTTTTGCTGACGTCCTTACTTTCATCGACTATCAATGCAGCCCCCCCCACATACACACACACACACACACACACACACACACACACACACACACACACACACACACACACACGCACACAGGGCCTCTACTGTGGAATTATAAAATAATTGTCGGCTGGTAGTTATTTTGATTTAAAGTGTTTAATGAAAATCTAAAATTGTAAGGAAATGCAAATTCCTGACGGGGCTACAGCCCTGGCAAGCCCCCCAGCGCCACCACTGCATCAAGGTGACAAATGAGCAGTATGTTGCAGAAAGGAAGACAATAATACAGAATGTGTTTGAGGCAAAAAAAATAATTAAGCTCAGTATTTTGTTATTGGCCAATGTTTATATAATTTGTGTGTTACCTTGGTTATTTATATTATATTAGTGTGCTCTGCCCAGGAACCTACAACCAACTGATTTCACAAGATTCAGTTCCCACTACTACTACTTCCTAATGTTTCCCTGAAAGACACATGTTATGGGGGATTTGGCCTCATGAGCTCATAATACCAGTATGAATTTGTACTCACATACTCAGCACTTCCCTCTGAATACATTCTTAGATCAATTGTAGAAGGCATGTTTTGAGATGGACAAGAGATGTGTGAATGCAACAACATGTTTTACATGCCAGCATGAATCTATTTTGAGAAGAAGTGGCAATAAACGACTTCTTTCAAACCTGAGGCTGAAGGATGGAGGAGGCTAAATGCTTAAAATGTAAATGTAAATGTAAGGAAGGATCTGAAGCTTAACTTCAAGAGTGAGGAAAATGTCCGCATTTGCTTGATGTTACAAAAGTGGATATACATTGTACAGTAATAATAATGAGTACACCTCCTGAGTGAATGAGTACATCCCATAATTTTGATAATTGATTGCTTTATGTTCTACTGCCCAGCTTCCAGGCTCCACCACACACAAAATGACAGAGGGAAAGAATTATAAAGAAGGAATCACACAGTAGCACAGGCAGAGTTCTCAAATGGAATTCAAAACTAAAGAGAAGAGGAATATGAAAATCATAAACCAGCACAGAAGCATTAGCTATTAGGAAATATACAGCAAGTGTTACAACTGATACACAGGCTGGACCCAAACGCAGACACTGACACAGAGGATAAGGTGAAATAGGGTATTTATTATTTACAGAGACTGGGGTAGGGGAAGCGATGATGAGGGCAGACCAAGTGGGCAGGCAGGCAGGACAGCGGACAAGCAGAGAAGCGGTTTGGCTGGTCCGTGGGCAGGCAAGCAGAGAGAGTAGGCGATGATGATGGTAGATGAAGAAGGCTGATGGAACAGGCGGGAGGGCGGGTAGTGGAGAAACAAGCTGGCAGATCCGTGGGCAGGTAGGCCGGATGACAAACGAATAGACAAACAAAACAGGCAGGCGAGAAGTAAACCTAAACACGAGGAAATAAACGAAATACATAAAACTCACGAAGAAATAAACACGGAGGTGAAATCACGATTAGAGGTCAAGAGTCTAGTAGCTACCACTGAAGTAGAGACAACGATCTGACAATGAATGAATGAGAAACCGGGGTAGATATACACTGCAGGGCTGATGATAATTGATGGCAGGTGAGTAGACAGCGCAGGTGTAGCCGGAGAATGCCGAGGATGGAAGCCGCGCCCACATCACACACACAAACACGAAACTGACAGGGAGAACAGGGACACAAGGAAAAGGGAAGGGAAAACGCGAGGAAACATAAAAAATAACAAGGTTGCGGTCGTGACCATAACAGCAAGGTGGTATTATGATAAAAGGAATAAGAAAAGCATAAACAGAAACTCACGGTAGACTGTTAACTTAAACTTCAGCAGAGATATTTTTCCACTGATAATGGTCTGTATCTGGTAAACTCCAGAGTCTTTGGTGTTGAGGTTGCTGATGGTGAGGGATCCAATCTGTCTGTCCAGCTCCAATCTGTCTCTGAATCTCTCCGCAAATTCTGTTTTAATCTGTCCACTGAAGAGCTGACCTATTATGTATGAACTTCCAGCATCAAATGACCACAGTATTTGAGAGTCAGTCTTTAGTTCAGTAAGATGAGAGTTTAGAGTGACAGTCTCTCCCTCTCTCACTATCATTGTCTTCACTTCAGTCTCAACAGCACTTGGCAGATCTGGAATTAGAGAAATAGAGAAAGAATAAATTAAAATCTCAAGTTCAACATGGCTGAAACCTACAGATAAGCCCCAGGACCATTAGATGCAAAACAACCCATAACATCAAAGATCCACCACTATATTCCACCATAGGTACTTTGCAATATCGCCACATCGCAGTGATCACCCGGACCTGCCGATTGTCCCTCCACAACATCCAGAGGATCCGACCATTCCTCACCCAAGTGGCCACACATCTCCTGGTCTAGGCCCTGTTGATCTCATGTCTGGACTACTGCAATTCCTTGCTGGCAGGCCTACCGGCCTGTGCCATCAAGCCACTGCAACTGGTGCAGAATGCTACCGCATGTCTGGTGTTCTACCAACCCAAGTTTACGCATGTCACCCCTCTACTCGCCTCTCTGCACTGGCTCCCTATTGCAGCATGCATCAAATTTCAATCACTGGTGCTGGTTTATCAAGCTGCTAGAGGAACTGCTCGGTCAGGACCGTGGAATCACTGGACATCTTCCACAAGAGACTCAAAACCCACCTCTTCAGACTCCATTACCACTGACTCTACACATTTTTACAAATTGTCATCACCACTGCTTTCATGTTTAATACTGCATTTTGTAATATGTATACTATGTTGATGACTGTTAAAAAAAAAAAAGTATACTGGTGCACACTGGTGCACATGGCCAAAGAGCTCAATTTTGATCTCAAATGATCATAACATCCAGTATCAATGGGAGTTCCAATGCCAAACGCTGATTGGAACTGTTTGTTATGGTCAGATGAGACCAAAATGAAACCTTTTGGCCATGCACACCAGTGGTGGGGTTTTGTGTTGGAAGAAGGATACTTATGTTGACAGTAAACTATACCTACAGTGAAATATAGTAGGGGATCTTTGGTGTTATTGTTTTTTTTTTTTTTTTTTGCATCTACTGGTTCTGGGACTCTTGTTCAGGCCAATGGAATCATTTTGGCCAAAAACCTGGTTCCTTCTACCAGGAAGCTGAAACAAAGATACATTTTTTGGCCAAGCATACCTCAAAATCAACCAAGAAATGGTTACCTGAGCACAAAATGACTGTTTTGCAATGGTCATCTTAGTCTCCAGATGTGAACCAGATTTTGTGGTTTGAATTGAAGAGCGCGCAGACTGCAGGATCTGAAGGATCTTGAAAGATTCTGTATGGAGGAATGGTCAAAGATCCCCCAATATGTTCACCAATCTCATAAAACACTGTAGAAGATTAAATGTTAACGCAGATGTATTTTGGGGATTTTATTTAAAATAATTATTTAGGGTGTGAACAATTATGACATCTTTTGGGGGAATTTTTTTTGCTAATTTTTTAACATACAATATACACATATAAAACACCTGTAGATAGCCTACAGTAGGGGGTATTCAAATCCAGGCCTTGAGGCCCGCAGTGCTTGCAGGCATTTGCTACAACCACGCACTACACCACCTGATTTCACTAATCGCTTCCTGGACCAAGGAGGTAAACAAATTATTTGAAATCAGGTGGTCTAGTGCGTGGTTAAAGAAAATACCTGCTGACACTGTGGACCTCAAGGCCTGGATTTGAAGTCCCCCGGCCTACAGGATTTATATTTACACAGCTGCTTTTTTTAATTATTATTCATTTGGCAGCCGCACTTAACAATGATTGTTTGATTCCATGTAACGTTATATATTTATCTTCCGATAACATCACTGCAAAATGTCTGTTCCCCTGCCACCGTTGTTGCCACCTGCCACAGCTGTTCTCACACACACACACACACACACACACACACACACACACACACACACACACACACAATGAGATGTGTATTTGCACTGCCAACAAAACGTGTTAAGTTATAAAAGTCAATTTTTGCATTAGTCGCCAAAAAAAAGGTCATTGAAAACCTTAAATTTGTCATTGAAATATCATGGAAAATTGAATTTGATTTGAGTGGGAGCCCTATAATCTGAACACAACTAGATTTTTCTCGCACGTTGTCTGTCGTGTCTGGTTTCTTACTTCCTGCACGCCTTCACCACTGACCCGGCCATGACCTTTCACAGCCGATCAAGCAAGGCAGACTTGCTTAACATATCATAGCAATATTTAAATCACATATTAATATTTATTTACTCTTATTTGTAAAAGTTTTAAAGAAATATGCACGAGACCAAAAATCTGGTTTTTGAGGGCCCCTCTGACCCCCTGGGTCTGTGCCCGACTGGCCCGTTCAGTAATCCCGCCCTGGGTTGGCGGCATTATCATCCTATGGAAGAGACCACTCCCAATAGGATAGAAAAGCTTCAACATTCAATGAAGATGATCACTCAGAAAGGCTTTGAATTTATTAGTATTTGCCGTGTCCTCCAAAACAGCCTGTTTTGCTCATCTTTATTTACAGTGAGAATACTTTTGGAGTTGACTGTGGATGCCAGAAATGTATACTATACATGTTAATTATATGTAATATTTTGGTTGCACACTTAATTGTCTTTTATGATTGCAAGAACTCTAATGTCACACATTGTAAATCTGTTCCTAATGAGTAACATATGGCATTATTGCTGCATGTGATTTAAAAAATAAAATAGCATAATGGTAATTTCATGCCAGTGAAGTCAATTTGTAAATCTTGCCAGAGCCAGATAAACCCAACTGTGTTTGTTACAAATGTAATGTTATCGGCCTCCCGCGTGGTCTAGTGGTTTCAACGTCCGACACTGGCCACGGCGACTAGGGTTCGTTGCGCCAGAGTCGGCTCTGTCCACCCCAGGGAGTGGGGAGGGAAACCGACACAGTTCGCTGCACACAGGAGTGGTTCTGGGGTGCTGGAATTACAGTCGATGGCACGATGAGTGTTGTCTCGGAGGAAGCAGTGGTTCACCATTGTCACTGCCGGTCACAGGGCTACGGCAGCGAACAGGGGCGTAGCACACAATTCTGGGCCCTATACATATGCAATCTTGTGGGCCCCCTTCCCCTCTTGATCCATGACTCTCATGCATCTTTAGAATTTTTTTTAATTGAATCAACAACTATACACATGAATCTGTAGTGGTTATTAGGGTAATCGCTAATGAACTGCTTAGCTCCTGCTCACTCTCTGCCTCGATCACATCTTCTTCCTGCTGACTCTCTGCTACAAGGACAGGACCCTCTACAAGCATGAAGCATACAGGATTGATATTAGCCTCTTAACCTGCTTATAATATACAATGAAACAGGCTAGAGGCTAGATTCTGCTTAATTTACCTGCTTAATGTAGCTAGCTACGTTAGCTTGTCTTATTATAGAACTGGATCAAATGAGTCTTCAAAAACAAAGTTTCAATGCATTTCACCATCACAAGTAGTATGTTGGCCCGCATTTGCGATTGCTTTCAGCCAGTAGCGAGAGTGAAACTGAAATGAGATTAATCGTGATTTTTTTTAAATGAACGCGTTATCCATTTGAAATTAATTGCATGCGTTAATGTGTTAACGTTGACAGCCCTAGTTCAATCGAAACAACGTACAGATATTAGCTTAAACCACTCTTAAACAGTGTTAGCAAGTTGCTTACCTTTCTTTTGAAAGAAATTAGTGAGCAGTTGTTTTCCCTCAGTTTGCCTTTTTTCTCTTTCTTTTCTTTTTTGATACCCCGACTTCACTTTCTTCTGGAAACTGGATTGACTGAAACTTGCGGGCTCCAGTAACAGCACCAGTCAGCGTGATTAGCCATGTTTGGCGACGAATCTTAGTGCAGGGGGGCGGACTAAACCATTTGCGCTTTTGAGAGGGGAGAGGGGAGGGGGCCCAGAGAGCCTCCAATATTTTTATGGATACAAAGTTCAGTCTCTCAACCTTGCTTACCTTTCTTTTGAAAGAAATTAGTGAGCAGTTGTTTTCCCTCAGTTTGCCTTTTTTCTCTTTCTTTTCTTTTTTGATACCCCGACTTCACTTTCTTCTGGAAACTGGATTGACTGAAACTTGCGGGCTCCAGTACCAGCACCAGTCAGCGTGATTAGCCATGTTTGGCGACGAATCTTAGTGCAGGGGGCGGACTAAACCATTTGCGCTTTTGAGAGGAGGGGGGAGGGGGCCCAGAGAGCCTCCAATATTTTTATGGATACAAAGTTCAGTCTCTCAACCTATTTATTCAGCCAATATAATTGAGTAATGACACTAATTACTTAGAAATTTAAAATTGCAGACAAATGTTTTTTTTCTTCATTCCAGGCTTTTCAAGGGCCCTCCCCCACTTGGGGCCCTAGGTAGTCAGTTCCCATTTTCCCCCCGCTACGACGCCCCTGGCAGTGAACTACAAGGGAGGGGATTGAACTAAGAATAGCGGGAGTAATTGGCTACCAAATTGGGAGAAAAACGGAGTAAAATCGGAAAAATATTTTTTCTTTTATTTTTGTTTTAGATGTAGATGTGGATGTTATCTACCACAGTTTAAAGACATGGACGGTTTTAAGATATTTGGATTTAAGTCTACAAGTCATGCAATTTATTTTATCAATTTCATTTTCACTCGAAAGCAAGATATTTTGTTCATGAAAGAACTATGGCATGTAATGTGGTGTTTGTTGATTTATAGATGCAGGATATCACTATCAGGTATGGGACACTATATAGACTATTTGATATACTATACTTTCCCTATAAAATAGGTAACATTGGTTTTTGAATTATTTTTTTATCTTTCTGTATATGAATGTGCACACAGGGGTTTGTGTTATTGTTTATTGCCCCAATTCATTTTCACAGAAAAATTATTTTCTACATATCATATGCTACAATTATTAGAGACAAAAGTGGCGAACAACTACATTAGTTAAATGTTTTATCCCTAAAATTTGGAATATGTCAAGTATAATGATATTCCTTAGTTTAACCCCTTCCTGTAAAGGCCTAAAAATGTCTATTTCCGCTTGTTTTCCACTATTATTACACAAAGCCTAATATCTCCAAAGGTACACATTGCACAGACATGGTTTGATGTGAAGTAGACAGTTGTACCATGAGGGATCAGGTCACCTATGACACTTGTGATGCACATTATAAGTACATAAAATGTCAAATAAAGACAAAACAATGTACACCTTACTAATATGATGATTTTTCCCTCTAAAGCCATAGCTGATTTTCAGATAAGTCATTGTTGTGTGTGCTACCCCAGGGGGCTGTACACTTCCCCAAAAAACTGTATGCAAATTTCTAAAAACAATCAAGAAACAAACAATTTCTAAATTGATTTCACACTGGATTGTGTGTTTGTGGTTCCTGCATCAGATAATTGTGTATCCAAGTGTCCAGAAACCTATCCAAAATGTACTATAAATCAGTTATGTTGTACAAATCAACCAGAGCCCCATTAGCCAGAATGTTTCAAACAGATCATCATGGTAACAACAACATGGGTAATGTTGTCATATCTGACCAACCAATAGCTTTTCAGATGATAAACCCCAGAGGCAGAAGTGAGCTGAACGTAAACATGGTAAGAAGGTATGACCAAAAACAAATTATATAAATTAATGTATGCATCCCTGAGACATTTGAATTAAATGCCCCACGGTTGCATAATCATAATCAGTGATTAAAATTACAGATTGGCATAACCACAACTTTTCAAGACTCATTAAACACTTTTGAAGGCTATTGACATTGAGACATTTTTTTAAATAACAATTACAATTAATATTCATGAATTGTGAATTATGCCAATTCTCATGCTGTTGGCACCATACTGCAAGGGGGCTTAATAAAAGCTCCCCCTCCTGCACATGCACCTCAGACCACACCTTTTCCTGCTTCCTGTATTTCCAGAGCATACAGTATATCCTTATGAGGATATGGTTGGTTTACTGAATCCAGATTAAACTTAATTCTTGTAAGTTTTAATTGTATATGCCCTTATATAAACTAAGTCTGTTTGTTTGAATCTAGGCCACAGTAATGTATCACATGTACTTGAGATCAAGCTACTAATGCAGCCTACATAATGTGCTGCTTCATTTATTGCAAATTAGGTATAGTATTATTCATGATACAGTTTTTCCACACTATATCTCAATAGCATGTGCGTTATTGAAACCTTTTGTGGAAAAGGCGGAATCCTGCTAAAACAGCAGTTTTAAAGCCTCTGCATGGCAAATCATAAAAAGGAAAAAAGAAAATACAAAATCTAAATATCCTTTAGTAAACAGGTTTAGTCGCACAGTAAACTGATCTGCCTTTTAGAACTGCGGTTTTACAGATGGCTACAGTAGATTACAGTAGGATGGCAGTTTTTTTTTGCTTCAAACCCCCATATTAGACAGCCTGCCCCATGTCGCAGCTTGTTATAACCGTCTCAAATTCCCAAACCTATCCTTAAAACTGAAAAGCAGGCTTACTTAAATTCTTATGTGGGATGTTTAAGAATGTATTTAAGAGGCAATGATTCTGCATTTAATTATGGAAAGATTGTGTTTCAAAAATATTCTCATCATGAAGCAGAAAATACAGCACATACACAATACTTAAAATCTAATTTAAAGTATAAATTACTGCATCTGATTCAAAATGGTTTGGCAACTGGTAGCAGTTCTTCATGTGTGTGTGCATGTAAAAAAATTAAAAAGTAAATGATCTATGATCATTTTCAATGTAATGGAATAAAACCACATTTATTCATATAATGTACACATTAATTTTGTAGGCTAACCTTCAGACAATGTAAACAGATGAAAAGTCAGCATCATTTCAAACTATAGGCCAGTGGTGCCTAAATATGTTCCTGGAGTGCATACGTTTATTTATCATATGAAAGACCACTCACTGTTTAATCAAAGCCTTAGAGCTTAACCAGTCTTTCTGGTCCTTAGATTTGTGTACAGCTCTGCCCAAGAGGCAATTTAAAAGTAATGGAAAATATATGACACTCACAACAGACACTCAGAACGGCTACTGCACATTTGATCCAATGAATGCAGCATATCAAGATACTCTTCACTGATGATGCCGTGCATGTAATTTAAATTAAAAACACAATTTAAATGCATCACAAAATGTATTGTATGTGAACTTTCTTCTTAGCACTTACTCACCACTGAGTAGGAACAGAAGAATTAATTTAAGTCCAGCTTCAATGATGATCATTGTATAAGAGATTACTATTCATATCCGATTGAATTGACATATCCAGTTGTTAAAAGTCTTGCCCTGTACAATTATAGAAAACACAAGATCATCTTTAAAAACAAACAGGCAGATAGAAAACCTTCCTGTTGTGTTAGTTTGTCTGAGACGGTCGTCGGGTTGCAGCCAGAGAGAGGAAGAGAGAGAGGGGGAGGGGCAGGAGGGGGGGGGGGGGGGGGGAGGGGGGGGAGGGGGGGGGGGGGGGGGGGGAGGGGGAGGGGGGGGGGGGGGGGGGGGGGGGGGGGGAGGGGGGGGGGGGGGGGGGGGGGAGGGGCAGGAGGGGGAGGGGCGGAGGGGCAGGAGGGGGAGGGGCGGGAGGGGCAGGAGGGGGGAGGGGCGGGAGGGGCAGGAGGGGGAGGGGGGAGGGGGAGGGGCAGGAGGAGGGGGAGGGAGGACGGAGCTGCTAATCAGTTGGCAGCTGGATGAAATAATAGAATGGGTATAATCAGGGCCGGCTCAAGGCACAGGCCATACAGGCAGCTGCCTGGGGCGCCATGTCGGCTAGGGGCGCCAGGTCACCCTCACAAAAAAAAAACCCCAAAAAATGCTGCTTTCCTCCCAATGAACAAATAAACAAAAATAAATACACTTTGCACCCTTGTTCTGTTCCTCACACAATGTTTCATCTGGCCTGCACGTTGACAGAGATGCTGTTACTGAGGTGGGGGATACGATGCCTGGCTGCTTGCTGAAAGTGGGGCTTACATGCACGCATCACAGGCAACCCAAGAGGGTCGGGTCAAGCGCAGGTTACGGGGTCAGAGAGGCACGCACTACTGATGCAGTCAGGCAGACAGCCAACATCAGCGCGACGCAAGATAGATATCAGATCGATGACAGATTTTATATTTGCACAATGACTTTGAAAAGGCACAAGCCTTCAGGTGCGCAGGGGAGAAAACGGAGGAAGGAGGAGGAGGAAAAGAGAGCCCAATTAAGAGGTAGGCTATGTCATCAAAATGCCGTTTTGTTGTGTTTCTGTGTTGATGTAGGAGGCTAGGGAGCTAACTATCTAAGTAATAAACAAGCTAATGCTAGCCAGATAATGCGATGCTAAGAGCTACTGCTAGACTCATACAGATTGAAGGATGAATGCAGGCTGATGCTGAGTTACCCTCACGTTTTGGCTTGAAGCTTATTAGTACCCACCTGTAGTTATTACCAAAACTAGGCTACTACACCTGAATTGCAGAGTTGCAAAACCCTCATGCTTGCCTTGAGTCTCAAGCTTTATTATTAGGCTACCAAAATTAGTAGTAGGCTACAACATTATATCAGTGATAATAATGTGGCTAGCTATCCATAAAAAATCGATTTAAGTTGTTTGTCCTACAGCTGTTTTTGCTTGTAATAGGCTAATAACTGTACCTGTCTGTACAGATACACTCAGCAAATTTTAGCAAAAGCCCCCAGCTCCTGGAGAAGGGACATCTGATGATCTCCCATCTACACCACTTTCTGAAGCATGTAAGTAACTTGAGCCAATTATTTGTGGTATCCATGTAATTGATAAGAAGTTGTTGTTCTCCTTGATAGAGAGATAGACTTTGTTAACAATTGTGTTAAAAGTGAGTTTTCTTACCATTTTCTCTTATCCTCCCTATTTAAATGAGACGTTGGTAAGTGATTTGTTTGAGAGGTGATTTTATTTGAAAAAGAAAATTAAAAAAATATTTTTTGTGTTTAATCCATGGTGATGTCTGATTGATGTTTGTTGGTGGGGGGGGCACCAAAATGTGTAGAGCCGGCCCTGGGTATAATAGTCTAAATCAGTTTGGGCCCTATTTTCGTGCCATCGCTAAGCAGCGTTATGACCTAGCGCTGGCGAATTGCCAGTTTCGTCTGTCGCAAACGGAATATTTCCCGCCTCTGCCGAGTTTGGCAATTTCGTGGTGCGCAATGAAGGCGTTTGCGTGACTATGGGTTGGGCAGCGCAATACCATAAAATGAATACCAGTGCGCTAACGCTATAGCAAATTGGCAATTTCCTGACATGGATGATAGTTTTGCGCGGCTGCACCAGAAGCACTTCTCAAAAGAGGAGAGCGATTTGCTTGTGCGGGAGGTGCGGAAAAGTTGGCACGCGAATCAGAGGGGGGAAACTAGGCGCACATTAATTTGTTCTTTTCATGATTTGAGTTTATATTTTGAGACCTACATTGTTAAAAGAAAGTGTTTTACCATCTCTTTTTTTCCTTATTTGTAGGCTTTCCAACTTAAAAAACAATGTTTCTTGTAATTGTGAATTTAATGTAATTGTGAAATGGAAAGCAATAAAAAAAAAACTCACAACTGCAACTAGGCCTGTTTCATTTATGTTCGTCATGCAGTAGGCCTACATGCGTCACCCTGGAGTGTGCATCACAAACCACCTGGATATTAATGGAGTGGACCCCTTCCGATTCACATAAATGATACTGTGATCAGATGGTGCGCGCAACTGTGTGCAGTCAATGGCACCCAAGACCCCAGGGAATCCACATTGCGTATAAAAATCCTGTTTAGTTCTCTGCTGGCTGTCGGGTGTAGGAAAAGTAATAAACCCATTTGCATGTTGGACAAGACTGGAAGAAACTGCATGTACAGCCGAACAGCCGTCTGGCCAACACTGGCTGCCAAACCCAGGGTATGTTTGGTAGGAGCTGGTGCCGGTGGCGAAGAAGGCAAGGGTTGCTGTCACTTTAACAGCGACAGGGAGCGCACAGGGGCCAGGTGGGTTTCCCTTGATGTCCGGAGCCATGAATTCTTCATGAATGGGAGAAAGCGTTCATATCCTGACCAGCAATGCTCCGCCTAGCCTTGAAAGGTATCACCCCCCCTCCTCCTGGTCTGTACCCTGAACTGAGGTCCTTGCTCGAAAGTGGGATAATCACGGAATGCAGCCGTCCCTGGGCTGCTCCTATGGTCCTGGTCTGGGAGAAAGGCGGCGCATGGAGGTTCTGTGTGGACACCGTCACCCACAAGGTGACCCACTGACCCGGATTGAAGAGTCACTTACCTACGTGAAGCAAGCAGAGTTGTACTACATGCTCGATCTGGCCTGTGGGTACTGCCAGGTGGCGATTAGTCTGCAGGACCAGGAGAAAACCACGTTTGCTACCCCCATTAGACTGTACCAGTTCTGTGCAACTTCCCAGCCACATTCCAGTCCAGAGGTGTCTGGGGGAGTATGTTAATTATTCCTTCCTAATTTATCTCAATCAATCAATCAAATCAATGGCATTATAGTTTTTTACCCAGATTTCCAGACCCACATGAACCATCTGGAGGCTGTGTTTCAGCCGCTGGTACAAATTGTAGCCAAACTAAAAAATGCAGCATGCTGAAGTGAAACGGGAGGTGCGTTATCTGCGGCATATCATCAGTTGGGGAGGGTGGCCACAGATCTGGAGATTGGCAGCAGGCGAGGGCATTCCTGGGATTCGCTTCATCCCCATTTTTGCGAAGATTGATGCTCCACTATCACCACAGCTTGGGGGAAAATGACGCAGCCTGTGACATCGGAATGCCAGCAAGCATATGAGACCCCGAATTCAAATATCTCCAAAAGTACACGTTGGTACCTTGGACTTGATGTGAAGTTCACAGTTGTGCCAGCATCAAGTGTCAGCATCTACAAATGAGATGTCACCTATGAGACTCATGGTGCACTTTATAATGAAAAATAATGAAAACAATTGACACTAATCTACTAATATGATTATTTTTCCCTCTAAAGCAGATTCTAGATAAATAATGTTGTATGTGCTACACCAAAGGGTTGCACACTTCCCCAAACAAACTGGATGCATATATATAAAAGCAATCAAATTCAAATTCAGTGTTGCTTATAAAAACAGGACCCAGGTGTCCTTTGTTGAAAGACAACAGCAATGTCACCTTGTTATATCTTCAATATGTTGATTATAAGCAGAGCCCGTGTAAGCTGATAGAGAAGTTGATAGGGGCATTTAGGATTTTCACATTTCCACTTGGCTAAAATCTATGACATTTTCCCCCAGTATGGTATATTGTGTTATGTCTGACAGTTTTTGCTACTTTGCACATGCACAAACTCCATCTGTGTTCAATTCCTCATCAAAGCAGTGAACCTCATCAAAGATACCTCAACTCATTTTTAAAAGGCTTAAGAATAATACATTGCATTTATTTGATTAAATACATTTGTGACAAACACAATTACACAGCTTACAGAGATGCAAAAGCTTTTACACATGGCTCAAGCCTTTTTCTTCGCTAATGTTAAGTAAATTAAGCTACAAAGGCTAGTATACTAATATGTGATTTAGCATTCGCTAGCTAACGTTTTCTACGTTTTTGGCACCACTGGGGCAGCTTCATCCATTGTCGTCACCATATGTGCATCTCCATCCTCCTGGTAAGTAATCAGAAGGCAATAGTTAGCATGGGACAGTGGGACTTGATTAAGTGTACAAGTTACAAATTACCAAAATGTACTTTTGGAATGGCCAATGTAGTTCGATGCGACAGATCGGGCTGTGACGGTATGAAATTGTTACCGTATGATAATTGTAGCTACTACTCAATATCATGGTTTTCGGTATATCACGGTATAAGTTTTTAAGCTAGACAAAAGTATTCCACAAAGTTTACAACTCAATCTGTTTATGGTATGGCTCTTTGCAGATTTATATACCTTTTTAATTTAAGAATAAAACAAAAAATACAACTGAATATAGTTCAGTCCTTGTAATTGTATATTGAAATCAATGTAAATCATTCACTTTGCGAATTAAGCAAATTTAGCTTCATCTCGTTATCATCGGATCTAGTACTATTTTTAGCCACTCACTTTTTCCATTGTGACATAATGTGAAGGATGATGCTCACGCAGGTGGAATGCAAGGTTTGACGTGTTCCCTCATCTGGCCATTACATGTTTCGAACATTCTCTACAGATGGGAGATTCGTTCTCAACAACAACACCATCTTTTTTTCTGAATCCAAAGTGAGTCCACACGGATGAACGAGTTCACTTTTTGGGGGGATATAATTCATCATTACAGACCACCTCAGCATCAGAATCAGCGTCGGACATCGCAAGTTTTATGAGGGACTGCAAACGGAGAATTATGTCGTGTAGCTAGCTAGCTACCTATCAGGGTTGGGAAATGTGAGGGAGCTATCTGCATGTGCGCAATCGCGTTGTAAACAAAACAAAATGCAAGAACAGCCAAAGAGGTGGTGGGAATAAATTACACCCCAGGTCCAGTATTATATTATTTAATACGGGTTATTTAGACATTTTAGTAGGATAACGGTTGAAATATGTTTTTCCCTGCATGAAAATAGCTTTTGCCACGTGATTTACTATCACGGTATTACGTTAAGTTTATGATAGTACTATTTGATATTTTAATATGGTGGTAAACCGTCATACCCCTAGTGACAGGAAGGCAAGGTAGATTGAAGTGTGTTTCTTTGTAATACCACAGAAAAAAAATACTAAGTAATGCAATTTAAAAAATTGATTCTGATTTGACAGCCAGAAAAAGAGGCTGACTCTCTGGGAGAAAAATGGATGTGTCGGAATCCTAGGAGCAATCCAGTTATCTAATATGATGATACAATCTTCTGTGATCATTTTCATATATATAATGTGTAGCACAGATGCTATCATTACTTGTGCCAATGCTGTCTTATACATCACTAGGACTGAGGCCTCTGAATGGCCGATGAAATGGGAGACTCCTTTATGGTGTCAGTTTACACCTCAATTAGAAACCACATTTTTGGATGCGTCTTCTGTCTTCTTTCTTTCTTCAGTATTTACCTTTGATCAGGCCAGACCTGGATTAGGAATCTGTGGTTTTAGGAGTGCATTAGACTAAATATAACCTGATACAATCCATGCACCAGCCTGCCCACAGCTCTTTCACACTGTGGAAAAGAGCAGTCTGGATTCCCATGTGCTTCAGATAAAGATGCCTTTCCAGGTTCTTGGGAGAGAGGCTGTCATTCAGTGGGATCCTATCCCTCAGTAAGAACATTTTAATTTAGAGAAATTAGAATTTAGTTCGAAATAACACTACTTCTCATATACGTCAGTCTTAGGTTTTTCGTTTTTTGATATACATATCCATTCTTTAAGGTTTAGATTTGTATTGTCTTTTCTTACTGCTGGATATTGGATACATGTTTGATTAATTCAGGTTAAATGCTCATTTATGTTCTGTAAGTACTATTATCTTACTTCTTGTTCTCCTATACCTTGCTTCCTGTTTTTTTAACGTTCTACCTTTCCCTTGTTTCTCTATGGGTCAATTCTGCTCCACATGTGTGAAACAACAATGCATTCTATTCAGAGCCACAGGAAACACCACAACATAACCTGTGTGAATAAGTGTTGAATTGGAGAAATGCGTATGACAGCATGTTACATTTTACATTATTCTTCCACTTTTTTGTTAGGATTTTGCACAGTGAAGAGACTGCACACATGCATATCTAATGCTTCACGTCACCAGTAATATGATTAAAGGTGTTTGGTGTTTGACACAGAGGTGAGAGATGAGGTTTATCACCTCTGTTAGTCAGCCACTCCACATGCCACACATACACACACTGTAGTCCTTTTCAGTTCATTCCAGAGACCCCCAACCCACCACATAGAAATAGTTCCATATATGGTTATATGAGCAGAGACAGTGCATGTTGCACATGTTGTTTTCACTGGAAGTGTCTAACCACACAGCTCACTTCAAGCATCATTCAAAGGAAGAAGTGGGCATGTGACCGGAGGGGTTGTGGGTTTGAGTAAGTGCTACTGCGTACATCAGTATTTCATTTCACATAACCACTCTGTACTTCTTCCCCTGACGGTACATATAATGACTTCTGCGTTATTCTGTAATGCTTCAAAGTGATCATCCGCAAATCACTAAATTAAATGCTGTGTCTGTTGTTTTATTTCACCGTGTCCTGCCATGTATTCTCTGTTCTACTTTTTAATTTCCTCTCTTTCCCTTATTTCATTAATAACGGCACATGATTCTTTCTTTCTTTCTTTCTTTC
This sequence comes from Aldrovandia affinis, assembly GCA_029706075.1. NCBI lineage: Eukaryota > Metazoa > Chordata > Actinopteri > Notacanthiformes > Halosauridae > Aldrovandia > Aldrovandia affinis. The sequence goes on along the minus strand of JAINUG010000446.1, from coordinate 282,789 downwards.
TTTCTTTCTTTCTTTCTTTCTTTCTTTCTTTCTTTCTTCCTCAGATAAAAATGGTAGCCATTTCCCTGTAAACGTGACCTAGTTGGTCCAGTGATGGATACTGGTTTAATGCTCACATGCACAGTGTCACATGCAGTGCCTCGCCAGTATGAATCAGATTTAGTATATTCTGAATATAAAGCTTTTTAAAAGTGTCACTTGCAACCTCTGACAAAATGGGAAAACATGAATGTTTTTTATTGTAGCCACTAGATGGCAGCATTTGGCAATAAAATACATATTTGCACAGTCGTTTTATAATAAGATGACAATTAAATGTGAAAGCTTTGCAGAGAAGTGAATACTTTTCAAAATACTGTATATATACTGTAAAGTGTCATTTTTTAGTTTTCTATTGTACCCGTTGATGTGAATTATAATCGTAGAAGTTTGGATCAGCAACTACAAAAATATGGATACCATAGTGGAATAATTCATTGACTTAGTTTCTGAGTCAGAGATATGACCAAATATTCATATAAAAAAATAGAAATAGTAAATATTGGCAACTATAAACTGAACCAGCCTGACGCCAAGTGTATTCTGCTGTAATTATCTATTTTTCTGCATGATTTGGCCATTTGGAACTATGAACAGCCAGAAGAACATGTAATGTTGTTTTTGCATGCTAACTGAGATCGATATTGGTTGGAAAATTCAAAAATCTAAAACAATTACACATAAATTAGTATAAAGTGGTGTGGTAGCAAGATGACATCATTGAAAGCCCTTTCCCTTCACCTGATTACCAGTCTTTTGGATGAGACGTTAAACCGAGGTCCTAACTTAATGTGGTAATTAAAGATCCCATGGTACTTATCACTTAGAGTAGGGGGTTCCCCATTGTCCTGGCAAAATTCCAAACATGACTCTTTCAGTCTGCCTCCTAATCATCTCCCAGGTTAATTGGCTCAGTTATTCCTTCCCTTTCTACCTCAGCTGATATGCAGTGAGCGTTCTGGTGCAAAATAGCTGCCATGCATCAAACACAATTTGTATTACACATTGGTGGTGGTTGAAGTGAGTCTCCCCCCCTTCAATGTAAAGTGCTTTGACATACTGAGATGAAAAGCGTGATATATGTAAATACAACGGGAGAAACAATTCTGGCTCAAAGTGTCTATTTATGCGTGCATACGTGTTTGTCAGGTGAGTGTGTGTGTGTGGATATGAAATGAATGTATACAAAATGATGGCGGGAAAAACTGCCGGGTATATGGGTGTGTTCTGTGTGTGTGTGTGTGTGTGTGTGCGTAAGGGTGGGTTAATGTGAGCAAGAGAGTGGTATGTGCACTCGTCTACATATGTGTCTTAAGGAAGGTATGCACCTACGTAAGGGTACGTACAGGGGGTAGACAAAACAAATGGAAACACCAAACAATATATGAATATTTATTGACTAATAAGGAGTCGGGCTGCCCTTTGCCTTCAGAACAGATTCATCTTCTTGGAATGCTGTTATACAAGTTTTGAACAATGCTTTGGAATGCATTGATTTCCGAAATGACACACTTGGGTGGAATGGTGACATCGTGCACCAACTTGTCTGTATGGAAACCATGGACAGTGATTGATCCCTGAAGAACTACACTCTGGCCAGCTGAAAGGCCCTTCAGGGGTCTTTTCTTGCATCCTGACCCAACAAATAACTTTTTGTACAGTACATCTAGTGTCCATCCATCCATCCATTATCTAAGCCGCTTATTCCTGGTCAGGGTCGCGGGGGCTGGAGCCTATCCCAGCATGCGTTCCGGGCGAGAGGCAGGAATACACCCTGGACAGGTCGCCAATCCATCGCAGGGCACACACACCATTCACTCACACACTCATACCTACGGGCAATTTAGACTCTCCAATTAGCCTAACGTGCATGTCTTTGGACTATGGGAAGAAACCGGAGTACCCGGAGGAAACCCACGCGGACACGGGGAGAACATGCAAACTCCACACAGAAAGGCCCCCGGCCTGGATTCGAACCCGAGACCTTCTTGCTGTGAGGCGACAGTGCTATCCACTGCACCACCGTGCCGCCTACATCTAGTGTATTAGTGCCTATTAATGTGTGGGACTGATAGGTAGAATGAACATCTGGAACTACAAGTGGAAGAGTGGGCACCCCAATGTCTACCTCGGAAGTCTTTTGGGAATGTGATACTAAGCTCAATGTAACCTAGGTAAGGTTTGGGAATACAAAGCCATTTTAGGTGCCCAGGTGCACCCTATGGTGCAAACATTGTTTTCTCAAGATGTTACCATTTTCAAAGCTGATAACATCCATATACCTACTGCTAAATGGATTCAAAAGAGGTTTCATGAACCCTAGGATGAAGTCAAACACCTCCCATGGCCTCCCCAATCACTAGATCTAAGCATCATTGAACCTTTATGGGAAGTTCCAGGGCCTTCATCTCTCCCATTATCCCACTAGAAACAGTCTCTCTCAAAAGCACAGTTTGACGAGAATCAGTCCGGAAGGCCAGTCTGAGCTTCAACTTTGATAACTCTGCAGAATGGAAAGAAAGCATCACTCAAAAGCTCAATGCTATACCTGAAGTTTTTGCTCAGCACGACATCAATTTCAGGCTTTAGTGAACCCAAGCGCAGAGATGAGGTGGAGACAGATGCGATGAGAAATGCAAATCTTTACTGAAATGAAGCTCTGGGCAGTACAAACGTAACACAAACACTAAGCGGCTAACAAACAAAAGTGGAACAAACACAGTTCCCAAAACATAGTTCAAAAACAGTAAACCCCAAAATAACACAAGAGTCCTGGTAAGCATGAAACTGCTGGCAGTAACTCTGGGTAAGAGAAACTCAAGACTGAGCACAGATCTATGAAAGCACACAACTTAAATACTGAATGTAAACAAGACGCAGGTGAAAACACTGACACAATAATCCATTTAAACAATAAAGACAATACAACCATTAAACAATGCAATAAAGCAATTAGGGAAAAATCTAGTGTCTGATGCCGCCCTCTGGTGGCGAACAACAGGACGTGCCGTCACAGAGACAGTTTTGTGGGAATTGACCAGTGGGGCACTTCATGAAGATGGTTTAACAAATTTAGGCTTACTGTACTTCAAGTTATCTGGCTTCCTTTAACACGATAACCCATGTTGCTCTTATACCGTTTCACAACACCACTTTAAGAATAATATGATCTAGCAAACTTAATTCCATTGTACACTTGACTTCACTGCACATGCATGTCAAACCTTTAAAGGTATGGAAGATACTGAGCATCGATGAGTGAAAATGGGGTTAAAGGGAAGGTAACAAAGAGAAAAGTGATCCTTAGGGTGGCTTAACAATTAATTGGAGTTTGCGAAAACTAAGTGCCTGCTACCTGGAAGAATAATGGAGACTGTCATAATGTGAAAATATAGAATAGGGTATACAAATTACAGAAATGCAATTTATGGTATTATTCCATCACCAGAGTACAGAAGCACCCATATACCTGATGTATGATTATTTTATTTAGATCCAATCATTGCATTCAATTTGAATGATATCCGTTTCTCCTCACTGTTGTATGGCCCTAGAGCCAGTGACAATGCAGCCTCTATCAAAGTGATAGAGATCTGATTTAATTGGTTGGGACAAAGTCAACTTTATCCCATAGTCAGGATGACTTAGAGTTAGCCTACTGTATTGCAGGTTTAATATTCTGGATGTGTTGCCTGGCTCGATGTACGATTTGCTCCATGAATCTGGAAAGCCTGACTTCCACAATATTTACAAAAGTTAACTGGCAAAATCATTAATCCTGCTTCGGACAATCATGAATCCCCCTAGGACACTAAGGTTAACATGGAGCCAGGGGCCACTGAGACAGGAACTTGGTTTAACAACTCATCTGAATGACAGCATCTCCTACAGTACAGTGCCTCTAACACTGTGCTCTGGAACTGGATGTTTTTGTCCAGAGGGACAAAAACATACCATTTGTGGGCCCCCTACTGGCCCACAAACACAGCTTCTAGCAGCAACTTTCCCAGGAGGTCCCCCATCCAAGTATAATAGTAATTTTAGGTGGTATCATTGCTAGCACCTAGCAATATGTAGTAAGCATTTGTTGGCTAGTATCAATGCCAGCTGTATCAACTAGCCATTTGCCACACTTACCAAGACAAAGAAGCACCCATTCAATCTAACCACAATGGTTTTTTTTTCTCTTAGCTAAACACCACTACTGCTGGATTTGCTGGTTTCTTAGAAAACACTTTCAGATCAGCAGCTGCTGTAATTCATGGAAAAAACATACAGAAAATGTTAACAAGCTTACATTTATAACTTAAATGTACTACTTATAGTTAATGTATGGGCCAACCACATTGTAGTTAAAACAACTAATAGTACAGTATTTTAACAGGGAGTTCATGAGAGTTGGGTACAAGGTATCCCCCTTACCTTACCATGTGCAAATTTTGTATTATTTTATATTTGTTATTATTCTGTGCACTGAAAAACAATGTATCTGTATTTTTCTTTTCACTGGCAGTTTATACTTAATTTGTGTCCACAGAGGAAATAAGGAGACCAAAAAGATTTGGGGCATTATTATTATTATTATTATTATTGTTATTATTATTGACCTGGTGGTCTTGCACTTTTCAAGTGCATTTTCAGTCCAGTTTATTTTAGGTGGCCGTAATACCTGTGCAAGTACAGTGGAACTACTATGTTGCACACACTGTTATATTGTACTATTGTAAAAACCTGTTACCAGATTCATTTTAAGTGTTGTTTTCTATTGCAGGACATGTTCCCCTTCATCTTGACATGCTTCCTAGGCTCTGCTGGTGGGAAACACCCCACATCAGTCTCCTGTCACCATGCCTGATAGCTATGAGAGGCATGGTTAATTGGGTGATGTGCATTTTGGGGTTTGCATCAAAAGCCTTATTTTGAATTTATACCAAAAGATTCAATTTTGTCCCATCTGACCACAAACCTGCCACATGTCAGCAGTACCATCTACGTAATTTGCTGTGTGAACCTGTATGAGATTTAATATGACTCTATTACAGTGATGGCTTCTTGGTCATCACTCACCCAATAGGCCAGCTTTGTGCATGACCTGAGATTTTGTATTAATGTATTGATTGACTTCCGTCTTTGACACGGAACTGTGTAAATATCTAATTCACTGTTGGCTTCACAGTGGCATCACTAAGCAGTTTTCTATGTGCTGCTCTGTTTGGAAGGGAATACTCATCTGGGCAATGACTGGGTGGTACAAACATATTCTGCTTCTTAAAGATGAGCTTCACTTCACTCAAAGGGACACATTGCCTTTTTCCTTATAACCTTCTCCCACTTTGCTTCTTTGTCACTTCATCCTTAACTTCTAATTCCTTTTAATTTTCTTTTGACAATATAAAATATGTACACATAAAAATATGGTAACAGTATATATTAGCTTTACCAGTTTGGAGCATATTATGTGTATTCTGAATATACATTTCTATAGTGTTACTATTGCAAGCTCTGACAAAATGAAAAAAAACATTTGCAGTGAAGTGAATGTTTTTTGCATGTAGCCACTAGATAGCAGGACTCTACCAACTCGACATTGCATTTCAAAATGACCTCGGACCAACTTCTAACCAGGTCCTTCTGCCATGGTTCATTTGGAAGTTTGGTATGTATATGATATCGGATGATACTGTAATTGTAGCTTAGAAAGTATGCGGAAAGCAGGCAACTTTCAATTTAGGTTACACATCCGCAACTCTATTCTTGTGAACCTTTTGAAACTATGTGCTTATATCTGCAAAAAGTGTCAGCTAAGATGACAATGCAACATGTTCAACTTTCAAATGAACCACAAGGCTGAAAGACTTGTTAGAAGTTAGAAGTTACTGGGAAATTTGAGATGCAATTTCGAGTTTGCTCCTATTATTTTCAGACACCGATGCTCACATGATAACCGCCTTAAAATATACTATACTGAACAAAAATATAGATGCAACACTCAACAATTTTAGAGTTTATTGAGTTAAAAGTTAATATATGGAAATCAGTCAACTGAAATATATTCATTAGGCACTTATCTATTGATTTCACATGATTGGGGATACAGATATGTATCTGTTGGTCACAGATACCCCCCAAAAAACAAGATGGAGTCGTGGAACAGAATACCAGTCAGCATCCTGGTGTGAACACCATTTGCCTTAAGCAGTGTGACACATCTCCTTTACATAGAGTTGATCAGGGCCCGTATTCACAAAGCATTTTATCTTACCACTAGCAGTATTTCTAAATCGCACTAAAACCTTTTAGTTAGGAGTCCCACCTTAAAACCTATTCACAAAGCTGCAAAGACAAACTCATACTAAGGAATTCCTAGAATTGTCAAGCTAAGAGTGAGGGCGGGGTTGACGTCGTTGCTAGGGATGACGTTGTTTCTCATGAACGAGCTTACTCAGAATGCCCACAGCGATTGGCTGATATAGGGGATGGGTCATCATAGAGAAATAGTTTTTCTGCCGCTGTTACGTTTTAAAGTAACAATTCCCTACAGTGAAGAGATAGACAACCATGTATGTTTTGGTTTGCTTTGTTTTTCATACTAAATGCCTAGAAACGCGACCGAATTAAATAAAATAGAAACATTAGCGATCTTTTAATTTTTTTATTAATTTAATTCAGGCATAAAACCACCCTAGTTAAATCGCCTAAGGCGTACTGAATCTAAAAATGTATTTTGTGAAATTTTCGAATAAAGATTTAGTGAAATAACTTACATTGAAAAACTGAAATTATCATTCATTCGAAATGCGCCTTTGGCCCCCGTTATTCTTTTTTTTGCTGATCCGAAAAATGATCCGATGCACCCCTATTATATTCTAATAAAGATTCTAAAATACAAATGTAGGCTGCTGTGTCACTGATTTAACATGAAACCAAGAATACTGACTAGTCAATTGGTTACATGTCTGCATCTCGTAAACAATCAGCGGGTATCTATATATAATATAATATATACAGTCAGCATGCCAATTGCACAATCGCTAAAAACCTGAGGCATCTGCGGCATGGCCTTTTAACAATCATAAAGAACATCTGTGTAATGATCATGCTGTTTAATCGGCATCTTGATATGCCACACCAGTCCGGTAAATCAGATTATCTTGGCAAAGGAGAAATGCTCACAAACAGGGAGAAATAAGCTTTTTGTGCGCATTGAAAAAGTATTTGATCTTTTATTTTAACTCATGGAAAATGGGAGCAAAAATAAAAGTGTTGCATTTATATTTTTGTTCAGTGTATGTTTATACTTGGATCGGCTATAGTAGTAGGCATACATTTGTAATTCTATTACGGTGGTTTGGCCTACATGTCCCTAAAAATCTGATCTCCCGGATAAGATGCCGGTGGATAACATACACGGAAACGCTCAAAGTTAGCATTCCTTTTTGCAGTTGCGAGACAAATAAGGAACCTCGTCTTCAAAAACAAGCCCAAAAAAGCCCAGTCATGATTGACGTGGGTTTCGGTGAAATGGCGAGAGCTCTGGAAAATAGGTGGGGTTTTTTCATTAATATCCATTATGATAGGATAATTACAGAAATGAAAACGTGAGCCTCCAATAGGGTGTGTATGTGTGCGTCGGGGTAGTTTCGCGTGGGGATCCGTGGGAGGGCAAATTAACTCTAACAGCTGATATTAATTACTTGTAGTGAACAGACTGTCATTCCATACCTCTGGGGAAATAGTTATAATAAATGTATATAGGATAGGATTTTCCCTAAGCAATCACATTTAAAAAACAAGCCCAAAATCGCTCATTATAAGCAGACTTGGCAACACTGGCTTTTTTGTGCAACGCAATATACTATTATCGCCATGGCTCTCTTCAGAGCACCTTTGCTGGCTGTCTCACCACTAGTGGTCACTACTAGTCGTCTGAGTGAACTAAAGCGAATTTTGTTGTAGGCTAGTAGTTGTCGAGACATCATTTATTATGGGTAGGAATCCAAGTGCACACAGTTCAACTGAAATAGCATCAGGTTTGCGAGGTCTCATATAAAGAACATCTAATGAGCGTACATGTCCAGCTAGCTAGACATAAACACAGCTAACTATAGCTTGGATCAAGCGTTATCCCTTAATCGCTATCACTGAACAGCGGGAGCCTCCAATTGAATGGGCACTGATTAGATTGGGTCGCCACCACGCTTTAGAGGACGGAATTACATTTGTTCTCACGCAAATATGTAAGACGTCTACGCATATGTAAGTGTGAGGGTTACAACCCAGAATGTATTGTGGCGAGCATGCGTTGGGTGGTGTATCAAGGAAGGAGACAGAGTCCAGGTAGAATGCCAAACTGGCTACGTGGGTAGCCACTTTAATAAAGAAAAGGATAATTACCCATGCTCCGTGATATCTAGTGCTAACTTCTGTGTTAGATACACAACCCGTGTAGCCTAAAAATTGAGGTTCTTGCCTGCCTAGAATCCTTAGAAGGACACAACCTTTGAAACGCCTTCCGCAGATTCAGTTAGAAGTTATTTTATTGGTTTTTAAAAATTGTACAATAAAAAAAACTTTAGAACAGTCCACTACACATGGCACAGAACTCTCCCTCTGAAACTAGACGGCACTTGGTCAACTAACAGAACATTTTCTTATAGTTAACACACAGAAATATTGAACTGAACATTTTAACAGTTAAGCCGGGGGAGATGCTCAAAGTTACAGCAGCGCCTCCCCCAGAATGCACCGGGCACACATTTAACAGCAGGCGACCTCACAGGATCGCCACAGTATATTCATTGCAAGTAACTCGCAAACTTGTTAATCGGATAGTACAGTAGCGCAGGTGTTTAAACTGAATTGCTTTGATAAATGCCCTGCTGTAGCCTATATGTATACTGAATGTATGTACTCAAAATGAAAGATGTATAGCATCAACATTAAAAGCAAATGAGCACAACGTTCCTGTAAAACCGGAACCCTCAAACATTACATTTGAGTGAGTGTGAACCTGAGGGTGTTTTGGAACAGTTGCTAGTCTGTTCTGCTGTGTGTGGCTTGTAGGGTTGCCAACTTTCTATCATCCAAATATGACACAGAAGGTGGGGCACACAGGGTGAAGCATGGTGATGTACGGATGTAAATCAACACATACTGCATATTATCACGGCGACTGCTGAAGGAAGACTCAGGAAAGCTTGCTTTTCTATGATCACGCTAGCAGCTTTACTATAAGAAAGCTTATAGACGCAGGGCACAACCAAAAGACGAGAAACTCACAAGGGTCACTTATAAGATGTACGAACACAGTCACAGTTACAACACTAATCCACTCAATGACACATGGGGTGATGGCACACAAGGAATCATGGGAAACTGAACACGTAACAATAACAATGGCAACCCCCAAGCTTACTTAGCATACGATGTGGCTAAGCTAACATTCATTACTACTGAACTTATTTACACTGTTACAATATGATGGGATTCTATGTCGATGACTGACTGGTATTTTGTAATACAGGACAAGGAAGGTCCCGTCCGGGACGAGCCATATTTGGCCCAAAACGGGACATCCGGTTAATACGAGATAGTTGGGCATTACCAGGAGCCTGTCTCACAAAGGAAGTTCAACATAGTCAGGGTATCTTTGCGTTAGCTGGCTACACATAACAAAGGCAATTATGACTAACCTGTCTCATGACGGTGGTTATCAACTCGCTCTGTGAATCCTGGTTTTTCCGGTCGAGCTATGAGCGCGTGCACACAAAAGGGACGGCGTTTGTAACACAGCCAATCGCATGCAACAATGTTTCACAAAGCAGGATTGTTGGGTTTGTGAGCTAACTTTGGGCTTAACTCTTGTTTTTCAGTCTCACGACTGTGACTCACCCAGGGCTGCTGGTGATGGTAATGTGAGTGAAATCTATTGCACCAATCACTCGGGAATCATATGACAAAATTACACGCGCTTAATATGCAACAGTAAATTGTATTCATTATTGATAACTGTATACATATAACTATATGAACTGTATGTTTGCTCAATTTCTCCGCATCACCATCATAAGTAAGTATATGTACCGGTGGCTAGAAAACGTAGGACAATACATATAGTTTGCTGCACAGTGATCGCATGGCTTCGACGAGTGGCATTTGTGACGTGTCTCTAGAAGCTTGCAAAGATACAATATTCCCTCCGGGGAGAATCTGTATCTCTGATATAAAAGAAATCAGATTACACAATTCTCTAGGATTGGTGAGGGTATTTTCCAGAGAGCTGATTTGTGACGGGGTGGGCTTTTTATAGGATTTGATTAGCCTGAATTTAACCTACTCCTAAGGTTAGATTCGCAGCATAAATTACCATGGTGATGCAACCCGGTTAAAAGTGAGCCACAGTCATGAGACCAAAAACCCGGGGTTAAACCCAAAGTTAGTTTGCTAACCCACTAATCCTGCTTCATGAGACAAGCCCCAGGTTGTCACCATTCTCCTGTGTTTTCTGACGCCCTGAGACAATATTTCCAGAAACAATCAAACGTTTTGCTTCTCCGTTGTTGAGGAAGGAATCACAGAATACCTAGCTTGTGACCATTGTTGTATCCTCTACATCTGGTGTGGTATGAGGAAGAACTATATTTGTCTGTATAGATATAGGTCTCTCACGGAAGAAGTTTCAAAACAAAAAATGCAAGTCATTTACAGGCTGAAGTCCTAAAACCATGTGAAAGAAATTCCAATGGCAACAAGCAATGGGGAAATACATTTAGTTGTTGGGGAGTGGCGTGATAATGGCTGTGCCACTTTTGCATATTGGGCCAAACATGGTTTGTGGCATCTTCATGTTCCATGGGTTTATTATACCATCAAATGCACTGAAGTCACTTAAATTAAATATACTAGATACTATAAATAAATAAAAGAGTTATCAACAGGTGATAACTACATTACGCTTATTTTACTTTATTCTGATGGCATTTTGTTTGATAGTCACTGAGCAAGGAATTTTAACCTGAATTTGTTCAGTATGAGCTATCTAGCTATGACAGCTAGCTTGCATACCAATCTGTATTGGTGAGGTGATTGGGAACTGAATCTGAGGATGGAGGAGAGGCAGCAGCAGCATCAATATTTGACACCAATTCTGAGTTTGTGTCAGACACTGATTGTGAGTGACAAGGCGCAAACCGGTAAGGCATACACTACCCTGGTGTCTCAAACTCCATGTCTGAGAGCTCAACATTGGAGTTTTCCCACCTAGTCATATTGATATTGACATTGTTCACAAATTACCTACTCTGTCACATCCCGAACATTCTATGAAAGTAGGAAAATCTATAAATTCACATATTTATATGTTGGATTGTCAAAAAGAGACGTAAACAGGTGCCATACTACTATCAATGATGTACATTTATAGATGTAATTATCTTTGGCAATGTGGAAATTGTGTCAGGTGCCCTTTAATATGCCCATTTCTTGTCATTCCACTTTTTTTAGAAGCACACCAAACATATTTTTCCTTGTTACGTTTTTGTACTAGGCCTATTTCTGATGAAATGGAAAGAGTGATGGCACATTCCTAGGAACCTGATAGCTTCCTTAATATAAAATACCTCTCCAAGACATATCCTCAGTCATTTGGAGTTGAGGATCGTCAGCTTCACATGCTATTGAGCAATACTGGAACAAGACCTACCTGCATATCATCCTTTTTTGTCGGTGAGTTACAGCACAGCCACTAAACGATTAACTGGCTCATGCACTGTTTTTACATGACTACACTTGCAAATGATTTGCTATTTGACAGAATTTGAATTATACCGATCTTTCCTGACAAAATATAGACAATGATAGAGCCTCGTCATTTCTGGTGTATACTCTTTAACAATGAGTTGATCTTGAGATTGATGTGCATGGAGTTAAGATGAGCGCATATATAGCATGCTAAATGTAACATCTGCACTACCCTGCAGCTGGTTTTTAAACCTCCTTGGCTATATGCAGATTGGCTGTTTTGCTATGACATCAAGCAAAATAAAACACAAAAGAAACAACTACATTCTGAGACTAAACATGACGTTAGTCAAGTCGAGTCAAGTCAAGCAAACTTTATTATGCCACAAGTTGGAAATTAATTTGGCAGAGCTTCAAATGTACATAAAACACAGACTAAAAACAGGGCACATTACATACAGTAGGCCTAAATGGTATACAAGGCTCATCAGGAAAAAATGCTAGGAAAGCAGCAGGTTAAAAAGAATATATACAATTATAAAATTAGTAGGGTATCTAAAACTACCAGAGAAATAAGTTATCCTACTGTTCTTTTAGTAAAGTGCTTAATATGCTTATTGTGGAAACTAAGTGGGAATGAAAGAATTTCCATACCTATCATTACGGATTTTGTGTTGGAGAAGACGGCCACCCCTGTCTTACTATACCTACGCAGGCTGTCATGGAGAGGGTGGCTGGCATCCCCTATTATCGGTTCAATTTTGTTTCCCATCAATTGTAGCTCAGTCACAGACATTTGGTCCAAGCCAATTATTTTCCCTTTTTATCCACTTTTCTCATGTTGCTGAACACACAGATGAGACAGAAGGATTGAATACTATGGGCCACAACAGTGACATGAGGATATTATTGTCATTAAAAGATTTCATTTTCTTAGGAAATTGAATTATATATATAATATACTTAGATGCCTCACAGTCTAGATGTGAAATAAAAAGTATCCTAATAGCCAATACTACTTTTTTTAATAACCCCATAGAACTTAAATCATGAAGCCAACTGGTTGGCAATTACAAGTGATTAAAGAGAAGGCTAGCCACAAATGCAAGAAAAACAATATGCATGTGCTTTTTTGCCACCTAGCGAATTCCGTTCTTTACTTGAATGTTGGGCGGTGTTGTGCATTGACTTTGGTTACAAACGGGTTTCCAATGGCAGCGCTACCAAAAATATCAGCTTTGTGAATCTCATGAAGCAATTTTTGTTAAGATTGGGTCAATGAGGTGTAGATTCGGTTCATAATTTTTGAGACCGTAGTTTATTTATTTTTTCTAGCAACTATTGTGTTGTCTGCAGAGGCGCGGAGAGATGTTTGAAATCCGGGGTGCTGAAATCCGAAATAAAAAATATATAGGCTAACGTTATAAAAACGCAACGGGGGTTGAATAATATTGTTTTTAATTGTACTTGCACTGACAAGTTTTTTAACCCACTGCTTTTACACTAACATAGCATTTAGCATAACACTATTATTTGACATAATGCAACCACATCCATTTATCAAACCAACCTGGCTAAAGGAAGGTGAAAAGGTTTCGGTGCCGATGTAAGTTGCACAATTGAAAGGCATCACCAAAAAATACTTCTACTTTCGGTTTGAATTAGTTTAGAGTAAAGCAGAAAAAGACCAGAAAACTTGTTAGGAGTAACTTATATCGCCGTGTGGTATTATGATTTTTAACAGACAAAAATAGTGCACTCACCTATTTAAAGCACAATTTTGACACTAACTCCCGCAACGACTCATTGGCGAATGGGTCGGAAACACAATTGAAAGGCCTTAGAACCCCTCGGTGTGCTGCGTTTGGTGCCACATAGGACCATATGAATGGGACGATTAAGACAACAAAGTGCTGCATCTAATGGAGTGATTGTGGTCAAATCGGGTGCTGTGCCCGAGGTTGAGGATAGAGGTAACGGCGATAAGGAAGTGATGGCGCTGTCGTTGGTGGTGTTTTTTGTTGTTGTTGCAGGCTTTTTGAATAATTTGCTAATATGTTTTTGAATTGTGGAAAAGGTGTTACTTCTAATTACTTCTTGATAGCTAGCTAGCTAACTCGCTTGTTTATTGCTTGGTAGATTTTTTTCCCCGCTTACCTATCAGGTGATTGGTCATTGGAAAATGTTTTTTTCTTATGAACTTTTTAAACTTCTCTCTTCAGCACCTCCCGAAACTCCATGCTGCACCTCTCCGCAGTTTCAGGTCGATTATGACACGCAGACACAGACGCACACTCATTTCTGTCTTTATTTAAAATATTATAAACTTACACTATATAAGAAAACTGTTCATGACACCGGGTGCTACAGCACCCCCATTTCTCGCGCGTAGCCTCTGTGTGTCTGTCTATTGAGTTTAGACCTGCGATCACTTTTTCTCTTTCCTGATGCACTTATTCCTTCTTTGGTGTATGCCGTCATGAGTTTCGACACCGTTCCCCTTGGCACATAAAGTAATTTAGCAGGTTCTGTGACTGATGCGTCTGTAATTCAGGCACCAACTATTTTACCTCTTTCGAAATACGTTAGATTCCTCATGTTTCTTTAGATACTCCCATATTAAAGTGATGCTTTTAAAACATATTTTATAGCATTTCCCTGCTGGCAGGCTTACCGGCATGTGCCATCAGGTCGCTGCAACTAGTGCAGAATGCCGCCGCATGTTTAGTCTTCAACCAACCCAAATTCACACGTCACCCCACTACTCACCTCTGCACTGGCTCTCTATTGCAGCACGCATCAAGTTTAAATCACTGGAGCTGGCTGATCAAGCAGCTAGGGGAAACGCTCCCTCCTATCTCCAGACACTCATCACACCCTACACCCAAACCAGACCCCTCCGCTCTGCCTCCTCTGGCAAACTGACTGTTCCATCCCTCCGGCCACCAGGCCGCCGCTCCTCGCGGTCTCGCCTCTTCTCTGTCCTGACCCCTCAGTGGTGGAATGATCTTCCGTACTCGGTCAGGACCGCTGAATCACTGGCCATCCTCCATAAAGGACCCAAAACCAACCTTTTCACACTCCACTACCACTGACTCAGTATATTAAATAATTGTCATCACCACTGGTTTCATGTTTAATACTGTATTTTGTATTTGTATTTATGTTTGATAATAAAAAAATATTTCTACTAACCTTTTCTCTCATTGTGTTAGAGGCATGGCATGCAGCTGCCAACAATGATGTCTATTGCTGTCTTACTACACTGATCTCTTGCGTGAACAATGATTGATTGTAAACCGGACTTAATGGCTAACAGTAAATGAAACTAATTGCTGCAAAAAATATATTTCAAAGCCTAGACGGGCTGGAAAATTACGATTATTATTCATATTGGTTATTGCTGGTTCTTATAAAAATGTTGGTGCCAATCCTTGGATTATTACAATTGATAACCAAGGCGGTCCTTATTCAACCTTTCAGGGTGTGTAGCCTAGTCAATTGAAAACAGAGGTTACACCTCCATTTTCAGTAAAACCACGAAGATTTCTGTGCAGATCTCTATAGTGGCAGTTCAAGTAGATCAAGTCTGCATCTGCGTATTCTGCATAAGAAAAAAATGTTATGTGCATGAGTAAAGTCAGAATACACCCCTAAATTAACGCTGGTTTTAACAGGTGAAATTATATTTTACTGTAAAAAACGTATGCAAGATGGAAAGTATATAATATGATAAAAGCACTAATTAAAACGTAAACACAAAAGCAACAGCACAAGCTGCAAGTAACAAGTAGCTAATGGGGCATATTGTAACAAAAATAGAGAAAGTATAAATGTATTAACATTATTGGTGTTATCAAGTGTCAGCACAAGGATCCCAGTACTCCTACAAACACCAGCAAGTTTTTAATTAATCAAATAAAATTGCATTTCTCTTTTATTTCAGGTTACACCTAAGAGAAGATGAATATGCACTGGAAGACGGTGATCTCTGTGGTGTTTGTCCTGGGTAAGAGTTGAAATAAGTACAACAGGGCCAGAGTAGTGTCCAAACCATGATCCTGGGGATACACTGTGTAGTCTAATGTATGCATGGTTTTCCACTCAAGCTGAGCTGTCAGTTAATTATGTCTTATTCATTTCATACTGATCTGGATCCATATTTGCAATGTGCAGCGTTGTCTAAATAAAAAGCCATAAGTAAAACAACATAGGCTTGCTAGTGATATTTATTGATGGACAATAATGAATGAATAAAAATGACAGTAAATCAACAGTAGCATGACTTGTCAGCCACATTATTATAATAATAGCCTAATAATAGCCTACCTAATAACATCTGTTGGTTTTGTGAACCATGCAAATGTTGGCATGTTTTACTGTGTCCACATTACAATGATCATAACATTCTCACTCACCTGATGAACATTCATTTAATTCAAATTTATTTTTATTGTCATTTTGAAATCAGCAAATATATTGTGTGATTTCAGTGACTACATCCACAAGTGCACAAACTACAACTTCAGCTCCAGCCTCTACAAGTGCAACTGCAGCTCAAGCCTCTACAAGTGCAACTGCAGCTCCAGCCTCTACAAGTGCAACTGCAGTTCCAGCCTCTACAAGTGCAACTGCAGCTCCAGCCTCTACAAGTGCAACTGCAGCTCCAGCCTCTACAAGTGCAACTGCAGCTCCAGCCTCTACAAGTGCAACTGCAGCTCAAGCCTCTACAAGTGCAACTGCAGCTCAAGCCTCTACAAGTGCAACTGCAGCTCCAGCCTCTACAAGTGCAACTGCAGCTCCAGCCTCTACAAGTGCAACTGCAGCTCAAGCCTCTACAAGTGCAACTGCAGCTCCAGCCTCTACAAGTGCAACTGCAGCTCAAGCCTCTACAAGTGCAACTGCAGCTCCAGCCTCTACAAGTGCAACTGCAGCTCAAGCCTCTACAAGTGCAACTGCAGCTCCAGCCTCTACAAGTGCAACTGCAGCTCAAGCCTCTACAAGTGCAACTGCAGCTCCAGCCTCTACAAGTGCAACTGCAGCTCCAGCCTCTACAAGTGCAACTGCAGCTCCAGCCTCTACAAGTGCAACTGCAGCTCCAGCCTCTACAAGTGTAACTGCAGCTCCAGCCTCTACAAGTGCAACTGCAGCTCCAGCCTCTACAAGTGCAACTGTAGCTCCAGCCTCTACAAGTGTAACTGCAGCTCCAGCCTCTACAAATGCACCACCAATAGATGTAACAGAAAGTACTATGAGTCTGCTGTTGGAGTTCACTTCCTCTGAAACCTTTGACCCTGCTCTGTCTAACCCCAGCTCCCCTCTCTTCAGCAGTAGAGTAATGGACACAGTAACACAGGTGAGTTGTTGTGTTTCATTTATATATATATATATATATACTATATGGCCAAAAGTCAGTGGACACCTGACCATCACACCTACACTATATGGCCAAAAGTCAGTGGACACCCTACTAATTATTGAGTTCAGGTATTTCAGCCACACCCATTGCCAACAGGTGCATAAAATCCAGCACATAGCCACAGACAAACATTTAGAATTCAGAATGGTTCGTAAAGAGCTCAGTGACTTTAAACGCAGCAATGTCATAGGATGCCACCTTTGCCACAAGTCAGTTTGTGAAATTTCTGCCCTACTAGATGTGCCCCCTGCACAGAGCCCTGACCTCAACCTGTGCAGGGGCAGGTGTGATGGTCAGGTGTCCACTGACTTTTGGCCATATAATGTATATATAATGTTTTTTGTACAGTTGATACGGTTTCATGTTATAGTTTATAGAATTATGGTCAAATCAGATTTACACTTTTCCATTTCAACATGAAAAGAATGAAAATTAGTCAGATGAAATATGTGTGATTGCATTTATACAAACAAAATTGAATTAGTGTAGAGTAGCATGGTTTGCAATTAATCCAAAAAGCTTTTGCAGGCCCCCCAAGTGGCGTAACGGTAAAGGAACTAGCCCCAAGTGCAAGTTTCCTACTGCGACTGGGGGTTCTATCTGCGGGTGCGCCAGCACGGCTCTGGCCAGGAGCCCCGATTGGAAGTGGTGACTGGCTGTCTGCCCGAGAGGGAGGGGGGAGGGAAGCCAGCAAGAGCTTGTTGCATGTAAAGTGGCTCTGTGTGTAAAGGAGCTGCGGTTCTCAGCTTGGCAAGTTACATCTCGGAGGAGGCGGATCAGCGCCTTTGTCACTGTTGGTCCCAGTGTTGCAGTGCCGAGCTCATAGTACGAGGGAAGGGGTAGTGAATCGAAATCGGGTACAATTGGCTACCAAATTGGAAGAAAAATGGGAAAAAATCTGAAAAATATTTTTTGAAATTAATATATTTTGCAGACCACAACACAGAAAAAAAAGTATTTATTGTAAAATACCAAAGATAAATGAATATACTAATGTGAAATTTGAAACTAAACAATGTGCAACAAAACAAAAACTGAAATCTTTTTTCTTTTTCTTTTCTTTTAATTTTAATTTAACATTTAATTCAATTTTTCATCCTGAGTTCTAGGGTTTACACAACGAGATGGTTGACAGCACATGATTGCGTCACCCATCAATGTTGAACAGAATTTTGACAAGCAACCAAGGTAATAGGCAAATATGATGAACCGAGCTTCTCCTGTCACTACTATATATACACTTTTCTCACCTCTTGTTTTTCAGATCCAACCTATATACGAAACGGCATTCGATAACTTCATTAGGGTGGACGTGTTAAGGTTTAGGTGGGTTACAATATTCAAGAGCACCATGTATGTCAGTGTTGATAAAGATGATGTTGCATATCACTTTCATCAGAAAGAATGCAAGTTGTAGTATGTTAGGTCTAAACATCACAGAAAGTGAGATAAAGTTTTCTGAAGGAGCAGTATAATTGAAATGTTTGAAATTTAAGACGCATTGGATTTCTTAATTAGCAATGGGAAAGGTATTCATAATCCTGCACTAACCTGAGTATTTAATGTTTGTTAACAAATGGAAAGTTCAAATAATTTACAAACGTACTGTGCTGGGCTTGATTGTTTCACAGGAGTGGGTCCATTATAACTGAAACAGCGATAGTCTTCAACAGTTCCGGTTCCATTCCCAACAACACTCAGGTGGCCCGAACTCTGATCCAGGCAGTCGAAAATGGGAATGTGACCTTACCCATCAATACCAGCTCAATCGTTGTCTCCAGTCAGTTTCTTCCTCTGATCTACTGCTCTAATCTACAGCTGTGTATTATTCATATTATTAAGTAGGGTTTTGCTGGTAGACAATTAAAGGTTTTGAAAATGTTTTTTCAGGCTAGTAAAATAACAATTTGTTTTATAAAATGTACCCAAATGACTGATAAAAATAGACAAGCTATCACGATCACGGTTCAAAACCTGACTGTGCCAAACCAGCCCTGGTGGGGAGCCCCCGATTGGCGGCGGTGTTTGGCTGTCCGCCCCAGGGGGTGGGGGGGAGCGTGAGAAGTGGGTAAGGGCGACTCCAGAAAGTGGGTGGGCGAATTCCATCTCGAAGGAGGCGGAAGACCCAAATGCGAAGGCTTGAAGGTTCTCTGCCCTCTGAGAATTGGCTTGCCTCATAGATACGAGAGGTGAACTCATGTGGGGTGGGCAAATAGAAATAAATAGAGGGTATAATTGGGCACTAAGGGACAGGGAAGTCACAATGTGAATGAGATGGACCCACAATGAGATGGACTTACATTTGCTATTTATCTTAAAGTTTTTGAGAAAGTATTGTATTTGAATTTTTACATAATTAAAGATTTTAACTACAGCGTAAAAACCGAATTGTTCTTTCAACTTCACTTAGGGAATTTACCGCGCTGCCTTAACTCAAAATTAAATAAAAAATAAACTTGATATTTTAACTTGGCAGAACTTATCTGAGTTAAGGCAGCACAATAACTTAACTAAGTGAAGTTGAAACAACAAATAATTTTTACAGTGTGCACATGACTTATGAGGAAAAAAGGAACATTTCCAAAAAAGCTACAAATATCATGGTGGGGATATTAATATCAATAAAGTATTTTATAGTCGTATAATATAGTAGTTTTAGTAGCAGTAATTGTAGTAGTAGTATTATTGGTCACACTTAACATATATTCCAATAAACGTGTGTTCTAGCTGTTCCCTCAAATGCAACTATGACCCCAGCACCTACACCTGCAACTACCACCCCAGGACCTACATCTGCAACCACCACCCCAGCAACTACACCTGCAATTGTCGTCATAGCAGTTATAACAGTACCACCAACAACAGCACCACCACCAGGAAGCACTGTATCTCTTCTGTTGCAGTTCTCTTCCGACGAGACTTTCAGTCCTGATCTGTCTAACTCCAACTCCCTGGCCTTCAGGAACAGAGCCGAACTGATACGTAGTGAGGTGAGCCGTTGTGATTCTTAAATATATACTGTGTCTGTTCTTTGTACAGTTTCATGTGATAGTTTATAGAATTATGGTGAAATCAAATGTACACATTTGCATGCTTGCATGGCACACCAGGAACCAATTTGAGCACCCCTGGAATAAAGAACCCAAAGACACAACACTTTGAGTTGGCCGGTCACCAAGGTTACCCAAAAATGTTGCCTGAGTAACAGTCTTGCTAAACAAATCCTCAGTCAAATTCCAAACTTCTGAAATGGAATGCTCTTTATGCTCAATTCCAAACGGCATAAATCTCCAATAATAATATTCAGTGTTACCAAGTAAACTTCCTCCTGCAGTGTAGTGGACCCCTGAGTCCCCCACTGTCATACGTTCATTGGGCCTCAGTTATCAAGCAACATACGAACAAAATTTCTCGTAATTCCTTTGTACCAACATTTACACATGAAAATGTGGATTTATCAGTTTTCGGGAGTCCAACTTGTTCGGACGTGCGAAGGAAATTGACCAAAACCTGAGACCATACGCCGAGTTTGTGTAAACTACCCCTACTACATTTCGTCTTTTAACTTGAATCTTTCACTTTTATTGATAAAATTAGTCATTACATAGGCTTCTTTGTCTACATATTTTGTCCTGAAATACTGAAATATCATAAAGAAAGATAAATGATAAAGAAACTAACATAAATTGGTTGCGAATACTATTTTAATGAGATAAAACAAAAATGTTTGAAATGAGTAATAGCATTACAAAGAGTTACTATGATTTCATAATTGCAGTTTAATACTATTTAAAGGGCCAAAATGCTGTAAAGTCCAAGCTTGCAATGGCGGACCTTGCGCCATTAGAGGAATTGGCGAGAGCGCTTCAGCGAGATTGCATTTTCAGGGACCGGTCTGAGGATGACGAGTGGCTCATAAGCCGGTTCCGATTCTCTAGAACCCATCTATTAAGGCTGGGCAACATCTTAGAGCCAGACTTAATGAGGCAAACAAGAAGATCTTATGTCATTCCAACACATGTCCAAGTGGTGTCAGTGCTTGGCTTTTTGGCCACTGGCACTTTCTAAAGGGAGATTGGCGACCGGTCTGGAATATCCCAATGCTCCATGAGCCACATACTGGCCGGTGTGCTTCATTCTATTGTTAAACTAGCCCCAGAGTATATTCGATATGCCTATAGTACGCAGAGCCAAAGTGGTGTCAAACAGGCCTTTTTTCAATCTGGCTGGTCTTCCTAATACGGTCAGTGCCATAGATTGTACCCATGTGAGCATTAAAGCTCCATCCACCAACACCTTTGCCTTCCGGAATAATACTGGACAGCGACAGCCTACCAATGATGGCACCGATGTGCTCCTCCGTTTGGGAGAGCTTATCTGGTGTTCCTTGGCCTCCAGTGGCTTTAATTTTCAAGTGTGTCCGAACATTTGATAAATGCAGCAGCAGTTATTAGTTTGTATAATTTTACGGAAAAACGTACGTGCTTATTCGCAAAATTATTTGGCCCATTGTGTTCATAAAACGCTTAGGACCAGATTTACTATGCTAAGAGGCTCAACACAAAAATACAAGGGTACCCTCACACTTTATAGGAAATATTTTTCTACACAGAGTTATTGCATGGAATTGCCTACCAACACTCATAGTGGAAAAGGAGGCTATTCGGCCGGGCTTGACACAGTGCTTGATGCACTCTAGACACTTTTGACATGAAACAATTGGGAAAGCATATATAATGCAATACTATATCCATGTCTATCACCTTTTGTTTTTCAGCTCACACCTGTGTTCATTGTCTTTTCTTCCTTCCGTGATTTGATTATAACAAGTTTTAGGTAAGTGACAACTTTCAGAGACCTCAGTGCTGCTGGTGGTGATAATGAAAATTATAAGGATGATGGCGACGGTATTACATACCACTGAAATCAGAATGTTTGCTAGATACACTAGTGGAGTGCTGGTGTATCTCTTGGATTTCTTAATTAACAATGGAAAAGGTATTCATAATCCTGCACTGACCTGAGTATTTAATGTTTGTTAACAAGTGGAAAGTTCAAATAATTTACAAACGTACTGTGCTGGGCTTGATTGTTTCACAGGAGTGGATCCATTGTAAATATCGGAAACCTGACCTTCAACAGTGCTGGTTCAATTCCCGACACCGCTGAGGTGACCTTAGCCCTGGTCCGGGCGGTCGAAAGTGGGAATCTGACCATCCCCATCAATGCCAGCTCAATCTCTGTCACCAGTCAGTTTTTACTTTGATCGACTTCTCTTATTTACATCTGTGTATTATCATTTCAAAATGTTTTCTATTATTAATGTTAATCTTCACATCTGCTGTATGTTCATTTGTGTTATTACTATGGAAGTAGTGTTATTAGCAGCTTTAGTGGTAACAGTAGTACAGCAGAACCTCATAGATATGAATGACAAAGTTACAGACTGACTGGTCAACCAAACAGGGTATGATACCTGAAGTAGCATACACAATTACACCATATCAAGATACATATTTCCACTGATGCAAAAGAGGTGATTAAACAGAAACAAGTCAGACTTAGCAATAGTAGTAGCCACAGTATTAGTATTAGTAATATCAGAAGTAGTAGCATTATTAGTATTGTTAGCCACGTAAAAAGGCAGTGTACCTGTATATTTACGTTTTGGTTAAAAGAATTACAACTGCTATTGTGCTCATTACGTAACTTGTATTATTACAGACAGCCCGTTTGTATTCTGCCGCTGCGAAAGTCCAACTCTTGTGCCCTAGATTAAAAACCAACATGGAGACAATAATGAATTCATAAAAATTACAGTATTATATATAATATACACTACCGGTCAAAAGTTTTAGAACACACCTGAAATGGTACAAAGGTAAGCGGTTAAAAAATGTAAACTGTTTTTCAGTTTTTAGTAACCTAAACCTTTTTTTGAACCTCCTACAGTTTACCGCTTACCTTTGTACCAATTTAGGTTATTCACTGGACTTGAACTGCTTAAATTTGAATAAAAACTGGAAAATGGGGTGTTCTAAAACATTTGACCAGTAGTGTATATTATATCATATAATCTGATAATGAGATTGTTGGCCACTAAATATAAAAATATTTTATCCTGCAACCCAAAATTCTAAAGCTGAGTCTACACCACACAGCAGCGTAGTAGGGCCATGTCAGGGTCATGCCAAGGCTTGGTTTAAAGTTCTGTGTTCCAGTAGCCCTAGCAGTATACATCGAGCAAGCAAGCATTGATAATTCTATGATTGAATCACATGATTGTTGATTGAGTGAGTACTTCATAAGAGGCCTTTTTTCCTCGTTTGTTAGTTGGATAATACTCTGTTAATGGGGGAGAGTTTGTGCTCAAGCAACGACCTGAGGTGCTACCAAAATAATGCTGCCTGTAGATTTAATGGAGCAACACTCGCTTGAAGGGAAATATAGAATCACTTTATCATATGAGAGCCAGGGCAGTTTAAAAACACTTTAAAAAAAGTAATCATGTATTTTCCTATGACTGAGTATTGCTCCTTTCCTTTAATCTATATGATAACTCATGTAATGAAACATGAATTTGATTGTTGCTTGTTCCTCGAGTTATACGTGATATTGTCCATCCTCATCGTTATTTATCCTGCAGAGTGGTAGTTATGCAGGATTTACTCCTCCCTCCCTCTCCCCTTGCCCACGTTATCTTGCTAGCTAGGAAAAGACCTAGCTAGGTAACCTTACTGACTGACTGGACACATTTGCTATCATTAGTTGTTTATTATTAGCTTTCACGTCTAAGAGATTTCAACGTAATGTGTGTAAAGTTTGACCATTTCTGAATATTTGATTCCCTTTGTATGGTCCTAAGTATTTATTTCAGGGATGGTAAATCACGTTATAGCATTGTTTTTTACAAGCTAACAATTGTCAAAGCGAGATCTGGATGTGTTTTCCAACTTCGTAATTGGATCTGTGCATTCACCTCTACATTATCTTCCATTGATTTATATATGTGGAGGAGGGAACTAGGGACACACGCAATAATATAATGATACAATGTAAATCAAGTCATGTATACCAAGTATTTTAGAGCCAATTCATGTCTATTGCAAGTAGCAAATATGGAGCAGACACGAAAGACAACGCTGTGCTGCTCCAGCAACAAACCTGGGACGTGATGCGCTCGCTTCTGGTGCAGATTACTCCATCCACTGCTGTTTTAATTAGTGCACTTTGCTGCACTGCTGCTGCGATGCGCAGTGGAGATTGACCTTTAACACAACCATTTACAAACATTCATTTGAAATTAGCTGAATAAATAGCACTGAGAATTTAGGTGATATGGTGTGTTATATATATAATTTTTATATTAATATATTAGTATAGTTATATTGAGTGAGTTATTATGGATTAACACCTGCTGTAGTGCATGAAGAGGCCAGTGTTTATGTCCTGTGCAGAACATCCATGTACTGTAGCTGGTTCTCCTGTCCTACTAATCCATTGCTCATTGTTTTTCTTTCCTCTCCAGACCCCTCATCCAGTGGAGTGTCCCCTGTTCACCCCTCTGTGTTCAGCTGCACCCTGCTGACTTTGGGTTCCCTGCTGCTAGCTGCAATGCTCAACTTTTCTTAAAACAAACATACACACACGAATGCAAGCACCCACAAACACCTTTTTCTTTATCCATAAAGCACTTGCACAATGTCATTGGTCTTAATTTACTGTTTAAAACGTGTGCACTGCACTAACCATCATACATAAACTAAGAGAGAAAATTGCAATGCATATGAATGATGCAATGTATATGCTCTTCTCTTTGTAAGAATTGTGTGGCTAGTGGAGTCTAATATATTTATTGACCTTTATTTAACCAGGTATGTCAACTGAGAATTAAATTCTTAACAGTGAAAACCTGGAAAATCAATGTGAGTAGGGTATGCAAAGGAATGTGTTGTCAATCAAATGTAGGAGGATGATTAGGTGACCAGATATTGAGAGCCAATTTTGTGGGAATTTGACCAGAACACCAGAATTAACAGCCTTACTTTTTTGAAAAGTGCCATGGGACCATTAATTACCACCAAATAATTGTACTGGGCATTGATGTTTATTTAGTTGAAATGGAAGAGTGTCCCCTACTGGCCCACCAATACCACATCCAACCACATGCTTAGTTTTCTCAGCAGGTCTCCCTTCCAAGTATTAACCAAACCCAACCCTGCTGAGCTTTGGCAGTTTGACAGGAGAAGGCTACAAAGTGGTATGGCTGTTGACTCGTAGCAGAATGTAGTAAGCATTTTCTGACTAGTGGGAGTATCAGCGCCAGCTGATATTGACAAGCAACTGTACCTCTTGGAAGTCAGTTGCTGTGTCTGTATATACAGGGGGTAGACAAAATAATGGGAATAAATGGGAATTGAAAAAGAGTTGTATTTTGAAGTAACTAAATTGCAATTAAAAAGTAGTCTATACATGTGTTTCATATTAATATGAATACTAAATACCAATATGTTTCTGCTATAAAATATGTTTTAAAATCAACACTATGTGAGTTTCATGACGGCATATGCCAAAGAAGGAAAAACTGTCAGGAAAAAGAAACAGTGGTCACAAGTTGAAGCTCATCGACAGGGATAAACAGACACTTAACAGGATAGTTGCTAATAACCACAGAACAATGGTCTAAAAAATGACCATATAGCTGAATGTACACCTTCTCTTATAAAGCACCATTCAATCTAACAAGGCAATGCATTTTGTTCTTAATGTTGAGAAATAAGCATAATTTGTGCATTTGTTTGTTTGACAAAATATGTTGAGATGAACAGTAATTTCATAAGTAATTTATGAAAAAGGTGATGAATGAAACATTAAAATAAAAACATAACAAAGTTAAGAGCAAAACACATTGTGTCTAGATTGAACAGTAATTACTACAACTAATAGTTGATAAGGATTGGGCATAATGTATTACCCCTAAATGATGAAACAACCCCTTTGCCATGCCAAGTACTGTACCTGAACAATGAGTAAACTTTGTACTTATTTTATATCTGGAATTACTTATTCTGTGTGTTGAAGAATATTTTTCTGTATCTTTTTACTGGAAGTTATTTTACTGCTCAAATGATAAACAAATAGAAAAAAAATATGTTTGTGCATTACTATTATTGGGATGGAATGGGTATACAAACACAAGACACAAATATACCCTAGTATACTTTCATTGAAACGTCTTCACAATAAACTACATAAATATAATGTATATTCACAAAAGCGTTTAGTCTACTTCAACCCAAAAATGATTATTTATGGATACACTCAGACTCTTTCTCCTGTGTACAGAATCAATTCACGGGAGTTTGATGTATTTTACAAATACAGTGCACACACCAGATGAAGATTGAGAATATTGTGAAGTGTAAAGTCATTGTCCCTTGCTCTGTATTATGAATACGACACAGTTTTCAGTAAAAAAAACTAAAAAACATGTTATATTTCCTCCTGGCTCCAGCTCTGTGTCATAAATTTGACAGTACTGGATTTATGATTGCGCTGCAACCTTAGATAAACCTTTGAAGGGTTTTTCGCACCTAGTGGTTACACAATGGTTTAAAAAGGCTGGGTGAACGTAAGAGGCCTTGTGAATAAGCAAGAATGAATCTGTTCTGAATGGGACTTTCTCTTTGTAACCATTTTTTACTTTACATATTTCCTTTTAGTGTACTGTTGTGCACTTGTTATGTTCCATTGCAGCGCCTCATTTAACCGTCTATCATTGATCCCCTTGAGTCCTATCAGTACAGTCTTGTCCTTAAGGCTCTCAATAGAACTGAAATGTGAAATACATACACAGTCAGAAAACAGCTTTTGGTAACACTTTAGAATGTTCAGCTTAAATAAATATTATACGATCCAGGTATACAAACTTGTGCTCTAGATAGATGATATATGATTCCATGAACAAACAGTTTGGAACTGTCATGTAAAGATCACCCCCTGGCTACACTAGTGGTCTACACGACTGTTTACACCTAGTAATCATGTAGAGTTTAAAGTTAGCAGGTGGTTGTGTAATACTGCAGGACAAAAGGTCTTTGTGTCATTCAGTAAGACCGCCACGCCCAATGCAGTTCCCAGACGAGTTTCTACAAACAGACAACGACCACTATTCCTGATCTGAAAAAAGTGAAGAGGTCAAAATTTCAGATGTAAGAGCCTTTCGCTTGTGAAAAGTGATTCGTGAAATTATAATGAAATAGTGGAAGACTGACTTATACTTGTGCCCTATATGATCCAATCCATCACATGGATGCTGTAATGTGGAGATCAACCTATAACTGCTACTGCATACTACATTATGTTTTTGGATTCCTTAAAACATTATGTAGGTGTCTGAAGTCATCTTAACCAGTAGCTGAACTTACCCCATTGTCCACAGATATTGCTATATTTATGCTGTCACTGGTGAACATCGATTTATGTGTATGTACAATACAGACATAACACATAATCTGACATTCATAGGTGAGTATTGCATTATGATGGCAAGAGGAAATATGATTAATTAGATAGCCACATAATGTTCTGATGTAAATGGATCCTGAATTATCACTGACAACATCTTCTTTCCCTATCTTCAACATGTGCCTGGATGACTGGTCGATGGCTGCCTGCTGTGGAATATAATAGATCAGCAATCGAAATAAACACACAGACCGTATGTGTAACACCACAGGCTAGTAGATCTAACTAGCAAAATGGCGACGGTGATCTAGATTCAATCATTGTGAAACTACCATGTTTACTCAATTCGAGGTCGCCTCTGAGTTAAAGTCGCATGTAAAATCTGAATATGCAATCATAGAAAAAATATCTAAAATGCCAATGAATAGAAGTCACGATCAAATGGTCAACAACACCTTCGATCCCTGTGTTTGTGTACAACATCTCCCCAAGTTTAAAAAAACAATGGTATAATACGTTACATATGGGCCTGTCGAGGTTTCAAACCATTCTGAGATTTATCATTGCTTAAAAAGATGTGTGAAGAAATTGCATACTACCACTTTAAGAAACATGTAGAGAAATTTAATTGAATAGTGTTATTTTCTGTTGTTGTTATGTTACGTTTATTTTTCTGCACAATTTCAGAATGCTGAAACCATCTTGAAAAGTACTGTACCAACTGTTGTTAAACAGAAAGAGTGGGGAATTGCCTGTTTAAAGCAACAAGGGAGCAAAGGTGTTGCAAAGCAAAAACGGACTTCTCCAGTCAGTAAAATGACAATTTGGTTCATAATATGTACCCAAATGATTGATAAACATAGACACGCAATTGGGGGGGCAGGGGAATGACAATGTGAATGAGATAGACCCACGATTAAAATAACTTACATTTGCTATTTATCTTAAATTTTTTTGTAAGATAAGGTTTTGAGAATGGCTCTCATTCAAAACCACAAACATTTATTGGGATATGTATGGGACACCATGTACCTCAGATAATTTGGTTCTTGTTCTGTCTGTTTCAACTGATCTATACACTTCCACAGTTCCTGATTCCTACACCCTAGCACATTTCAAACTAATCACCCACACACATCTTAATTGCATGCACATAGTATATCACACTACCTGTCTTCTTTGCATCTGATTAGGCCACAGGCCTCCAGAGCTGTGTACATCTCAGGATGATATAGGCTTCAGGGAAGGTAGCATGGGCCTGATCAGTATCTTTGTAACATGACGGGGCGCTTTGGGTCATCACACTCTGGAGAGTGAAATCAGGTCATCTCTGGGTCCAGGGGAAATCTGAGAGATCTCATCGACAACATCAGTAGATGTGTTTATTTACTTTCCAATGCTATATTATAATCCAAGCAGATACACTCAGTGGCCACTTTATTAGGTACACCTGTACACCTGCTCGTTAATGCAATTATCGAATCAGATCTGGTCTAACGAATCTAGATTTCTGCTGTAACATGCTGATGGTAGGGCAAGAATTTGGCGTAAACAACATGAATCCATGCATCCACCCTGCCTTGGTTCAGGCTGCTGGTGGTGGTGTAATGGCACATTAGGCCCCTTAATACCAATTGAGCATCGTTGAAATGCAACAGCCTACCTGAATCTTGTTGCTGACCATGTGCATCCCTTTATGGCCACAGTTTACCCATCTTTTATTGGCTACTTCCAGCAGGATAATGCGCCATGTCAGAAAGCACACATCATCTCAAGCTGGTTCCAAGAAAATGACAATGAGTTCAATGTACTCCAATTGCTATGGTATGTGTACCCTTTAAGCCCATGTACCATTTAAGCCCACTTCCAATTTTAGAGTGAAGTAAAAAAATATATATATATATATTATTCTCTTGCACTGTTATTATTATTTCTTCTCAATTATAAAGGTGCATTTAATGAGCAGACCACATGGCATGATCAATAGAGTAGCTACATAATGTGATGCACTACAAAAACATTTAGTATGTTAAGCATGCATACGTTAAATTATTTTAAGCATTTCATGTTATTATATCCTTAAATGAGGCCTTTATTATTTTGTCTATGTAGAGCTTTTTTTTTAATTAACATTTTCTCAGGTGGGCTTAAACGGTACAGTACCACAAAAATAATGCTACCTGAGAGGAATGCAAACTCATTTGAATGAATAACTACTTTTTTTTGCCATATTATTAATATTTATTTTGAATGTTGTTTTAGTCTCCACTGTATATGTGTACCCCAGATTTTTTTTTTAATGGCTTGAACATAGAAAATGATATTCTGTCTTTTTAGTCATAAATCACTGTTTCAATGTGTTTCAATATCCTCCTGCTTGGTATTTTAATTATTTTAACTCTAAACTTGATGGTAGTTCAGTTATCAAAGCATGTTTTATTGTATTCTGTTCCCCCAATAAGGGAACAGAGAAAAATGTTCCCTTAACATAAAATGTGCATTGATATGTTTTGTGACTAAAACCCATAGAAATTATTGCTCATGTCCATGCATGCTAGATGCATGAGGTGGACAGAAAAGCAGTAAGGCAGAGAGTGATAGCCGCAGCAATGAGAGAGACCAGGAAATGGCTAAATCCTGCAATAAAATGATGTTGTGATGTTCAAAAAACCTGTCACATATTACATTGCACAATCCCTTAATGAGTCGATACTGCCTGAAGGTGAGATGTAATGAAATGTATTGATAGAGGCCCAAACAATACATACTTCCTCCCCTCCCAAGGGATAAGATAGAAGTTCTAGAATGGAAGTTAATTCTCTGTAAGGCAGAGCTAGAGGGTACTTTCTACTTCATAAATCACCAAGAGCTTGAAAGCCTCTTCAAAAGCAAAAGTATGTGATGAAAATGTTAGGACACAAATCAAATGAATAATATAAAGACTGCCACAAAAGTGAAAAAGGATGAGACCAAAACCTTGTTACACTACTACTGGGCTAATACATGAAACTGACACAAAGGGAGGAGGAGGTGACAATTGTTTATTTTATATTTACATATTGTTAAAGTACATTTTTTAAATCTTTGTTAGGAACATCTTTAAAATGTTAATTGTGGTTAATGAATAGGACCATTTTTAAACCTGTAACACTACTTTAAAACATTTTTAACAGACCTCTGCAATGTTTGATGATCACGGTAGGTGTTTAGTTTGACTACACAATGCTTTGTAATGACTGGTTTATTGTGATAACTTTATGAAATATGTTTAGTGTTTTATTTCTCAGGAAAGGCAATGTGATACATTTTTAACATTTTAAAATAATAACAGCTGCTTTATTAATGAATTATGATGTTGTCTTATTTGTAACACCCATGGGCTTAAATGGTACATAATGTCAATGTTTCATGTAAAGCAATGCATCTGATGCTTGTTTTCAATATTGTAACAATGCTAACAACGTCCCAGACAAATAAACAAATAAAATCAATATTGCCATCCAATTACTTATTGTGTACTGCTTTTCATCTAAGTGGTTCCACTACACGTGGAATAGAATACTTGATTTCTGTCAGAGCACCCATTGGAAATCTGTTGGATACTTTCAGTGAGGAAATGTAAGACCTTTATTTAACCAGAATAGTCTCATTGAGATTAAAAATCTATTTTACAAGAGCGTCCTGGCCAAGATAGGCAGCAGCACAATTACAATTACAAGTACAAGTTTACAGACAAAAGTAAATCAAAAAACAAACATATGACAATTAAAACAAAAAACAAGGGCAAATCACAGAACCATTCGTAATCATTCAAAGCATCTGCAGCCAGATGTGCTGGATTCCATATCACTTATGTTTTTAAAAGCAACCAGTGAGACCAGCTCCTGCAGGTTCAGGTGGTTTTGTAGCTGATTCCAGGCAGAAGGAGCTGCATACCTGAATGCCCTTTTTCCAAAAAAGTCCAGCTATTTACATCCGGTGTGAATAGCAAGATCCTTCTATTTGCACCTGGTATGAATAGAAAATATCTTTCTATTTGCACCTGGTGTGAATAGCAACATCATGCTATTTACCTGGTGAATGGTGCATCCCCTGTAAATAGCATGATGTGCCATTCCCGCAGTAATTTTTATGGGGCACCATTTTGTCATTAATGCCCATGCCATTACTAAATGACCACAAGGCCTTCACTCGGGGACTGCAAGACAAATCCTTCCCATCTGCTTAAACTTAATTTGTACATAACTGTATTATGAAAAAAATAAGTAGAATGAATAATAAAATCAAAATGAGTCATAAATAACAACAAATGTGAAAGAATGTGGGCTGTGGAGGCCTTTAGGCTATTGTTACCTCACCCACTGCCTCCTGGAAACCCCGTCAAGCAACCCCTCCACATATTGTCCTTCTAGCTAACATATCCTGCAACACAGGTTCCGCCTTCCCCTTCCATTTTTCGAATGCCATGAATACGCTTGGAGATATAATCCAGAGTAGGTATTCAAAGAAAGGTTATTTCCTGTTCTGGACGACAGGTCATGAGCCAATGATTAAGATTCAACTCTAAAATGCAACATTAAATATCACAATATTTATGTATATATGTTTCTACTTCACATATATTCACATATATTCTACTTCTGCTATGTTTCGAGTGGAAAAGCAGGGGTTTGAGTTTTTCGCTTCTGCCCTATGTTCTGCCTTTCCTTTTGTCTTCCTTGTTCTGTTCCTGTATTATATATTATTTCCCAGCATTTATGCACTCCCAGCTACCTTCGTGCATATGTCTCTATTATAAATAGCATTTATTTAACCTTTAAGTATGTTCAGTTCTCTTCACATTTGTGTTTCTCCCATGTGTTTGCAGCCGAATTGGGTATATACAAATCAGTATAGGGACAGTTTCAATAGGATACAGATCAAAAGCTTCAGGTAGGTAAAGACCTGTTCCATCCTACTTTATCTTTGTTAGTTTAAAGGTTAAATAAGCAACAGTGCCAATGTTTTATTTCGTTTTTGTGAAGTTTATGTTCAGTTTCAGTGGTGCAGTATAATATATAGATTTGATCATTGTTGAATGCTCCCAATAATTATTATTGGAGTACTGAAGATTGTTTAATGGGCTTCTCTGTGTGTTTGGATGATTTAGGCAGTGGTCAGTGGTGTTTGACACTGCTGGTGTTCAGCAACTAGTGATGTAGCAGAAACCTTTAACAGCTGTCTCCATCAATCCTCTGGATTAACTTCTGATCAACACCATCAGTTTTGTGGTTTCACGTAAGATTGCATTCATAAAGTGCATATTTCATTCTAATGCATTCATAATACAGCATTAGATTACAACTATGCAGTATTAATTTCACACGCAGGAACACACACACATCTGCTATGATATGTTTTTATGTTTTGCAGACAAGGTGAGCACATGGCTGTTGTTCTATACTGTTTATATAGAGGAGTCAGTCTGTGTTCTTTCATCCCCTTGGGTCTTTCTCTCTCCTGTTTAGGATTTTAGATTACTCTTGTGCGCTTAAATTCTGTTAAGTACGAGGGGTTCACCTGCCAATGGTTACCTCTGCTTACCTAGCACATATGTTAATTATGCAAAACAAATTAAAACTTGTTAAAAACCATACTCAAATGAGACACAATACTCTTTCTTCTTGATCAGGTTCACTGGCATTCATGTGCCTTTGTGAATGCAAAATACTATGCCAAGGAATTACAGTTTCTCACTGATGACATGATCTATTCTCTTCAGGCACCAGGTTGACCAGTTTTAGGTACCATGGATACCTGTCCTGCTTGAAATTCCAGCTGGTGATCACTGAGTTTGTATTTAGACCCATCTATGCTCTAGCCTAATATGGGTCAGCAGAAAAGACAGACTCTGCCTCTGTAATGTGTTTTCAAGGATATGATGGCAATACAGTTTCTACCCAGTTATATATTTTCAGACAATACATTACTCACAGGTTCCACAAATATTGTCAACTAGAATACAGTAAGCTTTAAAGCTCTTATACCACTTAATTTCAGTGTAATTCTTGGCAGTGTTGCCATATTTTTAACCATATTCTCACACACTTATCATTATCTGTACAGTAAACCAAACAACCAAAAAGGTTGAATAATGAGAAGTCATGTAAGGTTTCCAGATATTGGTATTTCCACAAAATTTTCAATTAAACTAATTATTAATTCATTATATTGAACTGTTTTGAATCTTCCCAAATGTGGCAGTTTGGGATTCACGAGGCTAAAAGTGTGTTGTTAACTTTAAAGTGGTGATGGTGTGGTGATGTGCCTGAAATTTTTTGACATTCTAGTTTTTTATTTTGTTTGTTTAATTTAAAACAATGTGACATTGTGTAACAATTAATAAATGATATAATGCTAAACATATATTTTTTGGTGAATTAGGTCTAAATTCTACGTATCACTCAGGATACAATGCCCTAATATTTTAGTATGAGTCAAGGCCTGAAAACTACATCAAGGCCCAAGTGTATATGAATGGAAGTAATTATCTTTATTTTATTTTATAGAGATACAATTATTATTAATACATGAAAAAGGAATTCTGGTGATGTGCACATTTGTGACACACCATATTTCTTAGCATGGTTTGCCAACATGCAAATGTAGACGCAGTCATGGAAATGTTGACATATTTCTGCACGTCTGACCATGGCTACCCCGAGTCAGGTAAAATAGGCAATAATTATGTTTGAAAAATAAATTCCATGACCGCCACAAAGTAGACTAAGATGGCCAATGTGGACGTCAAGTATTTTTAGACACTTTAAGAAATAATTTACCTCTCATACATGAGAAAAGGTGTGGCACCTGTAAAACTGAATGTTGCCATGACCATGTCATCTGTTATGCAAAATGACAATGGCTTCAGGCTTATTTTTTAGAGCATACCATATACATGTTTTGAGCCACACAACTGGTCATATGTGCAAAAAAACAAACTTAAATTAGATCATATACACACTTTTCAATTTACCTGATTTTCTTATTCAGGCAATGTATCTGGGGGAATAAGACTGATAAATACAAACAAATCTTTCTCACATTTATTAGCATATAGATTGTTTCAGGGATAACATGACATTTCTGTAATGCACAAACGGAAACATGGTGGGGGGTTTTTTCCTTGAAAAAAAGAAGCTACTTTGAAACCAATAGAATCACTGTTTTGTGTCAAAAACCGTATACCCTTCACAACACCCATGCTAATGAAAGGCTTTTCATTTGTTTTTCATTGTCGATGAAACCCCGATGAAATGTGCAACTGGCCTCGTTAAACCTAAATCTGCGAGGTTGAGTGCCAAGATTGGCTAAACAATTTTAAAAGGACGGACAACTTGTCACCAACCATTATTTTGTTTGAATTCAATATTAATTAGATTAGTTTATCTAACAAATTGACATATAGAAAAAGTCAACCGTTTATAAGATGGTACAACTTACAAATTTAATATTTTGTATTGCCCCTAAATAACTGTTTGCACGGCCATTGCAGGTGCCAGTGTTTTACTTCTACTTGCACGTGACGAAAGTAGTATACTTTAATAAACGCGTGCTTTGAAACGAAAGACAGCCAATTACTTCCAATTACTAATTAATTAATTCATCATTTTATTTTGTTCCTTACTTTGGATTACCACGCCTAGTTTCGCAACAAAAGTACCCAAAGAGTGGAAAAGTAGCCTACATATCGTATCGAAGCAGGTTTTTATTGCCGAATGAAATATTTACACCATAGACATTATGTCCTAAATTCGCAACGCAAAGCTATTTTCTACGCAAGCAAACCCGTGACGAAATGCTGTATACTACGTGTATCAGCCTGAAGGTAATTGGTTTCGAATAAGGTCATGTCAAGCCAATTAGATGCGAAAACAATGTAGCCTATATTGAAAATATAGGTGAACTACTTCAATAAATTCACGTGATTAGGCTACTATAATAACGTGTGATAAGGTAAGGAAAAGGGGCAGGCAGTTATCTGTAGGCTATTGTTGTTTCATCTTGTAACATGGTTTAGCAAGCATTACATTCATAACTGTGAAGTCGTCTTAGAAAGCGGATGCAATATTTGGCATTACAGGGATTTTTTAACGCGACAGTGCACCGCTACCACTGCCCGCAGGTCTGTGCGAAGCGCAAGACTACGGCCATAACAGTTTCATGCGCAATAGTTGTAAAACTAGTGGCACAAGTTAACAAATATTCTAAATATCAAATTTTCTCCCTCAATAACCCCCGCCCCCTACTACTACTACTACTACTACTACTACAATAAGACGATGTGTTACCACAGTTTTTTCAAGTAGACGGAAAGAGTTCAACTGTAGGATGACCAGAGTGCCCTGTATGGTCTAGATATATAGCCTATTTTGTCTAGTCTTGATTTAGGATAATTCGCCGATTTGGATAAAGGAACACCTTAGGTGAGTTATCTTGAACGTAATGGCAACCATGCCCATCGTGTTCTATGAATTTATTTGCACTCATTTACATTGTATTTTTGCTCATTTTACAGAGATCACCAGCCTACTATATGCTAGATACTATTTTTTTAATTTTGATTTAATTGATACTAATTTAAGATGTTATTGTTATAATGAACAGTATTTTCATGTTGTAACCAGTTTTCCATAGGTAATTCTTTCTCCAACAATTACCTGATTTTAAGGTTTTCCACTCACTTTCATATATATATATATATATAATATGTCCTATGGCTTTAAATAGACATTGGGAGTTTAAACAAGGTGACCTCTGCATGGTGAGATTAAGAATCTTAGCGGTTTTGTGTTAAACTAGATTTCCTTAGCTCTTGTCATAGGGGTTTTGTCTTGGTCACTCATATTTTTGTGAGTTTAAGGTGGACACAATGATTCATCATCTTATAATACTGTTAGAATGCTATGAAAATGGCTTTTAATTGAGTATGAACATATTACTTGTGGACAAGCTGTTGGCTCTTCCCTACACACAATATAAATTAGTAGGTGCTTATGGCCTAAAATTCCGTGCAACCTCTTGATATTGCCCTTATTTTAAACAATATAGTCATTTTCAACCTGAATCATGATATGCAGAGTTGCTAAATTGACAGAGTATACATACAATATAAGATGTCTTCCTATTTGCTATGTGTCTATGCAGTATTTGCTTAAAAAGTTTCAAGTTAATGTGCTGTACTGACTGATGTTCTACTGTACTGATTTATCATTATCTCAGTATTCCTGATTAAATTGTTTGTGTAGCAATAAAACAGGAACGATTGTTTCTTAAGGGTAAAGAACTACAATTAATTAGTGGCACAATGGCAGTATTGAATATGGCCTATATGTCCTCAATATGATTAATTGCATTATAAATAAACAAATATGAGAATGTATCATTTATTAACAAAACAAAACATGATGTTATTCATATTAATGGAATGCTTGTATTCTGAAGGGATTCTGTGGGTAAACAAGTGGAAAGATGGTCCAGCTCATCCTGCTCATCTTGCTGATAGGTGAGTGACATCATAAAAACAATATAATGACATAAATACTTGCATCAGTACAGAAGTTAAAACTCAAAGATAAAAAACTTAGATGAAGGAAGTAGGTGAAATTAAATTACATTTATTTTCATTTCCTGATATTGATTGTATTACCTGGTGGGTGTCACAGGTATTCCAGATTGTTTTTCCAAAGACCATTTTATCATTAATGTCCATGCCATGCTATCACACTTACTAAACTTTCTGAGTAGAAACAATGTCTTGGGAACTGCAAGACAAATCATTCCAACCTACAACTTAATTGTGTCATAATGATATACCATTTAGTCACTAGTCATTGGTCAATGAATCATAACTTTGCAAAATTACATGGAATGGCTGTTAAGGCCTTTAGGCTCTCATTATTATCTCACAAAGTCCTGACAATTGACCCCTCCACAACCTGTCCTTCTAGTCAACCAATATCCTGCAGCACAGGTTCCTCCTCCACTCTTTGCATTTTTTAAATAACTGGAAAAACACTGAAAGATGTCATCCAGAGTGGACATTGATAAAAAACATAGTAACGGATAGCAGGTCATGATACCAGGCTATTACACATTGATATGGTTGTTTTTAATCCAGTTAGATAATTGTTCACATGATGATTGTGATATTTACTATAACGCTATATCTATCAGTTACATTTTTTGCAACTGGAAATAAAAACTATGGGAAGTTATTCCTGCAGTTTATGTCAAATTATCTAACTGGATTAAAAACAACCATATCAATGTGAAGTAATAGCCTGGTATCAACAACATTAATAATAGTAATAATAATAATTTACTATAATAGCATATAAACGTTTTTTCTCATCTGTAATTCAACAGTACTATAACCATATTTGTAATGATCTAACTTTAACTTGGATAAACTATGCTTAAAGACATTTGTGTAAATTGGTGGTTCCCAAACATTTTAATATCAAGGCCATCTAAAATTATCTAAAAGCTTAAAATATATAATTTATGAAATATATCAATATAAATAAAATATTCTTAAAACTTAAATTATTTTCCTCGAGTTTCGTAAACCCTAGTGTAAATGGTCATTTATTAGAACCATTTACACAAGTGCCATTAAACCTTATACTAATGGTAAAAGCTGGAATTTGTGTCAATTTGTGTGTGTGTGTGTGTCTGTGTGTTTCTTACAGGGCAAGCTCAAGCAAGTGTTTCTTCAACAGCACAACCTTTCACCAGTACACCTTCAGTATCTACAAACAATGTCATAACAACAACTAACCCTGATATCAGCACAAGCCAGGCAACTGCATTGATTTCAACCTCTGCAGAACCAGGTACAAGTGCCATCTCAGGAAGCCAAACAACTCTGCCTGAAAACACAGATTCAGTAACTATCAGTGAGTCTACCATAACCCTACCTAATACCAACACACACACAACAGCTCCACCTGGCAACACAGATTCAATAACCATCAGTGAGTCTACCACAACCCAACTTAATACCAACACATGGTCGACAGCTCCAACTGGCAACACAGATGCAATAACTATCAGTGGGTCTACTGCAACCCAACCTAATACTAACACTGGCAACATGTATTCAGTAAGCATCACAGAGTCTACCATACCCCAACCTAATATCAACACACACCCAACAGCTCTGACTGGAAACACAGATTTACTGCCTATAACAAAGTCAACCATAACCCAACCTAATACTAACACATGACCAACAGCTCCGCCTGGTAACACAGATTTAATAACTATAACTAAGTCAACCATAATCCATTTTAACACCAACACACTCCCAACAGCTCCATCTGGCAACACAGCAGCAGCAACTACAGGGCCTGCAGGTCAGACTGCAGCAGCAACTACAGGGCCTGCAGGTCAGACTGCAGCAGCAACTACAGCACCTGCAGGTCAGACTGCAGCAGCAACTACAGCACCTGCAGGTCAGACTGCAGCAGCAACTACAGGGCCTGCAGTTCAGACTGCAGCAGCAACTACAGGGCCTGCAGTTCAGACTGCAGCAGCAACGGCAGGGCCTGCAGTTCAGACTACAGCAGCAACAGGAGGGCCTGCAGGTCAGACTGCAGCAGCAACTACAGGACCTGCAGGTCAGACTGCAGCAGCAACAGGAGCGCCTGCAGGTCAAACTGCAGCAGCAACTACAGGGCCTGCAGTTCAGACTGCAGCAGCAACAGCAGGGCCTGCAGGTCAGACTGCAGCAGCAACAGCAGGGCCTGCAGTTCAGACTGCAGCAGCAACAGCAGGGCCTGCAGTTCAGACTGCAGCAGCAACTACAGGACCTGCAGGTCAGACTGCAGCAGCAACAGCAGGGCCTGTAGTTCAGACTGCAGCAGCAACAGCAGGGCCTGCAGTTCAGACTGCAGCAGCAACAGCAGGGCCTGCAGGTCAGACTGCAGCAGCAACAGCAGGGCCTGCAGTTCAGACTGCAGCAGCAACTACAGGGCCTGCAGGTCAGACTGCAGCAGCAACTACAGGGCCTGCAGGTCAGACTGCAGCAGCAACCGCAGGGCCTGCAGTTCAGACTGCAGCAGCCACCGTTTCCAACACTGCTGTCACCACTGGTCCAACCAGCAATGAGGAGGGAACCCTGGAGCTTCAGTTCAGAATGAATCAGCAGTTTACTGAGGAGCTCTCCGACCAAAACTCACAAGAGTTCAAGGATCTGGCAGAAAATGTCACTGATGAGGTATGCGCTTTATTTTGTACAAACAACATTTTTTTAATACATATATGGATGTAAGTACACATACATACAAGTCACATCATAAGAATTGATGATTGAGTGGTGTGCCCTGTTAAAGCACTGGTTTTCACTGCAGTGACCCATCTTACAGCCTATCATCAAATCCTGATCATGCTAGTGCTGACCGGCTGGCAGCCCAGCAGAATGGCTTTCAATTGATTGTCGTGTCACACAGGAAGGGAGAGTTTCAGTAAGCGGGTTTGTACCTGTCTCACGGTGCACGAGCAACTGTTTTTGTCTCTCGACATGTGGCAGCTGTGTGTATGAAGTATGCTCCTTCAACATGATAGCTGAAAAGCTCAGCTGGTGGACTGCAGAGTACAAATAATGGGCAGAACATGCTTCAGAGGAGAGCATGTGCTTGCGTTTTCCCAAATTGACAGAAGATATTCCAAAGTGAGATAAATAAAAAAGTAGGGATGTCAAATTTGTGTGCCTAATATGCTGTTTAACTTTTGTTATTAATGACTTGAATGAACAGTCATTACAGACAATTTTTATTTCATACATGATTTTTTGTATCATGCATCAAATAATAGTGTACTAGGGTTAGAAATGTTAAATTAATTCAAATTTTTAATATACAGCTTCATGTAAAGTGGAGTGTATGTTAAGCATTGTTTTATTAATAGTGTATAATTGAATTACACATCGTTTAGACAGATACAATAGTTACCTCTACAAATTCAATTCGCTGTTTTATTGTTCTTGTGTTTGATTGTTTTGCACTGTTTTTTTCCTAATGTATTTTTTTAATATAGGTAAATGCTGTGTTTGAAGCCAGTTTTCCCTCAACATTCACTACATCCACAGTCAATAGGTTTTGGTGAGTGCATTCGCCAATCCCATTTATTTAGTTAACCCTTAAAGCTCCAGTTCTATACGCAGGGGACTAAGATTACTTTGACTTGTTCTGTGTGATATGATGATGAGGAGAAGGATGAAGATGATGGTGTTGATGATGAAGGTGGTGATGATTATCAAGCTCTCTTTCTGTCTTTCCTTATAATCCCCTGCTTACAGGAATGGGTCAGTAGGTGTTGACATGACCCTGAAATTTAACAACCCGTCATCAGTTCCCAGCACCTCCTCTGTAGTGGATGCTTTGAACGAAGCACTGAGCTCAGGACAAATTTCCTTAGATATTGTTCCAGGGAGTATCATCGCACGTAAGTACAATGATGTAGACATATTTTCATTTTTATTATTAAAGCGCACATGCACACACACACATGCACAATCTCTGTGTCTCTCTCTATCTCATACAAATCCACCAATGCACACACAGAAATAAAAAGCATAGTTTAAACTATCTTTAGTTGACCTACAGTACTACTTTAAAGGTCAAAAATGTTTCTCAGTTAAAAACGTTTGTGTAAAGATTGATTATGATGATATACATGTACATCCATTTTGGTCTGAAAATCTACTGCTTAGTGAAAATATTATTAAACACAAAGTCTAAAAATGGTCTCAATGTCATCCACTGTTCAAGAGGATGGGGAGAATAGCTGGGGATACTGCCTCTAACCATGGAAAAGTCATGCCCTGCTATAAAATCAAGAAACATGCAGGATTCTGTCACTTTGAGAAGCTAGCTAATATACTGCCTTTTTCCACAAATTCTGTCTAAGACTGAAGGAATTTAACCAAATATATATGCAGACAGTTTAATTACTCAAGCTGTTTATTAGTTATCAGGATTACAAGTGCATACATTGGAAATACGAATGAAATAAGTGTACAAAGCTAGTTACACTAATTTTATATGCTAGCCAACTATGACTGGTTTGGGTCAAGCTAACCATACAACAAAAGTGTGCTCCGAGAGAACACATCCACACTTCTTATAACGTTACAAAGGAATGAAATATGCAAATATGAACAAGGTTAGATAAGCATAAGTTTAGGCTTGAGCAATATGAGCAATATGTAGCTAGTTAGCAAGCTATGTTGACTTTTGTACTCACAAACAAACAAACATGCATTAGTCAAGCTAGGCAACATTACCATTCAGGCACATCCCCCATCCTCTCAGCTAGTTCTTCCTCGATAGACTGGTTTGGCTCTGCTTTGTTATTATATCAAGCTAAAGGCTCGAATGAATATGGCTGTATTTGGCCATTCTATTCAGGTGGGCTTTCTGGTGAGGAAGGGGGAGAAGAGTCCTTGACCTTAAAGCAACACACAGTAGCAAAGCTAGCTGTGCTAGCGCTATTGTTACCATTCATGTTTTTTTGGGGACCGACAGTAAGAGAGGGAGAGGTAGACAACTTGCACCAAAACATACCTTCACTTCACTTCTTTAAACCTTTATGATATGACTACGTTACCACTGTACTGCCCATTCCAATATTTGAATCATAAGAGCGTTTGAGTTCTGGAGTGGAAAAAATTGGAAAAATATCTACTGGAGCCACTTTAACATTCTACCTAATCCTGTTTAAATCCATGCTAGAACATAATTAAAGAGATAAAAGGTCATGAAATATGGGAATTGCACAGGAAGATTTAAATTATGAGACAGATGTGTTCACTCAAAGGTAATGGGGTCTTCTGCACAACGAAATAGATAATACATTATTTATCCATTAATTGAAGTGACTAAAATCCAACAATACACAATTTAGTCAATGGTCCTCTGGAGGCATCCCATCTCTTCATTCATACTTTTATTCCACACTCACACTCACTTGTTATGCACCCACACAAATACACACACCCACACACATACACACGCGAAATGTGAGTTTGAAAACTAAGCCTTGAGATCGGTGATATATCTAA
Source organism: Aldrovandia affinis (assembly GCA_029706075.1). NCBI lineage: Eukaryota > Metazoa > Chordata > Actinopteri > Notacanthiformes > Halosauridae > Aldrovandia > Aldrovandia affinis. The sequence continues at coordinate 240,019 of JAINUG010000446.1, read as the reverse complement.
ATAGGATCAAATAAACACTCCCAAACAAAATGCTCATCACATCTGTCTGAGAAACCCACCACACATGCATATGAGTTTTAATGAGCATCACATTCCTCTTTCAGAAGTAACAACGACAACAACAACATCTGGATCCTCCCCACTGAGCATGTCCCACTCGTTTCCTTTCTCCCTGGCCCTGGTGTTCTTCACAGCACAGATCATCGCCTCCATCTAACCTCTGTAAGCCTCTGTTATTCTCCACTGGCCTCCTTCATCTGCTGTTATTGCATTGGAGGCTGATGAGCCTAAAATATGTAGGTTAGCTTTCATTAGCTCTCATTCATTCATTCATTCATTCATTCATTATTCATTCATTCATTCATTCATTCATTCATTCATTCATTCATTCTTAGCTTTCATTTACCAGCTAATTATTCAAACCTATTTTAGATTGTTTGTGAGAATAACAATTCAAAGATTTAAATAAGCATTGGACAACTGCAGCTGATTCATATTTCACTTATGTGGTTTCATCTTATGTGGTTTATATAAAGTTTAACTTTATCTCACATACAGTGAATACCCTCAGGAACTCAACATAGATTGGCACAGGTCAATAGCCTGATAATTTGTCTTTTCATATGATGGAAACAGTGACTTGTACCATTAGTAAAAATGATTCAATATTTATAATGCCTTTGTAGGGAACAAAAGCCACAATTTATGATGGAATACTAATTGTTTTTTATTCCATAATGCTAAACGGTAACATAGACTACTGAGTAAGTGTAACACAAGTGTACATTTTATTTAAAAGAATTATGTAAAAAAACTTCTATGCATAATATTTGTTAACTTAAGACAGTATGTAAGGCATGTTATGTGTGTTAATATCCTTGATGTGGATTTGTATTTCCCAAAATGCTACAGTTATGCTTAATATTCCATTCTCAAACTTGGAAGATTTTTTGTTAAAATGATGCAGACATTTTTTATATAAAGGATCTTGAAGAGACACCAGTTAACTGTGTGCCCCTTCCCCTGATGTCTGCTGGTTTCATATATTGTATTTTTGTGTTTCTTTCACAATAAAAAAAAAAAAATGTTGAAATTGAGAGAGCTTTGTGAAATGGAAATGCTATTGAAATAAACTGGAGAAAGTCTGTAGCTACTTGTTTTGACAGTATGTTCTCTTACATATTCAACAAGTAATTAACATTGGGTATCCCATCCAACTTGAAGTAATAATGTGATATATGCTGAATTTTAACCCTTAGAACCCTAAGGTATTTTTGCATTTTTTTTTACAGTTTTCTCATGGTAATATTAACACAACAGTTAGTGCTGATAACGCAACAAAGGTGCTGACTCACAGTTGTATCAGAAGTCTCTTGGCTATCCAAATCTGCCAACAGATCTGCTCCTAGATGGTACATTATCACATATAGCAGTTCAAAATAAAGATAAAAAGTATAGGCATTTTATTACAATATTTTTGTTTTGTAAGGTATTTCCAAAAATTGGTATTTCAGCCCTATGAAAACACAATATACTGGCAGTTTAGGGTGTATACCTTATCCATACCACATATTGTTTCAATAGCAGTTACCACTGCTTTGTAATATTAAATTAACCATGATAAGTGCCCGGCGCCCAAGTGAGCCTTTCACCAGAAAGAACACAATTTGACAGAAATAGGTTTTTAATCTAAAAGCACAACTCAAACTAACAAAATTCTACATAAATAACAACCAAAAACTATGCAACTGTAAAATAATCATAACTGTTGGGGGGGTGCAAAATATGTGGTGTATGGGTTCAAAGCTGTGACCCTCTTCTCTCCACTGCTCCAGAGTGAGTGTTCTTCTGGCTGGAGCTGTGAATGACTGTGGGATTGGGCTAGCTCTCTCTTTTTTTCTTGTGGGAGGTGTTCTCTCCTCCCCCATAGTATCCTACACAGAAACACAAACATTACAATTTAGGAAAATAATGTAACGCAGCAAGTGAATTTCTGTACACACACACACACACACACACACACACACACACACACACACACACACACACACACACACACACACACACACACACACACACACACACACACACACACATATATATGCACAGACATATATATATTCTGACAGTAAAAACTCTTTATGAATTGTGTAGAATAATGTAGGACCTGAACCTGAATAAATAAATATACTCACGTGACATTCTCTTCAGTCAGATCCATGCCAAAGAAATATAATTCTTCATGTCCTTTCCAGATCCATCACTGGATGAAATAGTAAGTAAGTAAGTAAGGGTTTATTTATATAGCACCCCTCCCAGCACGAATGCACAGAGTGCTTTACAGAGCATATAAATCAATAAATGTGAGACACAAAAACATTGAACAATGCTAAAGGCACAGCAGATCATGCAAAAGCAGACACACAAAAAAACTGAGTACTGCGGAAAGCGCAGAGACACAGTACAATACAAACAGTGAAAAGCACAGACTGCTGCTAAAAATACAGAACACTGCTAAAACACAAACTGCTAAAACACATAGCACAATACAATACAAACCCTACCCTACAAACTCCTAACAATACAATACAAACCCTAACCCTAAGGCACCCTAAGTTACCACTGCTAAAACACAGAGAGTGCAGCTGGACACAGAAATAATAGAATCTACCACTTTTTTTAGCATCCATCTTTTTGTCAAACCTTTTGTGGCAGACAGCCGGGGGAGGTGCTGGGAATGGTGATAGAGAGGAAATAAGTGCCGACAGGCTGGCTCCACCCCAAAACCTTATATGGAGGTCCGGAGGAAATAAGAAGCACCGGGGAAATCCTTGACAACTGAATACTTGGGAATAAAAGAGGGAGCATTATCCCTAGCCAGTTGACCAGTACCGTGAAGAAAACGCGGGGAGAGTGGGTGTGTGAAAAGAGAAATTGTTATTGTGGATTGGATTTGTGTATGACTTTGATTGTTTGAACTTACTGAATTGTTACCGACTGGATTGCCTGAGAACAAAGTATTGGAAATTAAAATGTCTGAGATATTGAACCGGAAATATGACTAGAACTTTAGGATGGCACAGGGCGTTATTCAGGTTTAAAATGACAAAGTTTTATTAGCTGATTTTGGAGTTATCTGGAGAACCTTTCCTGGTCCCTTAGTTAGTTTTTTGTGGTTTTGAAATTGTTCAGTGCGGCACAGTGGTACAGTGGATAGCAATGTCACTGTACAGCAAGAAGGTCACGGCTTCAGATCCCGGCCGGGGCCTTTCTGTGTGGAGTTTGCATGTTCTCCCTGTCTCCTCATGGGTTCCCTCCGGGGACTCCGGTTTCCTCCCAAAGACATGAACGTTAGACTAATTGGAGGGTCTAAATTGCCTGTAGGCATGAGTGTGTGAGTGAATGGTGTATGTGCCCTGCGATGGATTGGCGACCTGTTCAGGGTGCATTCCTGCCTCCCGCCCAATGCATGCTGCGATAGGCTCCAGCCCCCCCGTGACCCTGACCAGGAATAAGCGGGTTAGATAATGAATGAATGAATGAATGAAATTGTTCAATGCAGAGGAAGCTGTTTGCTTATCATAATCACAAACTTCAGTCACATGGAGATGCACAAGATCTCAGTAAACCAGATTAATTAGAAGATGCATTAATGCATGGAGCCAGATATAATCTACTGTGACTGAGAAAATAGCAGACAGCTGTGTAGTCTGTGAGGTCGGAGTGGATGGATTCTGCTGCTTGGTCTTGGGTCCCAGGAGAGTAAGATAAAAAGCCTGTCCTACTTTTAAGTAGTCAAAGGCATCAATGTGACTTCTGCTTACTGTGGAAGCTGTATAAGAGAATTCAATCTGCGGTGACTCAGAAAGCAGGCTGAATGTTATAAGAACATAAAGGGGCGAGATGAGTTATTCCTTCTTGTTGTGATACAAACAATCCCTAAACAAAGAAAATACTTGTTTGTTGATATTCTTAAATACTGTAAGGGCAGAAATGCTTACTCATCCAGGAATCACTACCTTAGCACATTACGTCAGTGAGCTAAAACTGACACACCAGTTGTGTCTTACGTCAAGGATGTGGCGCGACTACACTGAATTCCATTCAAGGGAGAAGCCAGAGAGTATGACATTAACTAGAAAGCATGCACACACATACGTGCGTGCACACACGCACATGCACACACTGTCAATCAGAGAAAGATGTCCTGTGATGCAAAGCATCTCATGGCTTGTACTAGGCCTATGGAAGAGATATGCATGTCTGAGTTTTCATACTTGGATTTGGAAATGGAGGAGGAAATAACCAGGAGATGTTATAAATGTATTAAAACATTTTTTTTGTTGGAGTTTTGTACAGACCAGTATATCTAGTTCTAAAATGCTAATTTCAGTTTGTTTAATCTCAGATTCGAATTGCTCCAAATGCTCTCAGGAATATGTTTATTATATTGGATGTAAATTAAATTATTTGTAGCAGGGGAGGATTAAACTAGGGGCATTGAGCTCTATAAAAGGTTCAATTTTAGAAATGATAAATGACCCAATTCTGTCTGGGGTTAACTCTGTTCAAATAAATGTTTGTAATGTTGTTTTGGGTAGACCACAAGTGATATTAGTGAATGGTTGGACACGTAATTCGTTGTACTAATGAGGTTGAAATTATAAAAAAATATATCCATTTACACACATTATTATACTATCCAGCCAAGAGTCTAAAGTCAAATTAAAATCTCCACCTATAATAAAATCTAAATAAAACCTCAGATTCAGGATAAAGGAATTGCAAAACTGTCATATCATAATTTTGTGCGTACAACATCAAAAGGTTATTGTTTCAGGGAAAATTCCACCAAAATGCAGACTCCTCTCTAACTTGATATGGAAAGACTTCAAATGTCTGTCATTTCCTTATCCTCCCAGTTTCCTTATACTCTCATACTTATCAGTCCTATCATATTGGAAGCAGGTTTAAAAAAGCAGGGACTATTTAAAGGGATATTTCAACCAAAAATCGAAATTATATGAGTTACTACTTCCATTGGGTGTTTTAAATCTGTCCAGTTTGTTGTTAACATTCTGCTTCTTTACCTTTTAGTGTGAGCAAATATCTCACACACACAAATAGATTGGGAAATCATCTTAGACTACCTTTGATTCACTTCATATAGTCTTGTAATACATTTTAATGCTGTAAATCTTTGAATTAATGGTTGAAATAAAAATATTTTACCTTATTGTCAAGCCAATGATGCAATGAATTTAAAAGCAATCCATTTCCCCAGTAATATTTTTTCAATACCAGGATATCGTTTGACATCACTGGCTTCAAGATATGTTAAAATGTTATTATTTCAGCTATTTATCAATCATTTATAGTTCCAAAATTATGAGACCAAATGCAATCAATGAAAGATAGTTTGATTTGATTTTGCCATCTATTTATGTCTGTGAGATATTTGGCATTTAGATGCTCATGGCTCACACTGAAAGGCAAATAAGCTGAATATTTTACATTTTATCTATAGTTTCAAATTTTTCCCTATTTATCTCAATTCACGCTCCTCCACGAGTCCACCGTAATGAGACAATTTTCCGGGCCGGTAGACCCGCCTCCTCCGAGACGGAACCTGACCACGGACGCCCTTCCTGCTCCTCGAAGAACTCGTGCCGGCTCACCCTCCCTCCTCCCCCTGGGGCGGACAGCTGAATGCCGCCCCGCAATCGGGGCTAACGGCCAAGGCTGGCCTCGTCCCTTGTAGGCAGCCACACTTGTATTGGACCAGCCAAATAAGCTGCATTTTAACAACAAAACTATGGTATCTTGACAGATTGAAAACATTGAAAGCAAGTAGTAAATCATTAACGTTTTCAGGATCCTCTTTATTCTTACTATATAAAATATACTTCCAATGTCCTTATAAAATGAACTACATATGTTTAAATAAGTATTATTAATGTTCAGCACATTTTAGTTGCATTTTATACAGCTACTGTATATTTCTCATTATTTTCCTTTTGTTGTTTGTTCATTATTTTGTCTCATGTTGACATTCTCTGCATGAGAAAAATGCCATTTTTATTTCTTTTGTTTATTTATCCTGTTTTTTAACAGGGAAATCCCACTGAGAAAAAACAGCACTGCGTAAGTACAGTTAAAAGCAGCTACAGTCCTCTGTGAGCAGTTCAGCTACCATGCTCTTGAAGTGGCCCACAGGCACTTCCAGCTTAATTTTGTCCTGAAGGCAGTCCCAGACAGGTCCCCTGCAAAAATGCATTTTTACATGTTTCGAATGATTATTGGTGTTTATGAAAGAATAACCGAATATGATTTTTCAAAAACACCAGTTAAAAACCATAACATGCTGCGGGAGGCTTACATGCACCAGCAATGTATGGAAAACATTTTTTTTAAGCTCTGGAAAACCGTATGAGATACATACTATACATACATACATACATATCCAGCCCTGCAAAAACGCTGGTACTGATGCCAGCCCCAGTGCTCCCTTTGTCCAATCACCCCTTCTGGCCCAGTCCTCAATACATACATACACTGATGGCCCTACTGCTAGCTCATCCAGGATTTAAAATGTCACCAATGTCCTGAACAACACTGCACCATATCAACCTGTGTTGAAATAATATCCTAAGCGAGCAATTAGTATTCGGTAAAGCGGGATTCTTGTTTTTGTTTTCCCTGTCAGAGTTTTGGTATTACTAACACTGCTGATCACAACATTTTCACAAATCATGGTTTTAACAACTGGAAGACGACACGAGAATGTGACAGGAGGTTTCAGAAGCATGCTGCAAGTCAATGCCATCCGCATGCTTCAGTCGCTGAAATCAAGCGCGGACAAGAAACAGATTAATATTACATGTTTACTTGGGCAAAGTCCAAAAACCATTGGTGAAGTTTTGTTGTTTTTATCCATGAATGAGCTTGCTGTCCATGGCCATCACGATGGCAGACACCAGACTGAGCTTGATCTGTTTAATTCACTGCATGCCTTCTTCCATAGGCACTACATTGTACAACAGCACAATACTCCTACATTGAAAAAGTTGTTGGAGATTTGATGGACTAGTCAGGGTCTAACACTCAAAGAGCCATTTGGACCCGGTTTCCACGGAAAAGAAAACACTGGGAGCCGCACCATTTTCTGTCGATGCAAATGAATGGCTGTTCATTTATTTCGTTGAAAAAAATGCGCCCAATTTTGTTCAATTGATACTTATTATTTATTTTCCCAAGATGGCTGAAAGATTCTGAATGGACTAGTCACTTTGGTGTGATTAGGCGTATTGTTGACAGTGAAGATGAGATTCTGAATATTCTTTCAGAAGTGACAAAAGACAGAAATGTACCAATGGATATCTACTCATAGGCCTCTGGGCTTTTAATCCAAATAAATAAGAATACTTTATTGAAATAGGAAAATTCCTGGCATGTGTACTTGGCTCCTGATGGCAGCAAATTGCATTCTACATTTGCATTCTGTGTATTTGTGCAAGGCTGGTGAGGTGATTGGTGCCATGCTGGAGGCATTCAAAGAAATGCAGAAAGATGCTTTCTGGGCAGAGCATTTGCAGGGTCCTGAGAATTCAAATCCTACTAAAAGAAAAAGGACAATGAGCAGGCAATTGGCTAACAGTGCTGTTCACTCCACTGTGGGATATACAGATTCTGACGATCTCACGATTACTCCCAGTGAGTCATTGAAGAGATCCCTGTTGAACATTCTCAACAGAGCCATTGGTGAAATGGAAAATAAGTTCAATTTAAAAAAATGTGATCTGATGAAAGCATCATCTTGCCTCCTGCCCAAATCTGATGCATTTATTGATGATACCCTTTTTAGTCCCCTACAGTTGCTTGCTGGTAGTGCAATAGATATGGTGAGCCTGTGAAATTAAATTATTGTTGCACAACTTATGTTGCTGAAGATGTCCCCCTTACTTCTCTACTGTAAGCAAACTTCTGCAGGAGTACAAGGCAGCATTTTCCAAGTTGCATACTTTGTATGTGACTGTGCTGGTCATTCGTATGTCTTCAGCATCATGTGAGAGTTCCTTCTCCACACTGTCAAGAATCCTAACCCCTTTCCGTGGTTCAATGCGACACAACAGAACAAATTATTTGGTCATTTTGGAACTTGAGAAAGCAATAACCAAGTCCTGAGAAATGAATTTGTTAGGGCTTTTGCCAAAGGGAAAAGAAGACTGATGCTGTAGTTAATTCCTTGCATTGGACAATAATAGGCTTTGATGGGAGGTCATATAGATTTCAAGCTGTCAGGGCAAAAGTTGTAGAATGAATGGAAGTACTATGAAAGTAATGCAAGATCATTTAGTTAGAACTGTGCACACATAGTATTTTGAGTGACATTTAACAAAACCTTTGAGTATTCTTCTGTCTTTAAAAGAGCAAAATGTTTAAAATTATCTGAGGTCATTAGCAAAGACATATCAGCCTACATTTTATGAAGGAATTTATTTCATGAGTTCAGAATCTCATCTAAGAATCTAAAACTATACGATACTTTTCAATTTCATTAGAGAATACTGATTGATTTTGTTGTTTTTTAAAACGTCAAATCATTCTGGTAGTTCAGTTGGTTTATTTTTATTATACCATGCCAGAATTGGAAACAGGCTTCCACTGGAAATCAGTTAAGGTTTTAATTTATTTAGGGAAATATTATGAAACAACTTAAGTGAAACTAAGTAAGACCTATGCAAATATAATTGTTTTTTATTCTGCCAGCCAAGAATCATCAGCTTGCTGAGGTAAAACATTTCTCATAGATTAGTTCAGAATTAATATGCACATTAATATGATTCAACGTCTTTTTTTCTCACAAATAATTAACAAAGTTCTCATTTTGACACATAATGAGATAAACAAGAATGAAGGTGTTCTCCACTTACTTTGGGGTCAATTATGCCCAGCAAATGAAATGATTCAATAAATATTTAAAAGAAATTAAATTGTTTCCCCATACACACATGTCAGAGTATCAGTAAAGATAGACAAACAGAAAAAATGTTGCACATACTAGGCTATATATTTCAAAATTCCCACCCTGGCAATGCATTGAACCGTGGAAGGATAGGATGTTTTATTAAAACATTTACTTTACCTAATCTCTGAAATAGCACATACAAAGAGGTTACTTTATTAACCTATATATGTTACAATATATATGTCAAGAGAGTCATAAAAAAATAATGATGATTACATTAATCAGACAGCACATACATATTTGTCATATTTGTCATTAGGGAGTGGAGGAGGAATATTTTTTCCCTCCTCAAGAATATAAATGATGCTGCCACCTGAACTATTATCGGCATCTTCTGTTCAAGGAGCAGTGTTCCACTACGGTCGAATCATTTAACAGAATTATCTTTTCCCTTTTGCTTTAAGGTAAGTATTTTTTATTGTAATATATTTAGCATTCCTGAAGGATCAATTTCATTTTCATTTTTAGAAATTACAATTCTTCTTAATTTCACTACTATTATTATTATTATTATAGCTCCATTGTTTGCAGCTACTCATATGCAATTTGAACATTTTAATTAGATTTTGTTTCTGATTCTGATAACCATTTACATTAAGATACAACATTTTTATTAAAATGGAATGTATTACATTACAATGGATGAAACATAGATAATAGATGGCACCCTGGTATTGGATAACACCCTGATAGGATAACACCCTTATCCCCTTCCTCTGATGCAATTTCATCACTCTCGTTTGTGTTTCCCAATTTATTGTGTGGTTCTCACACATATACAATATATCTAATCAATGAGACCTAACATTTAGATGAAATGTCAGATATTTCTGAATAGCATGTTTTTTCTGTACCCCCTCAGGTGCTAAACGTATAGCAAAATGAAGGTGGTACACAGAGCACTACTCTGTGTAATTGGTAAGATATTTTACTCATTTGTATTGCATTAATCTGTCACATTTGGAAAGTCAGAAAATCTCAATTTGCGATCATTTCTGTGAGATGTATTTACATCTTTGTGTTTTGATTTCATTACTATAGAAGCAGTTCTCTGTATATTCTTGACATTGACTGAAAATGAAAGGTAATTTCAAACTTATATAAAATGCATAATGACTTCTAAAAGTTGTTTCTTTCTCACAGCTCTGTGCAGCAGTGCAGTGGTCTTAAGTACCACAACAACCTCTCCTACAACAACCACAACTATACCAGCAACCACTCCTTCAACAAATTCTCCTACTGCTACTACATCACTAACTAAATCAATAACTGTTCCTACCACAACAATTGCTACACCACAAACCACCACAACAACCTCTCCTACAACAACCATAACAACACCACCAACCACTTCTACAACAACTGCTTCTCCTATGACAATGACTACTACGCCTTCAACCATTTCTACAACTGCCTCTCCTCCAATAACCACTACTACGCCTTCAACCACTCCTTCAATGACCACTACTACATCACCAACCACTCCTTCAACAAATTCTCCTACTACTACTACATCACCAACTACTTCAATAACTGTTCCTACCCCAACTACTGCTACACCACAAATAATCACAACAACCTCTCCTACAACAACCATAACAACACCACCAACCACTTCTACAACAACTGCCTCTCCTAACCATTTCCAACCACTACAACAGCCTGCAACCACTCCTTCAATGACCACTACTATATCAAACCACTCCTTCAACAAATTCTCCTACTACTACTGCACGTTCCTACCACAACTACAACCCACAAATCATCACAACAACCTCTCCTACAACAACCATAACAACACCACCAACCACTTCTACAACAACTGCTTCTCCTATGACAATCACTACTACGCCTTCAACCATTTCTTCAACTGCCTCTCCTACAACAACCACTACTACACCTTCAACTACTCCTTCAATGACCACTACTACATTACCAACCACTCCTACAACAAATTCTCCTACTGCTACTACATCACCAACTACTTCAATAACTGTTCCTACCCCAACTACTGCTACACCACAAATAATCACAACAACCTCTCCTACAACAACCATAACAACACCACCAACCATGTTTACAACAACTGCTTCTCCTATGACAATAACTACTATGCCAACCACTGCAAACCCACTCCCTAAGCAACAAATGCAACCACTGTTACTTCAAACAACCACCACAACTTAGCTACCTTTCCTACAACAACCATAACAACACCACCAACCATGTTTACAACAACTTTCAAGCCTGCAACCTCAACAAATGCTGTTACAACTGCTTCAAGCCCTCCTCCAACAACTGCTTCTCCTATGACAATCACTACTACGCCTTCAACCATTTCTTCAACTGCCTCTCCTACAACAACCACTACTACACCTTCAACTACTCCTTCAATGACCACTACTACATTACCAACCACTCCTACAACAAATTCTCCTACTGCTACTACATCACCAACTACTTCAATAACTGTTCCTACCCCAACTACTGCTACACCACAAATCATCACAACAACCTCTCCTACAACAACCATAACAACACCACCAACCATTTCTACAACAGCCTCTCCTAGCACAACCACTGCTACACCTTCAAGCCCTCCTCCAACAACTGCTGTTACAACAACCACCCCTATACCAGCAACCACTCCTCCAGTGACCACTACTACATCACCAATCACTCCTTCAACAAATTCTCCTACTACTACTGCATCACCAACTACTTCAATAAATGTTCCTACCACAACTACTGCTACACCACAAATCATCACAGCTACCTCTCCTACAACAACCATGACAACACCACCAACCACTTCTACAACATCTGCTTCTCCTATGACAATTACTACTACACCTTCAACCATTTCTACAACAACTGCCTCTCCTACAACAACCACTACTACGCCTTCAACCACTCCTTCAATGATCACTACTATATCACCAACCACTCCTTCAACAGATTCTCCTACTGCTACTACATCACCAACGACTTAAATAAATGTTCCTGCCACAAATACTGCTACACCACAAATCATCACAACAACCTCTCCTACAACAACCATAACAACACCACCAACCACTACTACAACAACTGCTTCTCCTATGACAGTAACTACTATGCCTCCAACCACTCCTACAACAACTGCTGTTACAACAACCATTACTATGTCTTCAAGCCCTCCTCCAGCAACTGCTGTTACAACAACCACCACTATACCAGCAACCACTCCTTCAATGACCACTACTACATCACCAACTACTCCTTTAACAAATTCTCCTACTGCTACTACATCACCAACTACTTCAATAACTGTTCCTACCACAATTACTGCTACACCACAAATCATCACAACAACCTCTCATACAACAACCATAACAACACAACCAACCACTTCTACAACACCTGCTTCTCCTATCACAATTATTACTACACCTTCAACCATTTCTACAACAACTGCCTCTCCTACAACAACCACTAGTACGCCTTCAACCACTCCTTCAATGACCACTACTACATCACCAACCACTCCATCAACAATTTCTCCTACTGCTACTACATCACCAACTGCTTCAATAACTGTTCCTACCCCAACTACTGCTACACCACAAATAATCACAATAACCTCTGCTACAACAACCATAACAACACCACCAACCATCTCTACAACAGCCTCTCCTACCACAACCACTACTACGCCTTCAAGCTCTCCTCCAACAACTGCTGTTACAACAACCACCCCTATACCAGCAACCACTCCTTCAATGACCACTACTATATCACCAACCACTCCTTCAACAAATTCTCCTACTGCTACTACATCACCAACTACTTCAATAAATGTTCCTGCCACAACTACTGCTACACCACAAATCATCACAACAACCTCTCCTACAACAACCAGAACAACACCACCAACCACTACTACAACAACTGCTTCTCCTATGACAGTAACTACTATGCCTTCAACCACTCCTACAACAACTGCTGTTACAACAACCATTACTATGCCTTCAAGCCCTCCTCCAACAACTGCTGTTACAACAACCACCACTATACCAGAAACCACTCCTTCAATGACCACTACTAAATCACCAACTACTCCTTTAACAAATTCTCCTACTGCTACTACATCACCAACTACTTCAATAACTGTTCCTCCCACAATTACTGCTACACCACAAATCATCACAACAACCTCTCATACAACAACCATAACAACACAACCAACCACTTCTACAACATCTGCTTCTCCTATGACAATTATTACTACACCTTCAACCATTTCTACAACAACTGCCTTTCCTACAACAACCACTACTACGCCTTCAACCACTCCTTCAATGACCACTACTATATCACCAACCACTCCTTCAACAGATTCTCCCACTGCTACTACTTCACCAACTTCTTCAATAAATGTTCCTGCCACAACCACTGCTACACCACAAATCATCACAACAACCTCTCCCACAACAACCAGAACAACACCACCAACCACTACTACATCAACTGCTTCTCCTATGACAGTAACTACTATGGCTTCAACCACTCCTACAACAACTGCTGTTACAACAACCATTACTATGCCTTCAAGCCCTCCTCCAACAACTGCTGTTACAACAACCACCACTATACCAGCAACCACTCCTTCAATGACCACTACTACATCACCAACTACTCCTTTAACAAATTCTCCTACTGCTACTACATCACCAACTACTTCAATAACTGTTCCTCCCACAATTACTGCTACACCACAAATCATCACAACAACCTCTCATACAACAACCATAACAACACAACCAACCACTTCTACAACATCTGCTTCTCCTATGACAATTATTACTACACCATCAACCATTTCTACAACAACTGCCTCTCCTACAACAACCACGAGTACGCCTTCAACCACTCCTTCAATGACCACTACTACATCACCAACCACTCCCTCAACAGATTCTCCTACTGCTACTACATCACCAACTACTTCAATAACTGTTCTTACCACAACTACTGCTACACCACAAATCATCACAACAACCTCTCCTACAACAACCATAACAACACCACCAACCACTTCTACAACAACTGCTTCTCCTATGACAGTAACTACTATGCCTTCAAGCCCTCCTCCAGCAACTGCTGCTACAACAACCACTACTATACCAGAAACAACTCCTTCAACAAATGCTCCTACAACAACTACTACTACACCACCAACTACTTCAATAACTGTTCCTACCACAAACACTGCTATGCCACAAACCACCACAACAACTGTTGCTACAACAATTTCTATTATACTACCAACTACTCCTGCAAGAACAGCCACTCCCACAACAATCACTACTACGCCTTCAACTGCTTCTACAACCATAGATTCCACAGCAGAGCCTACATCAGAGGAAGGATCCTTGGGGCTTAGGTTCTCTCTCAATCGCAACTTCACAAATGAACTCAGTATCCCGACATCGGTGGGGTTCCAGACTTTGGCAAGAAATGTCACCACAGAGGTGGGCTACAGAATTGATGCGATTTTGATTATAAATGATTGAACAGTATGTAATTAAGATGTATTTTAAAACATTATCAATATATCTTTTTAAAAAGTTAGTAAATAAGTGATAAATAAAGTTATCATAAATAACTGGTTAAATCAATAGTCAATAGTAAAATCAAACATTGATTTTAATTTTACAATATATAGATTTTATCATTGTTATGGTGTTTTGCAAGTCATAATGTCATGTTATTCTTTATTGATTTTGTTTTAGGTGAATCGTGCTTTTAGAGCCACATTCCCCATAATTTACAGACGATCCAGAGTCATTACATTCTCGTGAGTTAATTTTTTTTTCAATACAGGAAAAAGTGTCAGCAATATATCCCTTCAATTATATTTTACAATGTTTGCATATTGTTTGAGCACATACAACACTAGTTATATGGATGTCCCGAGTGGCATATCCATTTGAGGCATATGCTAGTGCAGTGAAGTGCCAAATAATTCAGATTGACTCCTGACCGGGCCAGTGACAACTGTGGCCAGGAGTCCCATGCTGTGATACATAATTGACTATTGCACCAAACAGAGAGGGGGAGGATTTAATTCAGTGGGGGTATCCCCCACCCCCATGGACACTCACTAAGGACTCCTCTGGCTTGCATTTTTTCAGAAAAGCTAGCAAAACAATGAGAAGCAAAAACAAAACAGAGCCTATATCAGAGGAGGGATATTTATTTAATACATTTTACAATTGTCCAGCACAGTAACTGCATAGTTCAGCTGGTGGATTAGTTAGTGACAAGAAGCTCTGGTAGGCTGCATGCCTTTTGGAAGATACCCATGCTATGGCACACTATTCAAAGTTTAGGTCAATGTAGGCATGAAAAGGGCCCACAACTTTGACTGGGAATTCCAAACTGGGGGAGAAAAATAATGTTGGGAATATACACTACCGGTCAAAAGTTTTAGAACACCCCCATTTTCCAGTATTTACTGAAATTTAAGCAGTTCAAGTTCAGTGAATAACCTGAAATGGTACAAAGGTAAGATCTTTGATGAATTTGAAATCTTGAAATTGTTAAAGGTTTTTGTAGGCTGTCAAGTAGGCGAAAGGATGGTTCCTCAGTGTGTGACACCAACTGTCAAACATGGAGGAGGAAGCGTGATGGTCTGGGGCTCTTATGCTGGATCCAGAGTCAGCAACTTGCACAGCGTGACTGTTAACCCACGTTAACCCATTACTTGTTCCCTGAAAAGGGCCTTTTTTATAACTGAAATTTACATTATTTTTCAGTTTTTGGTAACCTAAACTTTTTTTTTTACCTCTATTTAAAGTTATTCACTGGACTTGAACTGCTTAAATTTCAGTAAAAAAATGGGAAATGGGGGTGTTCTAAAACTTTTGACCGGTAGTGTAATTTTTAAAAATATTGCAGTAGATACATTTTTGTGTGACAATATTAGGTAGTGCATAAGCCTACTAGATGTTTAATGATATTCAAACTTCCAACCTGTATATGCATTGACAAATGCTATAGATTAGTCTGTCAATTCAAACAAAATGTATATTAGCTATATGGCTCTTGACATCCCAAAGATTCTCAATGGGGTTAAGGTCTGGACTCTGTGGTGGCCAATCCATGTGTGAAAATGATGTCTCATGCTCCCTGAACCACTCTTTCACAATTTGAGCCCGATGAATCGTGGCATTGTCATCTTGGAATATGCCCGTGCCATCAGGGAAGAAAAAATCCATTGATGGAAAAACCTGGTCATTCAGTATATTCAGGTAGTCAGCTGACCTCATTCTTTGGGCACATTGCACGTTGCTGAACCTAGACCTGACCAACTGCAGCAACCCCAGATCATAACACTGCCCCCACAGGCTTATACGGTAGGCACTAGGCATGATGGGTGCATCACTTCATCCATCCCTCTTCTTACCCTGATGCACCAATCACTCTGGAACAGGGTAAATCTGGACTCATCAGACCACATCAGACTTCCATTGCTCCAGAGTCCAATCTTTATGCTCCCTAGCAAATTGAAGCCTTTTTTCCAATTAGCCTCACTGACAAGTTGTTTCTTAAGGCTACACAGCTGTTTAGTCCCAATCCCTTGAGTTCCCTTCGCATTGTGCGTGTGGAAATGCTCTTACTTTCACTATTAAACATAGCTGTGAGTTCTACTGTTGATTTTTTACGATATGATTTCACCAAATGTTTAAGTGATCGCCGACCACGATCATTCAAGATTTTTTTCCGACCACATTTCTTCCTCGAAGATGATGGTTCACCACCATCCTTCCAGGTTTTAATAATGCGTTGGACAGTTCTTAACCCAATTTTAGTAGTTTCAGCAATCTCCTTAGTTGTTTTCTTTGCTTGATGCAGGCCAATAATTTGACCCCTCTGAAACAGATTAACATCTTTTCCACGACCACAGGATATGTCTTCCGACATGGTTGTTTAAGAAATGAAAAGCTACTCACTGCATCAGTTAGGGTTAAATAACTTGTTGCCAGCTAAAACATATTAATCACTGCAGTAATTATCCAATGGAAGGCTCTTACCTATTTGCTTAGTTAAATCCAGGTGGTGACTTTTTTTGGGCCAGGCAGTGTATATTCATACATGTATAACTATCCATCCATCCATCCATTGTCTAAGCCGCTTATTCCTGGTCAGGGTCGCGGGGGGGGGCTGGAGCCTATCCCAGCATGCGTTCCGGGCGAGAGGCAGGAATACACCCTGGACAGGTCGCCAATCCATCGCAGGGCACACACACCATTCACTCACACACTCATACCTATGGGCAATTTAGACTCTCCAATTAGCCTAACGTGCATGTCTTTGGACTGTGGGAAGAAACCGGAGTACCCGGAGGAAACCCACGCGGACACGAGGAGAACATGCAAACTCCGCACAGAAAGGCCCCCGGCCTGGATTCGAACCCGAGACCTTCTTGCTGTGAGGCGACAGCGCTATCCACTGTGCCACCGTGCCGCCTAATGTATAACTATATATTTTTAAAATACAAATAGCATTAATGTGTTCAAATTTATTGAGTTCAAATTCAACAGCTAAAACTTTATTGTAATACTTTGTCAGTATTCATTTTTATTATTTAGATATATTTTTTTAATGTTAGGAAACTATTGTAATTAAGTAGCCAAATTAATAGTTTGGTATTTGGAATAAAGTGAAAGTGGTTTCAGTCCCTTTATTCTAAGTGTAGTAATATTTGATTCATTTCCACCTGTCTGACCGCCCCAACTTCTCTCTTTGTTACAGGAACGGGTCGGTCATTGTTGACATGATCCTAGTTTTCATCAACCAGTCAACAGTTCCTGACAACAGCACTATTGTACAGGTCCTCCTGCAGGCCCTGTCTCAAGGCACCTCCTTCTTGGACATCGTTAATGGCAGCATCAGTGCAAGTGAGTATAGGATCCGCCTGCCTGATATCACACTGACATATCATGGGTGTGAGTGTTTGTGTGTGAGTGTGACAATGAGTGTGTGAGTGTGGCTGCATGTGTGTGTGTGTGTGTGTGTGTGTGTGTATGTGTGTGAGTGCATGCATGAGTATCTACATGTCCGTATTTCTGAGAGTGACAGCGTGTGTGTTGTATGAGTGTGTATCTACATGCGTTCAAGTGTTGGTACATGTCCGTGAATCACTGTGTACCTGTGTGTGTGTGTGTGTGTGTGTGTGTGTGTGCATGTGTGTATCTACATATGTTTGGATGATTATGTTCATGTCTATGTTATTGTGTGTAAAAAGACATTTTTTAATTGTACATAGTTTCAATATTTTTCTTTTAATGCAATTTGCCTTTCCAAACATAGCCACAGCTACATCCACAAACACCACAGCTTCAGGGTCAGCCACTGTGACCTTCACGGCTGCAGCTGCCATGTGGTTCTCGCTGCTGTTCTCACTTCCCACAACCCAGTGGAACATCCTGTAATCAGCCACACCCACAGAGAGGGGGGAGAAAGATGAAAGGAAATTTAATGTTTAAATGTAAAAGGGAAAAGAGAAGAGGCGCATTGAGGAAGAGAAGAGAAATAGACCAGATGAAAAACAGGGAAATGAGAATATACAGAAGTTGTAGGTTGTGCTGTTTTTTTCATGGTCCTACAGGACTTGTACAGGATGAAAATGTTTAATTTATATAATGTGTATACAGATATTTAAATACATGTAAATATTTCATTTGTTTTATTCCCTTCTATGCATTTCAATATTTGGTCATTTTGAAGAAATGAATGACTGAATGGATAAATATGTGATACAATAAATAAATCATTGAATTGCAAAACAAACCGAGCATTAGTACACATTTGTAGACTTGACCTAACAATCTGACCGCCTGCATAGAAGGGGTCAGCGGGGATTTTTGCAAACAATATGGGACTGCCAATCAGGTCTAGGTGCATGTTCTTCTCTTCCTATGTGCAAGCAATATCAACATCTCCTCCTCCTAATCTTTACTGTAACTGGTTCTATTATTGCCTCATTACCTATTTTATTATCTAGGGCAGTCATGTCAAAGTCAAATACACAGGGGGCCAAAATTAAAAAAATTGTACAAGTGGAGGGCCGGGCTGGTTCAATGTTTATTAACACTCGAAATTCTCGGAACTCACATATTGAACCAATACCAATAACACAGCTTATATTGCACTTAACATTAATCATTAAATTAAATTAAGTAAAACATAAATAAAATCAGTTGCAATATTTTCTCAAGGCTCTTTCAGCAATAAATTGAAAACGTCTTTTTTACTTTTTTTAACAGGTAAACAGCAAAATGTAATTTTCCTTCAAAGCCTCACCAATGACTGTCTTTTATAATAAAATTAGAAAAGTTAGTGCAAACTTGCAAAAAGTGCAAAACAGTTGCATTAATTTCTTAGGCAACATTTCCCTGGGTCAGGCGACAAATCTCACTGACTCCACAACTGACTCCGCGCGCAATGCCGCCATAAGTAGAATTCTGCACCAAGTGAAATTCGGAATCTCAATTACCTTAGGTTCGTTTTCGGGGGGGTGCATAGATTTTCGGCATAGCATTACAGTGGTCCCTCGCTATAACGCGGTTCACCTTTCGCGGCCTCGCTGTTTCGCTGATTTTTTTAGTGCAATTTTGCATGCTTTTTTTTTTAGCGTATGAACGCGCATTGTGTTCTGCGTCCTTATTGACAATGGTCTACAGTTCATTACAGTTCTCAAATATAATCGAAGGTGGCATGTCTGTTTATAAGAATCTTTTCGCCCAGAAGAAAAACAGCGCCAACAACTACCCATAACTATGTTCTTCACCCGAAAAATGACACCTGCTCCAAGGCCTTCAGTGGAAAAAGACGCTACAGCGGAGCGGCGCCAGGACGAAGAGGCACGGTCAAAGGAACTGTGAAATACGCGCGAGTCACTATTAATAATTTCTTATGTGTCCATCCTCGTAGGTTGATCATTAAAATTAAATTTGTTTCTAAAAGCTATCATATTTATGTATATGGAAAACGTTTATATTTGTATTTCTCAAATAAATGTTTGGGCCTGAAAACAGCTTTGATCTTTGGTTTCATTCTATAATACTGTACTTATTTTTAAATCTACGAAGGTTTGAACTTTGAGAGTGTTTAAACAAGAGAGAAATGTGAGAAAATGTTAATGCCTGTCTGAGAAAAGTGTATAAAGTGTGTGGTGAGGGGTTTTACAGCCTTAAAACATATATAATAATTGTAAAAATAAAGCTGACTACTTCGCGGATTTCGCCTATTGCGGGTTATTTTTAGAACGTAACCCCGCGATAAACGAGGGACCACTGTATTATTATTTTTTGCTTCTTTTAATAAAAAATACCGTAGAGCATATACCGTGGAAACTAAATGTTTGTAGTTAGTTATACCGTGGAATGTTATACCGCGGTATACTATTATTACGGTAACCGTCCCATGCCTACTGTCTCCACACACAAGACACACAGGCTTTCCTTTTACTTCGGTGAACATGTATTCTGCCTCCCACCTGTCTTGAAACCCCCTGTTTTCAGCGTCTACCTTTCTTTTTGCCATTTTGGGGGAGAGGGAGATGAAAATCGGCGGCGATGTTTAGGTCTCCGCTGTGACTGTGCTGCTGCTGCTCATGACTAGTACTGAAGTGAAGAGAAGACGCGGGATTGCATTCACTCGCAGTGCATCTTGGGACTTGTAGTATTATGGTGCTGCGGGCACATAATACTGCGGGCCGGTTTTAATAGTAATTAAATATCATCCCGCGGGCCAGAGAGAACTCATTCACGGGCCGGATCCGGCCCGCGGGCCTTGACTTTGACACATGTGATCTAGGGTGATTGCACAGCTCACATTATGCATTCATACTGCACTGTGTAGATGGATCTTTAAACTGATAATAATAACTCTAAAGGTTTTTTTAATTACAATTAAAAAAAAGACAATCATTGATTCCATAAGTATTCACCCCCTTGACTTAATGCTTAGTAGAAGCTACTTTACCTAATTAGAGCTGTGAGTCAATAGTGAACAACAATTTTCAATCCTTCCTTGGAATTAAGATCTGGGCTTTTACTGGGCCACTCCAGGACATAGATATTTTCATTTTTAAACCACTCCAATTTGGCTTTTGCTGTATGCTTTGGGTTATTGTCCTCCTGGAATATAAATCTTCACCCAGGTCTCTTGCAGACTGCAGCAGGTTTTCCTCCAAGATTTGTCTATATGTTGCTCCATACATTTTTCCCTCTATTATTTTAAGTTGTCCAGCCTCAGAAACAGACAAGCACCCCCATAGCATTAGACATCTGGTACCATGTTTCACAGTAGGGATAGTGTTCTTAAGACGATGTACAGTGTTAGGCTTGCGCCAAACATAGCACTTAACAGTGAGGATTCAAAGTTCAATCTTTGTCACATCAGACCATAGAATCTTCTTCCACTTGAATTGAGAGTCTCCCACATGCCTCCTGGCAAACTCTAGGCAAGATATCATGCGAGTTTTCTTCAACAATGGTTTATTTTTGCCACTCGCCCATAAAGCACACATTTGTGAGGCATCCGGGCTATTGTTGTCCCATGGACAGTTTCTCCCATGTCTGCCATGGAAGACTGTAACTCCATCAGAGTTTCCATAGGCCTCTTGGTGGCCTCCCTAACAGGTGCCCTTCTCATACAGATGATCAGTTTTTGGAGGACAGCTTTCCATTTCTTTATGATGGACTTAACGGAGATCTGGGGGTGTATTCAAGTCAACACTTCAAACTTCTATTTTAAGAGCTTTTTGGAAAAAGTTAGGGGGAAAAAAAAACAATCCCCAAAGTCTACGTCAACCGCGTCGGAAAAGCACAAGTCAGATCAATATGTCATAGAGAGAACAGAAGAGGGGATTATGGCGTTAACTGTACTGAAATGCATTGAGCATATAGCAACTACAATATTCTACACTCTTACAAATAACTTTATTAATCAACATGACAAACCAGCTGCTATGTATTCTATCACACATGATGGCTTTTAAAATAATTTGCTAGACCGTTTTGCGATATTCATAGGGAAAGCAGCTAGCTAGCTACCCAGCTAAGGTTACTACCGGCTACTGCTAACGTTAGCTATGCTGAGTGCTGGATAGCAGCAAGCTAGCACAGGCTAGATTTGTTACACTGTATGATCCAGCTGTCTTTATATTAAACATTCTCTACATACCATGTCTGCGTCTTTTCCGTTTCTTTTGTTTTAATCACAAGTAGCTAGCTAGTTAATTTTATAAATCTACATAGCTCAGTTATGGTATATAATTATAAACACATTGTTATTGTAATATAGGCGCTAGCTAGCTTAGCTGCGTCATATGACATCCAACATATTACGCATAACTTCCATCCGCCTACCTACTGTACATGTGTGACGGAAAAAATGTGTGACAGCGAGAGCAGCCGCAGTCCACAGTCCTCCCCTCACTGATGTTTTTATCGACGAGAGTGACAGTTTAGCAAATGGAGACTTGGGGGGGATTTGATTGAGGTTTTTTAATTCAAGCACGTTTAGGTTTTTGCCCATATCTCCTTAACCATGTGGCCTGGAAACATACTTATTTTTCCACTAGATTCCTTGGCTTGAGCCAAGTCCATTATTTTAATTTGTTGTGAACCCTACTTTTGCAAATTAGTCCTAGGTCGTTTTAGCCAATCATCATCAAATGAGTCTTGAAGGAATCTCTGTAGTCCCAACCTCAATAATTATCAAAAAATATGCATAACTCTCAAAACAGCATTGCTGCCATACAGTATGCTAATATAGTGTTGTGGAAGGTGGAAGAGCCACATGCAGATTTCACGGGTATCTAAAAGCTGGACGCAAGCGACCAGCCACTAAATCTGAAAACAGACTAGGGAGCGGGGAAACAAAAGAAAACCCCGGGACAAACTCCATGGGAATAAACCCAACAGAAACAACCCTAGAAGGGCGAACGCTCCTCAGCGAGGTGTGTGGAAAACAAATAGCTATAGACTTTAGCTCTGGGGAACAATAGCCCCGACAAACAAAGAGTAGAAATAACTAAATTAGACCCTTCTCTCTTTAACTGAGAGAACCACAGAGTGGTAAATTAACCCTTTGTTTGGAATAATACGAAGTACCTTCTCTCTTTAACTGAGAGACCACAGAGTGGAAAACTAACCCTTAGTTAGAAGTACCGGCTAGAGCGTAATAATGGTTTACACAGAAGCGTTTGTATGAGGAAAATGCAAAACTTAAATAGGAGGCGGAATGAACACTGATAATCCACAGCTGGACGTGATCGGAAAACTCACTGACAAAAGACCATATAAGGAAGGTGGATATGACAATGATTCCTCACACAAAACCAAAGACAACAGGCCATCACATGGTCAAGCGCCCTCCAGCGGCTGAACAAGGTAAAACCGTGACAACTGCAGCAGTTTAACCAATGAGCACTTGGATCAGTGCCTCTGCCTGGCTATCACACCTTTTTTACCCAGGTTCAAAGCATTGGTTACAGGAGTGCCATTTCTCCCACTGATTAAAGCATTATTGAATGTGTATAGTTTTAGAGAAGTTATGGACTTTGATTTATGTCAATACGTTTAGTTGGCATTGTTCTGGACCTCTGACTTTGTGTAAAATTCATAAGTGAACCTTTAATAAAAGAGTACCCCTGCTTTATGCAGTGCATTTACTTGTCGCAATATGATTCTCAACAGCCTGTTGGCCATACACAGGGTCCAAGCAGCATGAATGACAAACAAAGTAATGTTATTGTTGTTATTAATAATAGCTGTTCATTTACGTTAATTATTTGGTTACCAGATGCAGGAGGATAGCTCTCCAGGAGGAGGTTTGGGCATCCCTGTCTATACAATTTGTTTCTCCAAGTAATCAACTCGTTTCATTTATAGCATATTATGGAGGTAAGTGAAAAAAAAGTCACAATTATACCACTGCCAAGGAATATTGTAATGTCTGCTGACATGATGTTTTAACCGTGCACGCACAGCACCTCCCTCCTCCCCCATGTGACACAGCCACTCACAAACAGAGTGCAAACCAAAACTAAAATCAAAACTATTAAACAATTAGGCTATTAATTGATAGCCAATGGAGAATCTTTAGGAAGTGAATTGATAAGTTACAAACTGTTTTACTGAAGTAAAAGTGTTTGTCTTCCAATCAGTCTGCAACTGGCAAGGAGGAAGAAATAGCATATGCAATCACTTGTGTGTGTGTGACCTATACACAACATTTCACCTCAATTGTAGGGAATATGCTCAAGTGGTTTTGCAGAAGTAAATTTTACCTTTCACTGGCTTTGAAAAATCAAATGTCACTGTTGCCAACATTCCATAAAAGAATGTACACTACCTTTCTCTTGTGACAGAACCTTTTTCATTGAGTATGACAAACACTCTTGGTCCACCAATTTTCATTTTGCCACTTTGTTTCTTAATGGTTTATTGCAGACTTTTTTTGGTCATTTTTGTCAGCATCGCACTGCTCCCACACAAGCCATCCTACAACATGTCCACCTTCTGCAGCCTTAGTGACAAAGGGAACACAATGATAAAATTGCAACATGTTCATGTGGAATTCAGTGGTATGGAATGAAGGATGGAGGGATTACACCCCGACTTATTCTCTCTGCATGCATATTTATGACCAATGGTTGATAATGATGTGTTTGACAGTGAGTTAATACTGCAACTAAACACACCTTTTGAACTGAACTACATCTGGGGAAACAGTCTCTGACCATTCTCTGCTCCCGTTATTATTAGGGTAGGTGTGTGGACTCATACTTGAGACAAGGAAATACTCTCAAAATATGTAGTGCAGCCTCTACCAAAGATTAAATTCAATTTTATTTTATTTGTATAGTATTTAGTATGATCCCAGTGATACACAAGACTTGGGAAGCCATTTTCTTTATTTAATACATTTATTTAAGGTTTTTTCCCAATTTTTCTCCTAATTTGATGGCCAATTGTACCCTCTATTTCTTTCAATTCACTCTCCCCCACGTGCCCACCACCCATTGTTGGGGTCAAGCCAATAACCTGAGGCCAGTGATAATCCATCTCCTCTGAGACGGAACTCGCCCACCTCTCTTTACAGGGAAGCCCTTCACGCTTCTCGGCAAGCTCATGCCGGCTCTCCCTCCCCCTTCCCCCTGGGCCAGACAGCCAATTGCCAGGCCTGAATGGGACTCCCAGCCAGAGCCAGGCTGGCGCAGCCAGGTTTCAAACTGTGGCTGCAGTGGGCAACCTGCATTCCGGGCGAATGCTTTTAATGTTACATCACCCGAGGCACCTTACGGAACATTCTTGTTTCGTCTTCTCCTTCTGCATATCCTGAAAACATAGAGCCAGATCTTGAATTATAATGGAATTATTAGATATGACATACCTAGATATTTATTAATGGATTATACCATAGATGACTCAGACTCATACAGAAGATTGAAATTGAAAAATAACATTTGTATTCACACTTGCCGGCTGTTTCTGTGGGGTGCTGGGTGAATTGTGCCCTGTGTGGTCCACATGCTATTGTACAGATCAACTCTTAGATTCCTTTTGGTGTAATTAAGATTAGCCCATATTGGAGAATATTGTACCAATTAACTAGTCCTGCATAGAAACACACCTCCCATGTAAACCTACATACTTTACACATGCATAATGCATACAGTAAGCTACCTACACACTTGGCATACATAGACACAGCAAATATCAAACACACACACACACACACACACACACACACACGCCAAGTTAAGGGTGTAATTAAGATTACAGTGTGTGTTTGTTTGATGGAAAAACTCAGTCAGCCTCATACAGTAACATTTGTGCAGGGTCCTATGATATGCTAATGAACATTTTCAAGCCTCGGCTAATACTGTCTGAATTTTGGTGGAGATAATTCACTGTCATGGCTGCACACTTGGCTCATTATCTGAAGAGTAACAGGAAGGGGATATGGTTCATATGGATTGGAATGTAACCATTTACTGTAAGCTATGGGTAATATAAAATAAAGGAAACACTTTAGGGATAAAGTCATATGGTCAGATACTTCACACACACACACACTTTTGAATAATATGCACAACTCAACATACAAAAATCATATAATCAACAAACTTGTTTAGCCTAAAATTGTGTTAAGCCTAACGAAAAATAACAGGAAGAAAATGTTAGCTACATCTTGGCATCGTTATCAGTGTTGCTGATTTGTAGGTAACGTTAAATCTGACCAGCACACCTGGGGCTTAATTTATCAACAGTTATTGTATGCACGAAAATGTACATGAAATTGAGTATACTTTCATACTAAAAATGCTTCACACAGATATGCTGACTCTCACGTGTCCTCCTGACCATGCGTGTGAATATTTATTTATGGTTGGTAACAAGTGCTGCTGAAGAAGAACAATCCTTACCTAATGTAGATGCTGCCAAATATACAAGGGAAAGATATACACTACCGTTCAAAAGTTTGGGGTCACCTTCCATCTGGACTATGGCTAATCGGGCACTCCTTCATTCTTCAGCAAGATAACGACCCGAAACTATGAGATAAAAATAGTTTCCAGCAGGTGACCCCAAACTTTTGAACGGTAGTGTATATATCATTATAAATAGCTAATGGCAACCAGAGTGATCATTCCATCACCCAGTTAAAAAATGATGGCAATAAAAAACTATGATCTATAACATATCTTGGCATAGTGAATCAATACAACATGTGCTATTATCTATACATTTAAAACATTTGAAGAATTTAAAAAGACTGGGTGCTGTTTAAATGTTGAGAGGCCACAGCAGAATTGGTAATTGTTCTCCAAATTACACTTTCGTCATATTTAGGTATGTCTTTTCCTAGGCTAACAAGTAACACAATCGGTATGTTTGCAACCACAGACAATGTTCTTACTGTGGTTCACATGCCAAACGAACATTTTGTAACATGTGCATTGCACGGACCTCAAAATGCGAAATCACAAATTTAGGATGAAATGTAAAGATCGATAAATGAGGGGATTGTATGTTGGGGCACCTGCAGTCCTGTTGTGCTTCCCTTGCCTGCATCACATGTGCTCATTCAGTGCATACATCAAAACTCCTTTCCCCTGCGATCCCGCTCAAATAGCAGTGGGAAGTGTCATTGGTTGACCAGTCATGAGCTCAAAGGGTGAAAAATCTGTACTATTAGTAGTAGCTGTCATAAACATTAGTACAAGAGGCATTTGGGTAATTGAGTCGTTTATTTCCAACTTTATCATTTTTTTATTTCCACGTTTATTTCCGCAGTGTACAACTAGTGCCTTTGTGTGCTTATCTTACGATTTTCAATTTACACTATACCTGAACACTGCGGGTGGTATGAAATTAAACATTTTGGTTAAACCACCATGAGTTAAGAAAAGATAATCATTATTTTAATCATTATTTTATCAGTAAAGTGAGCTCCCTGGTCTGTTTCCAGTCTTCCAGAACCTCCACAGTTGTGTTATGAAAAGTTCGTTGAAATGACCGCAGGCTCACTTTGTGAAACTTCGTGTCAAGACAAGGCAGTATCTCCTCCCTTTAGCTCTTGGCAGGGGTGAAATCGATTTGCAATGACCTGGGTTAACCTGAGAACAGATTACACAATGCAACATCCCTGCCCATCGTAGGCGGTCGGTCTGGATTCAGTTCTCTCCCCATGTTGCCATGTTCATGTACATGCTGAGTGATCCCCCTCTGCCTGCGCAGGGGAGCTACCACTTGATCTTCTCTCACCAAAACACCTTCACAGCTTTTGGAGGCCCGCCTTCCAACAATTAATGGAATGTTTGTGACAGCCACCACAGAAAGAAAGGGTGGTGCTCTCCACCCAACAGTTCAAGTACAATCAAGTACGTATAAAAATTTAATACACATGTTTATGACTGGATAGTGCCTCATCAATTTGAGGTAATCATTTTGTGTAATAATTCATGATTACATTTTAAGATTCAAGTTAATTGTCACAGCAAAGTTATATAATATACTGTATAAAATATTATTCTTCCCCAATACAAAAGACTGACAGAGACCAAATAATATATTTCAATGGTGTTTGAGTGTGGATGTTTGTACACTCCTGAATGTGTATATCTGAGTGTGAGTTCGTGTGTATGTGGGTGTGTGTGTGCACATACACGTGCATACGTGAGTGTGCTTGCATGCTTATATGCATGCATTCGTGTGTGTGTGTGTGTGTGTGTGCGTGCGTGCGTGGGTGCGTGCGTGTGTACGATGGGTTTCATGAGAAGTCGAGTATTACAGCCAGCAGCAGGGAACAGCAGGTCAGCAGGAAGCAGCTGAACACAGAGGAGGGAACAAAGGACACTCCACTGGATGAGAGGCCTGGAGAGGAAAGAAACACACTTAGCAGCAGATATTATGGGATGTGATTCACATGCTACAGTACATGGCCAAGCTGCACAGGAGATAACCAGCCCTTACACAACAAACATATTTAGATTTATATGTAAAAATATACTGTAATATATAAAAGGGCTCCACATACATTTTGAAATAAATGCCAATAGATTGTTATTTTTGTTCCAAAATATATTATGGTATTATAAAATATATGGTAATACGTTTTTTTAAATATTGTATTAGCTTCGAAATTCATTAATATTTTTGTGTTGAACAAAACTGTCCGCAAACGAATTCAAGATTCCTGGCATGAAGATGAGCAGGTAGACCTATGGAGAATGTTTGCTTCTAGCTGGCCCACAACATTTCTGCTCCATTTGGTACTTACATTTATCATCTTCAGGTTAGTTATTTTTGTGTGATTGTAATTCTTGCAGAAGCTTTGAAATATGCAGATACGTGATTTTATATAAAACTAAATAATATTCATTTTCCATAGACCCATGAACGCGTGCAAAAGAGTTTGTATTGCATGTAATATTTCCATTCCATTCCGTCATGCATCTTTAACAGGTCCTGTGTACTTTCTTGTTTCTTATTTATGGGCATTTCGTTTGAGATGGCATTTACATCTTTTTGACATTTCTGTGCATTTATATCACTTCTTTCACTATATAAGAAGATTTTAATAGAAAATTAATGTCAGATATGGAAGCTACAAGTAATGTCTACATAAAATGAATAGTGTAAAAGGAGTCATTAATAAAAAATGTTTATGGAGAATTAAGATTAGTAAGAATATGATTGCAAACATGAACAATGTTATGAATAAGATACAATCTAATATGATTAATAATATGAATAATGCACAGCTATAAATGAGAGCAGTAGATCAGAGGAAGAAACTGACTGTTGACAGAGATTGAGCTGATCATGATGGGGATGGTCACAGCCCCGCTGTTGATTGCGTCCTCTAGGGCTGTGACCACCTGATCAGTGGTTGGCACAACACCGGAACTGTTGAAAACTATTTCTACTGTGGTGACAAGGAGCCTATGACACAGACAAACAGCAAAACCACAAAAACACATAAAATGTTAAAATCTAAAATTGAAATTAATTACATTGAGCCATTCATGGGCCCAAATGGTGTTTTCCTCCTTTTTAACTTTTTTACATACTGTTTTCTTATCTGTAGATAAGTACCCAAATGCATCTGTATTTGCAAGCAAATGGAAAAAAATATCAGAGATGAAAACAGCAAATTTTGATATTCTAATAAAAACATTCTGTCAGCCACTGCTTCCTTACACTCTGCACTGCTCCAGCTGAGCTTTGCACACATTGTGGCAGAGGAGTACACTTCATGCATAGCTGCTGCAGTGCACATTCTACCAGAGGGGCAACTCAAACACTATCAACCAGAAGAGCCACCCAAATTCTAACCGTATTTGTGAGAAAGTGCTTTCTTTGGACCAATACTATGTCTCAAGGCAACCATAATCTTCGAACAAAAATTTCATTTTGAGCAATTGAGTATTACTTACTTTGTACACAAAAGGACTACTAATTGTGAAGAAAAGGCAAAAAGCAATACATTGAAAACAGTTGATCAAATGAATGTGAATTTAGATAAATATACAATACAAAATGATGAATGTAGATAATTGTTACAATAAATATGAATTTAAAATCATTTGGTTCATATTTTTGATGATGTTTTTAGAGAGCTCAACAGTGGATTTGTACAGAGCCAGTTGTACCACTTTGCATAGCTCTGCGTTGTGCACCTAATTATTCATTAGCTCTATTTTAAGGTTCTTTAATTGATACTTTATACTAATTTATACTTAAAATGTTTTAATATGTATAAATAATATTATAAATAATGTATACATATCATAATGCATGTATAAAATGTTTACTAAACATATCAATAATTACTAACTACAAGTTCAAGAATTGCATTTAAACACAAAAAAGGTGGTGTAAGGATAAAAACAAATACATATACAAAGGCATACAGTATGTTGACTTGCTTAAAGATGTTACATTCTCACATATTGTCTATAACAGTAGTTTTGTTTTTTGTTTTGGTGTTTCCAGTCACAGAAGTGAACTCACATTGCTCGTGGGTTGGTTGAAGTCTCCCTAAAAATACACATGAACATAATGGAATTATTCCATAACAAGATAAAATATAACATGCAAACATGCAATATGTTCATAATTTCTATTACATTATTTCATTGGTTCATGGATTGTATTATACTGCTGACCTGTTCAAAACTTGTTGTGCACTTGGTTTCTCAATGGTGTTCACCCAAAAAGAGAAGATGTGCTCATCATCAAACGTGCCGATGTCCTCCTCACTGAAAGCAGAAACAACCATTTTAAGACCTGCCTCCTGACATTAATAGTTTTTTGACACCAGGCTGTCACAGGCATTTGCTGTTCAAATCCCTGAGGAGATAGGGGCATGGTGTTTGAGCAGATAGCCAAATCCCTCAAGTTACGTGTTATAAGTATTGTCATAAGTATTAATTTTATTACATATTATTATCAGTAGCCTACCAAAGGATTTACAACCAGGCCTTCAAGAACCTTACTTTTGAACATATCATTTGTCTCAACCTGTTAATTTTATTTGTTCAATTAATCAGCGTGACAATTATTTGAATATTCCATAGGCAAATAATCACAAAGCTGAATCTTAATTGTGTCTCTCTTTCTTCAAGACATGTTAGAAAATGTAAATGACAAAGGGTTTAATCAAGTAAAAATCTACGTATAGCACAGTAGCTTTGAGCCACACAAAATTTAGCAAACAAACTTTAGTTCTATGAAAACATGCTTTTTCATGAGCATTAAACTGTCTGATCTGCACAGATCCAATGAACATATATTTACATCCATGTTCCATAACTTCTGGCACAGAGAACAGGGAAAGAGTTCTCTACATTTATCCACAAGTTCAGATAATCTATACATATTAAAAAATGTGACACAATTTGGTGATTTAATGAAAAATATCACCCAAAAATGTGCTATACTTATTGGTATTTATTATTATGCTAATTCATTGCTTGATTGATAATCAAGGAATATAAATGGAACAGCTTTAGAGTGATCATAAGTTTAAAGATAAGATTACTGAATGTCCAGTTCTAAATCGCACAATATCTGGCCTAGGTGCTGTGGGCAGTGGAGTCAGTGGAGTCCTGCAGGGATCAGTGCTGGGACCTCTGCTCTTCCTTATTTACATAACTTGATAGGGACATTAGTAGCAAAATAGTTAAATTTACAGATGATACTAAAATTGAGGGTTTGACAAACAGTTTGGAATTGACTAACGTAATCTTAGATGATTTAAACTAAATCAAAGAATGGGCAGAAATTTGGCAGATGACATTCAGTATTGCCAAATGTAAAGTTATGCATGTGGGAAATAACATTTTATGAGCATTTTATGGGAGGAGAACAATAAGTAGGTGTTCAATTTGAGAAAGACTTAGGAAATGTAGTTGATCAATACGTCCGGCTGCAGGGCAGCCTGTCGGAGGTGGTGACGAGCAACACCGGCGCCCCCCAAGGAACTGTTCTGTCACCTTTCCTGTTCACCCTCTACACAACTGACTTTAGCCACAACTCTGGAACATGTCACCTCCAGAAGTTCTCAGATGACTCCACCATCGTGGGCTGCATCAGCGAGGACGATGAGGAGGAGTACAGAGGTGTGGTTAGGAGCTTCGTCAGTTGGGCCGAGGAGAACCACCTTCAGCTCAACACTGGCAAGACCAAGGAGCTGGTAGTGGACTTCCGACGGAGCAAAAAGCCCCGGAGGGGCCCCCCAACCCCCATCACCATGGAAAACTCATGCAAGTTCCTGGGAGTGCACCTGAACAAGAGGCTGGATTGGACGGACAACACGGAGGCCCTCTATAAGAAAGGACAGAGCAGACTGTACTTCCTTAGGAGGCTCAGGTCCTTCGATGTGTGCAGCAGGCTGCTGAGGATGTTCTACCAGTCCGTGGTAGCCAGCGCACTGTTCTTTGCCGTGGCCTGCTGGGGTAACAGCGCCATGGCTGGGGAGACCGACAAACTCAACAAGCTGGTGAGGAAGGCTAGCTCTGTTGTTGGCGAAAAACTGGACAGCCTGGAGGCAGTGGTGGAGAGGAGGATGAGAGACAAACTGTTGACCATCCAGAATAACCCCTCCCACCCCCTCTATGATGAGCTGAGACAGATGGAGAGCACCTTCAGCCACAGGCTCATCCAATTCACGTGCAGAACGGAGCGGTTCAAGCGCTCCTTTGTACCAGCAGCTATCAAACTGTACAACAATGACCATTGAACACTGTATTTTAGCTCTCACTCTCTACTGCTGTACCTACCCTACATTCTTTGCACATCTCACTGTTGACCCGATTGCTACTTGATCTCAGTATTTTTTTCTTATTACTTCAGTACACTGGTATGCGCTGTGTATCTGGTGGACTTGCACTACCTCCAGTATGATCGCTGCTAGGTTTTGTTTTTTTCATTCTTGTATTTTAGCATCTGGTATTTCAATATACTGTGATGTTCTGTATGTCTGTATAGCTGCTAGGTTTCTACTCTGGTTTTCTAAATATATTTATCTTGTATTTATTATTCAGTATACTGTATGTATACTGTGATGTACTGTTTGTCTGTGTTCTTTCACTGCCTCCTGTATCATTGCTGTTGTGACAAACCAAATTCACCCGCCCCCCGGGATTAATAAAGGCTATCTTATCTTATCTTAACTTATCTGCATCAAAGCAGTGTGCTACAGCAGTAAAAAAGGCCAACAGGATACTGGGATACATAGCAAAAAGTATTGAGTATAAATCAAAGGAGGTTATATTAATGTTATATAATGCCTTTATCAGGCCTTGCTTAGAGTACTGTGTGCAGTTCTGGGCACCACACTACAAGAAAGATATAGAAGTTCTTGAAAAAGTTCAAAGAAGGGCAATTAAATTGATACCTGGTAGGAAAGGTAAAGGTTATGAGGACAGACTTAAGGCACTCAATCTATTAGCAAATGGAGACTTAGGGGGGATTTGATTGAGGTTTTTCAATTCCAAAAAAGGGATTAACAAAGTGAACATAAGTAAGATAAGTGGGGTCAGCAGAACAAGAGGCCACAGGTGGAAATTAGTTAAAGGCAAATTCCGCATGGATATTAGGAAGTTTTTCTTTACACAGAGAGTTGTCAATGTCTGGAACAGCTTCCCAGGTCAGGTAGTAGAGGTAGAAACACTTGGGGTATTCAAGTCTAGGGTAGATGCAGTACTAGATATTCCTTATATTAGGACATGAAAAGCCTAGAAGGGCTGAACGTCCCGTTCTCATCATTATGTATTCTTACGTTCTTGTGTTCTTATGCTTCTCCTTTATATTCTTACAAATTGTATAATCAGAAATGATGATACAATTGCTATCTCCAATTATTAATTAATTAAAAATGATCCCCATTGGTCAAATCCTATTTCAAACAATAACATAATCTGTTCAGATTGACTTCTACTACCAACACCTGTTCATAGTTGGCAATTTCAGGGCACATGGGTAACATTTTTATTTTTACAGAAATAAATATTTGATGCTATATTAGCCAATAGAACATGTAAAAAAATATTCATAAATGGCATTTTTCTGGTCCGCTTGCTAACTTAAAAATATTACAATATTTTTACATACAGAGATAAAAGTTTATTTAATTTATGCGTCCAACAAAAATACATTTCTAAAATGATTTTGTATAATTTCACGTGTAAACCCTGCATCCTATTTCTTCATGGCTCTGATAGCCAGGGTGACTAGGTAAGCCCTGTTTCATTCATACAGCCGTCTAGGAACCTATCGACACAGCATATGTGGAATACAAATACAACATACAGTAAACTCACAATTATTCAGACCCTTGATGAAGAAGATAAAAAAGGCTGTGTAAAATAAACAATACAGGTAAATTATGTCTGTTTGTATACTGCCCTTTAAAATATAAACCACAAATCTATGAGAGCACTTTTCCTTTCAAGCACCTTTGTTACCGATTGCAATTGCTGTGAAAAATGGCTTGTTTTTTCATATAACACAAAATACTGTACATGCTATATGAAGAGATACAAGAGGAGTTGATATTTGTTTATTATATAGATACACTACCGGTCAAAAGTTTTATAACACCCCCATTTTCCAGTTTTTACTGAAATTTAAGTCCAGTGAATAACCTGAAATGGTACAGAGGTAAGCGGTAAACTTGCGGTAAAAAGCGGCTTGCCTGGGCCATGAAGCACCGCCAGTGGACTACTGAAGACTGGAAGAAGGTCTTATGGACCAATGAATTCAAATTTGAAATCTTAATGGAAAAATTGGAAAGGTTTTTTTAGGCCGTCGAGTAGGTGAAAGGATGGTTCCTCAGTGTGTGACACCTACGGGCAAACATGGGGAAGCGTGATGGTCTGGGGTTCTTTTGCTGGATCCAGAGTTGGTGACTTGCACAGAGTGACTGTTAACCCACGTTAACCCATTACTTGTTCCCTGAAAAGGGCCTTTTTTAGGCTCTGAAACTCTGAAATGTACATTATTTTTAAGTTTTTGGTAACCTAGACTTTAAAAAAAAAAAATTTTTAACCTCTGGCAGTTTACCGCTTACCTTTGTACCATTTCAGGTTATTCACTGGACTTGAACTGCTTACATTTTAGTAAAAACTGGAAAATGTAGGTGTTCTAAAACTTTTGACCAGTAGTGTATGTTTAAATAGTGTAGAACTTGAAAACATTCCTTTACATTGTCACATTATCATTATCATTATCTTGCAAGATGAAGAAGAAGATGATGAAGAAACACAGGGCCAAATGTTTTTTATATGTGAGCAACTTGGCTTTTTTTTACATTGCAAACATTTTTGTTGAGATTATATATACTACTTACGGATCCAAAACTTCAACAGGATTTCCCCCATAAGAGAGGCTGTGTTCATTGAGGAACATTTTACTTTCTCGTCCTGATCCACCTCCTGAGCCTTCTCCTGACCCAGCTCCTGATTCCCCTTCTGAGTTGATGTCCCCGCTGGAGAGGAAACAGCCAAAAAGCATTAGTTGCAGAAATATTTATGCTATTATGCTTCCAAGAATATTAAAAAGCCCCCTTTTATGGAAAATAGTTTATTTTAGTTACTACTAAATGTCCAATGTCACTACTGACACCCGAGCCGGCCAACGGAGTATGGGCTCCTCCACTAAGAAGGGTTCCTCCTGAGATTTCTTCCCACTGGGAAGTTTTTGCTTCACTTTCTGCTTTTTGGGGGTTCAGGCCTGGTATTTTATTGTTTTTATATGCTCTGTTCTCTGGAAAATGTATTTGTGACAGTTGTATAGCTGTTAAAAATGCTATACAAATACAATTGAATTGAATTGAATATTAAAATAAGCTTTTCTTACAATTTTAGAAACGATCCCCTGAATAGCGTCGCTCAACAAAGGCAGACACCATTCAAAAAGTGCACCAACACCATTGCCAAATAACAACCAATCAAATGTGTTGATGTCATATATGGCACCATAGGGCTAAAATGAATGCAAATGCAATTAATGCCTTATTGTCACCATCATCACCAGTGTCATTACTGTCATCATCACCAACACCACCATCACCCCTGAGGCTTGTGAATATTATAACCTACCTAAAACCTATATTTCTCAGCTGAAGGAAGGCTGAAAATGCCATTTGAAATACAGGTGTGAGCTGAAAAATCAAAAGTGAGAGACATGGTTATAGTGGCATGACAAATTTGGGCTTTGCAT
Organism: Aldrovandia affinis; assembly: GCA_029706075.1. NCBI lineage: Eukaryota > Metazoa > Chordata > Actinopteri > Notacanthiformes > Halosauridae > Aldrovandia > Aldrovandia affinis. The sequence continues at coordinate 203,698 of JAINUG010000446.1, read as the reverse complement.
CATCCCTATTTCATGTCAAAAGGTTCTGGTCCATTTTGATGGGGGAGCAAACAATGTCAGTATGTGATACCACAAATCTTCATAAGATTAATGTACTTTCTGACTTAGGCTGAAAATCAAATCATTATCATTCTTTTTCTATTTTTGCAATAATTAGTCTGCATATGGAACAATTTTATCAGATGGTTATGTCAATCAGTCTGGTTATTGTGTCCTTGCAAAAGAACAAAACTCTTAACTCCTCCTACAGCAGTTATTTAACTTCTCATACATTGACTAACTAGAGGGCAAACCAATGATTTTTCCAATCATATCTGTAGGCCCATCCCATCATAGCAACATTTGTGACCTCGGAAACCCCTGTAGCAAGGAGCCACTTCTTTTCATTGGTGTAGTGTTCCAATTGAGCTGTACAGTCATGGTGCCAGAGGTCTGCACTATTTTCACAGATGGCACCTGATGCAACATAATTACTCACCTGTGTCTTTGTCAGATTGACTCTGTCCTGGAAGGCCTGGGAGTTGGAGTTGGACAGATCATCAGTGAAATCTTCATTGGAAGAAAACACCAACTCGAGAGAGATAGTGTCACTCTCTGCTTCTTGTCGAGCTGCTCTTGCAGATATTGGACTTGTAGTCGCAATATTAGGTTCTGTGCTTGGTGAGGATAAGGCTGTGGACATTGGAGATGTTGTCACAGACACTAAATCAACAAGTAATTTCTATTGAAGAGGTATCTGTCTTAAAAGTTGTTTCCATTTCAGTGAGGTTTCAAAAGAGCAATAAAAATATTCAATCATAAATGTTCCCCATCTTACAATGCAACTATCATTAAATATATGTGTTATTATTGTTACTGGTATTTTTAGTATCAATATTTCTAAATCATTTCACTGATTCAGCAGGCAAAGGTAAAATTAACAAGACGTAGCCCCTGAAACTAACAACCTGCCATTGGCAAACTACTGAAAACTGTTTGAAAAGGATTGAATAAGCAATCATTCAAAACAATTATAATAGTCCAAGTTCTGTTGGTGGGCCGAGTAGAGAATAAGAAGGGACAGTTCAAGACCAGGGTTTGAACCAGAATACAGTACAGTGTGCCCCCAGGACCAGGATTTGTAAACACTGCGCTATGGTACTGATGTACTTGTTCAAATAGATCCCCTTTTCTGATTTCTTACCAAAGCCAAATGCCAGATATATTGTCGTTTTCCAAAGCATATTGATCTTCATTATGTGTAACTGAAATAAAAGAGAAATACAGTTTGTATTGCGGCATGGTTCATTTACTGTGATTTTTATGTGTCCTCTGGGTCCTTCGCAATACCAAACTCAATTCAGTGACAGACACAATCTAGATAATAGCACTGCTAAATTGTTGTTTTTTATTTTTATTTTTTATTTTTTTTACCTCTGGCAGTTTACCGCTTACCTTTGTACCATTTCAGGTTATTCACTGGACTTTAACTGCTTAAATTTCAGTAAAAACTGGAAAATGGGGGCATTCCAAAACTTTTGACCGGTATTATATATACAGTGCATTTTGCTTATTAAACAACAAATAATGTATTATGAATGTACCCAGTGCTCATATTATGTTGGTGTCACAAACCCTTGATGGGAACAGAGCAGCCAGGAGATGGAGTGGAGTTTGTCGGTCTACGGACCAGATTTATTTATTTATTTCCTGTCGCTCCCCCCAGACATGGGGAAGAGACAGTGGGAGTAGCAGGTTAACATATAACAAAGACAAACACCCCACTCGCCGCAAAGCTTTCGGGTAAAAACAACGAACTAAAATAATCATAACTTACGGGACACCGCGTCGCTTCTTCCGGAGTTCCCCTGGAACTCCCCAGGAGTTCTCTAATCCATTCATACAGAGACTCGCCACTCCCCACAGTGAGAGTTCTGGCAACCAGCCCCCGAGACACTCTCCACTCTTCCAGTGAGAGTTCTTGGGCTGTTGCCCAGAAAAACTCTCCACTGCTGAGTGCGAGTTCCCTTTCAATAAAACCGAGGGCGAGAGGCACCCTCTCGTTCTCCTCCACAATCACACCGAGGGAGAGAGGCGAACACTCTTAGTGCACCCCCTCTCCCTCTTCCCCACACACACAGGAAGCACTCTACTCAGTCCCTTTCAACAAAAGCACACAAAACCCCACAAACATCACACCTCAAACCTCAAACCTCAAACCTCAAACATTCCACAATACCATACGCGTGCACGCGCACAATCACAACAATGGCAAAGACACAAGTCTAACTCAACACTCACACATAATGACAAGACTATCGGATTCCCCACTCGCCCCACCTGCTCTTAAATAGGCTCACTTTCTGCCTGGCTCAGGTGGGACTCGTGAGCCAATCACCCATCCATCAATCACTCACATTCTCACACAGACACCCAATCAGTCAATTGACTTCCATATCAATTGACTGATTGACACCAATTAAATAATAATTAAATCAATTATGGCCTTTGGAGCAACCTTCCGGGCGACAGTTCTCTCATACCCTGTGAGAGTGCCAAACCTGCCCCCGGAAAGTCTGCCTACTCCAAAGGCCTCCACCACATGTAACACAGGCAACCATGCCACTCCCACGTGGCTGAGACCGACGTCCTCCACAGTTGGCTGACCAAGTAAATGCAACCATGGCATCATTACTTCATAACTATTCTGTGAGTTTCTCACTTACTGTACATATGCATGCTTAAAATAATAAATAAGAACATCAAACATTTATTTTATCTGTTCTTTTACAATTCTGATTTTGATCAATACTTCTTTGTCCTTCAGCTATTGCACCTGTTTAATGTTTGACAGTATAACTGAACTGACTGTTGCAGGTTTTGGTCATTCCCAGAGAGGAGCCTTAATCAGCACACACAAAGCTTGTCTCTTCAAGCACCCTACTGAAATCCATTACATTCAAGACAATTTGTGCCTGTACAGGAAAACTAGGAGGACGACAAGATTGGTGAGATTTACACAGTGGGTGGAGGCTCGTCTACAACTGCAGTTTAACGAGCATCCATTTCAGAGCTAGGTTTTTCCCTATTTAATTTTACATACAGTACCAGTCAAAAGTTTGGACACACCTGCTGGAAACTAGGTTTATCTCATAATTGACAATGTTTTACACCGTATACGTTTCTGTAAATACTTGAAAATTACAAAAAACGCATGTAACAATAAACAAAAGGAACATCAAAGCAATGTTCAAGAAAATTGAATTGAAAATTGAATCTTGGATTCTTCAATATAGCCACCCTTTGCCATGATAACAGCCTCATAAACATGGGCCATTTGGTTAATACGTTTCAGAAGAAAATCATTTGACATGTCTTCTCAGCTCTCCTGCAGCAATTCTCAGAGACACTTTAAGGAGTACTTTGCTTTGCCTCTTCTGTCCAGTTCGTCCCATGCAATTTCTATGGGATTGAGGTCTGGACACTGGGCAGGCTAGGTCATTAGTTTAGTTTCACATTCCTCCTTCACCAGATAGTTCTTGCACAACTTCAAGGTGTGTTTCGGGTCATTATCTTGCTGAAGAATGAAGGAGTGCCCGGTTAGCCGTAATCCAGATGTAAGGTGTGTCCAAACTTTTGACTGGTACTGTAGAACTGCCATTTTTTCAATAAAGCTCCAACTGGATTTGACTCACTGTGCTTTGTCTGATGCTTGATATTGCAAGACAGCAGCGTGTCACCTTTCACTAGTCCTGCCCCAACACTTGTGGGCATGTTTGACTCATACCTATAATTCATATCAGTGGACAATATTTTTTCCTACTTCAGATAAAGTTGTCACATATTCCAGTATTAATGTATTTAAAATAAAATGTCTCATTGTTGAACAGGGTTTTTTTTGTGGAGTGTTCATCACCTGCCATCAGTTACAGGAAATGGTTGCTCATTCTGTGTTACAACCATCTCCCAGTGTATTTGCAGTATTTGAGAAATGCAAAGAGAGGATGGGGAACCTGTTTTTCAGGATAAATTGAAAGATAGTGTGTGAGATAATAAAAAGGCTTCCACAACCATTTTTTCCTCATTCCTTGTAATGCAATGTAAAGTGGCACAGTCACACAGTGACTGTGTAAATGGCCTTTAATTGTCCCTCCTGACTAGAGCTCCCGCATTTGCCATCACACCCCTGCAGCTCATCCAGAATGCTGCAGCCTGTCTGGTGTTCAACCTTCCCTTCCTTACACTGGCTCCCAGTAGCAGCTCACCTCAGATTTAAGACACTGGTGCTAGCCTACCGAGCAATGAATGGAATGGCTCCTATCTACCTTAAGGCCAGACACAACACCCAAATAGGAGTAAAGGGGAAAAAAAGCCTATCATAATGAAACTTAATATATTGAAAGTACACATGAATAGAAATGTTTTTTGTATTACAAGTTTCTTTTAAAAACAATTTAAAATATGCAAATGAAGCAAATACTCATTAAATATGCGCTAATTTGAGAATCCTTTTTTTAAAATTGCAATCAGAATTATTATTTTTATTTTATTGTGATAACAAACACATTGATCAGACTTTGACATACAATTTTATCAAAATGTTATTTAATGGAATTATTTGTAAAAAAAAAACTTAACATGTATGACAAACGCATATTTTGCATATATTTACAGCTAAAATGTCACTTAAAATCTAGATTACACAAGATATTAAGAAAAGCCCATGTCAAAGTTTGGTTATAAGCCTTATAAACCAGCATGTGAAATTATGTGGATGTACCTCCTTTGAAGGCTGATTTGAAAATGATTTGGCGCATGGGAAACAGGTAATTTTGCGAAAACGGACGATAAACAGATTGCCAGAAAGGGGCAGTAACCAATCAGATCCCAGGAAACGATAGGTCTTTCAGCATGAATCACTACATCAGCTTAGGAAATATTCATATATGGACTGCATAACACTATGCTCCAGAAAATAAGCTTTTGAATGATATATGATTCAATATGGAGTTTTAAAAACAGCGGTTAAACTTCTACATGAAAAGTTCTAACAAGAACAAAATTTATGCTAGGTGTAGTTGACAGGGTTGGGATAAAGTTATTTTTAAAAAGTATTTATATCAATAATTGTTGATTTATTTGTACATGTTATGAAAGTATGGAGGTTATTGATGGAAAATATCCCAAAATCAGAAAATGTACAGTTGTAAACAAAATCACAATTTTTGCCTGTGGTGTCTGGCCTTAAGCTCATGTTTAAACCCTACACCCCAGCCTGACTACTGCGCTCTGCTGCCTCTTAGCAATCGGTTACTCATTCCTTTCGAGTGGCCAGCAGCCACTTATCTGGGTCACGGCTCTCCTCTGTTCTGACACCACAATGGTGAAATGACCTCCCACTTATGTCAGGACAGGGCATTCACTGCCCATCTTCCCCCGCATTCTGAAAACGCACCTCTTCAGACTGCACCTTGGCTTTTGACCCAACCACCATTCATATATATATATATATATATACATTAAAAAAAACACAAAAAAACATATAGTATATGTAAGACCATCAATTTTTCACCACCTCTGTCAGGAACCTGCAGTTCCAAGCTCCATCACCAGTACGTGGATGGAGGACATTCTGAAGCTACTTGTTAATCAATCAACACATTACGATCTCAAGTAATCATTCAATTACCACAAATGAGGTGTGTATTGCAGTGTGGTAGATTAGTCAGCAGTTGATACTGCACACACCCACACGTAATCATACTGATGGATTTGTAAGTAGGCTACTGCTTTCAATTGTGAACAACTTCTGTAGGACATACCATGAGGGAGAATCTGAACCCAGTCTGGACCAGATGGACCAAGAGATCCCACCACACTGGATACTTCTTCAAAATAAAGTAGTCTTTCTTCAAAGTAAAACAATCTTCAGAGTCTGTTGTAATAAGATTTATTGAATGTAAGCAAAGTTACATTCAAGAGCCAGGAACGGAACTATCTTCTCTGGGGCTTCTCTTTTTATCCTGTTTTGAAACCCCTCCTCACAAGGTTCAATACTCCTCCTCATGATGTCTCGTGACGTTACCACTCCCATTTTAGATCAATTCCAGCCCTGGTGCTGAAAAATGCATGCCCTTACATTTAATTAATACAACACACAATGATAACTAATTCATAAGGAATTAACTCATAGAAGACAAAAAGGGAAAAGAGAGGGGAATAACCAAATTAAAGATACATAAGTAGATAATGACTGCTAAATATGAAAATAAAATTAAAAAACAACGATAAAGCAGACAATAATTGATTCCATAAAATTGGTAATCATCATATCTATTGGTATTGATTATTTGTTATATTGATTAATTGTTTGATTGTTAATTAAGGAAAGTAAACAGAAACAGGGGGAAAGTAATCATTGATTTAAAGGTAAGACTTGTGCCTCAGCTATTCTATCTCACCAGCTGGCAATGATCTGTACATATATCTAATGATTATTAATTGCACAGCACATTTTAAGATACAAATAATTTTAAAATGTTATGTGCAATTCAAAAATCAAATCAAACTGTTAAACATTTAATTACGCAGTTAATAAAAAGTATTAGTGCAATTTTTAATTTGCAAGTTTGAAATGCATCACACCCTCATAGTCCTGATATAAAATATTTAGCAAATGTTTTGCACACTCAAGTTCACATGAATATCTTTGCAGGATCTTGTGTGGTGTGTATGCCCTTTTTTGAACCCATAGTCGCAAATACTTTCAAATGCCATTCATGATTCACACACCCATTAGAGGAAGATAATAATATCTGCATTTATTTTATTTAAAATGTATTTTTGTATACAATAAGTCAAATTACGATTGTTCATCAGCTTATATATTATTCCATTGATTGACAAAGAAGTTACAATGGTGGCATGTATATATGTACATGATATATACGCATTGAGCAGACGCGATTACTAAGTAAGTGCAGCTATGTCCTAGAGGTTTCAGAAGGTTGTACTGATACAGTACTACAAAATGTTCTAATATGTACTTTTTATAAGCATTCTTTCAGGGGAATTTACTATTGAAAAGCTTTAAATTCATGTTGAATCTTGTTGCAGATACTTTTAAACACTACATTCCATGCCAATATATTTTTAACCATTGTTATTTGGAACTCTAATATTAGCCATTTTGTACTGAATATGCATTGCAGATTCTTTTTCAAAATTGTATGGCCTGTAAATGTCAAATGTCTTAAATGTGATATGTCATATTCTGACTGTTTCTATGTGAGCATGAGCCTCTGGAACGTGAAACATTCCTGAAAATGCCATAAAGGTATTCAATTTGATTCAATTCAAGTTTTTGATTCAATTCAATAATTATTTAGACTGAGAGAACTATTGAATCCAACCCCAACCCACTGAGTGGTAATTGTATTTTGTCTGAAATTAAGCAATGTGCAGTATCTTTTTAAAGCATTTTACTAAACATATGTATAGTAGTGCTGCTATTATTTGGATTTCCTATGCTTTTTTAGCTTTGTCAAGTCTGACAGTCACTTAAAAATGTTTTTATGTGGAATGCATTTCAGCATGTTCTGTTTAAAGAGCAAGTGAGAAAAATCAGTATACTGAATATATATATAAAACGTGAGGTCATGATCATTATCATCGTTGAGACAACTTACCAAATTGTTTCCTTTCCCAAAATCAGTTAAATTTCCAAATCAACAGCATCTGTTACTTAAAACATATATCTAGATTATCTTGATACTGGTCAGGGGAATGAGTGCAGACCCATTCTACTCTTTAGCAAAATGGAAGTACACATCTTCATATAGTGGAGGAACGGACAGTATTTTTTCTTGGGGATGTTTTCTTGGACATTACTTGTCTGACTAGTTTTTCTGCTCAATAGCATACATTGTTATTCTTGGCAGTGTTCCAAAGCCCTGCAATGTCAAATAAATCAAGGAGCTTTCTATGATAACTACAGATGTGATGCTTTTCTTCTCATCAAATTATGTAATATTTTGGCTTGAAACATGAATCACCCATTATCAAATTAAGGTAGAAATTAACCCCTTGTTGACGATTGCTGCAAATTAGCCTCAAACCCCTTAAGACCTTAATACAGCAAAAAAAAAATATTTTTTATTTTTTATTCAGGCAATAAGGGGTTAAGCCTATTTAAGAGCAGGTGGGGCGAGTGGGGGATCAGTCAGTCTTGTCTTGATGTGTGTGCCCGTGCGCGGTTGATGTTGAATGGTTAATGTTGGATGTTTAATGTTTGTGGAGTTTTGTGTGCGTTTGTCGAAAGTGACTGAGTAGAGTGCTTCCTGTGTGAGTGGGGAAGAGGGAGAGGGGGTGCGCTTTAGGTGTCCGCCTCTCTCCCTCGGTGTGATTATGGAGGAGCGGGAGGGTGCCCTGGAAGAGGGTCCGCCTCTCGCCCTTGGTTTTAGTAAAAGAGAGCTCGCACTCGACAGTGGAGAGTGTCTGAGCAAGCCCAAGAACTCCCTGGAAGAGTGGAGTGTCTTGAGAGCCGGTTGCCAGAACTCTCACTGTGGGGAGTGGCGAGTGTCTCTGGATGAATGAGTAAGTCAGTTCGAGTGTGTCAGTATGAATGGGTGGGAAGCACTTGAAAGGTCACTGGATATGTATGCCTGAGGAGGTTCCAGGGGAACTCTGGAGGAAGAGGCGCTGTGTCTCGTAAGTTTGGTTATTTTAACATGTTATTTTCGTTTGTTGTTTTTCCCCCGAAAGCTTCGTGGCGACTAGGGTGAAGATTTTGTCTGTTTGTGTTGGTCTTTGTTATATGTTAACCTGCTACTCCCACAGAAAAACAAATAAATAAAATCCGGTCCATAGACCGACAACTCCACTCCGTGTCTCCTGGCTGTTCTGTTCCCGTCCGGGGTTTGTCACGTGGTGTGTGACAATTACATAACTCCAAAGTACAAAATTTTCATGTGCACAATTTTAGTCAACAACAATTTCCAGCAGTCTTACAACATTTCCTATGTGCTCTATGATGGTTTATTATTATCTTATCTATCATTGTCAAATTCCTGTATTATCAGCTTTGTGACAAGGTGGCTTGGGCCCAAACCCTGTGGACTATGTCATGGTCTGGCTGGTCACTTCAATGAAGCTGACCATGTTCTGGTGCCAGGATGGCAGGGTGACTGATTAACAGGGGTTGTTAATTTAAAGCAGGTGGCTAATGGAAATCAACAATTTTTAGTTATTATTTTCAATTGAGGAAATGGAAAGCAGGAGAGTAATGACTCTTGATACACCTTGTCAATGCTCCTGACATTTTTGCAATGTTTTTCTTATCTTGAATCCAGGGTCTTATTCAATAGGCCCTGTTCTTATTCAATATGCTGTTACATTTCAAGCATTCCATCTATTGAAAAGAATGTTTACTCTGAATGGTTTTATACAGTTCCTCAAAACATATTTTGTGTATATGTCATGGGGCGGAAATGTTGATGCTCCGTGAAGTTGGTTGTGGGGTAACATATTCTAAGTTAAAAGTATGTAATTGACCACAGTATAAAGCCACACACAAACACCCTCTCCCACTTGTAGGATCTTGACATTGAACTGTCCTATTGAAAGGACGCAGGATTCCTATTGGCCAATCTGCCATCAGCTAGTAGTCAGTATAGAAATGCAGTTCTTCCAAGAGCGCAGAACTCATGTGCTTTTCACACCGCAGTCTACAAGTCATCTTTGCATCAACATGGGTTAGTCAGCACTATTGTGGGTGTGTCAATAAAAACATTAGGCACTCTGATAATTCGCGTTTCTGTCCACCAAGACCACCTGTTAACTCAAACGCAAGGCATTATGTGCTAGTTTGATGATGTTATTAAAACCCTTGTATTGTGTCGGACAGATTTGACCCGAATTTAGGTGTTTATCATCACAAAAAGGCTGGTTAACATACTTGTTTTAGCCTGCGGCCAGGTGACTTTGCCTAATTTGGGGTCATGAACTTCTATACAGAATATTGAGATCTTGATGTTTTTGTTTATTTCTATATGCACTTTGCACCCCATTTTGATGTTTCAGCCATGTTTGGCCGCAAAGGAGAATAGGCCTTTATGAACTAGCAGCTAGTATAAATAAGAGGGACACTTTGTTTTTCTCTCTCTCTCTCTCTCTCTCTCTCTCTCTCTCTCTCTCTCTCTCTCTCTCTCTCTCTCTCTCTCTCTCTCTCTCTCTCTCTCTCTCTCTCTCTCACACACACACACTTTTAACAATTTATTTATGTCCACATAAAGAAAAGCATACAAGGACACAAATACTGAAGGTGCAGTAAAGTTGCATTCACAGAATCATGGCACAGATCTTCAAGATACAAAACAAACAAAACACATCACTTATGGGTATAAGTAGCAGCGTCTCCGCCATATATGGCGGCTGCCAATGATAGCAGAGACAGCACAATATTTAGCTAGCCTTTTAGCCCCCTTTTTGGGCATCCCAAGTTGTTGAAGCCCTCTAACGACCAACCTGTGAGTATTTCCTAGGCTGCCAAATATGAAAACGGATAGTCTGCACCTATAGCCTAGCTCTGAGATGGTATTTAGAAGTGGTTGGTATTTAATGACCTTGGTCATAAAGGCTTCCTCTAGGCTAGGGTCAAAGGTGCAGGCTATCTCTAATACAGACACTTCTCTGGCCTCTTCATTAACAACAACAACATCTGGTGTATTAGCAGACAACTGTGTAAAAATGGCTAGGTTGCTATCACAGAGATGGAACATGGAAGGATTGACACGGGAATGTTTGTACATTCTCACTGAAGAAGAGAAATGGTTTGATATGTCCTTCACTATGAGGTCCACTATTCTGTCCTGACGTGCTATGTATATTCCTTTGTACGCATAACAGCCATTCAAGATGTGTGACATTGTTTCAGTGACCTGTTCTGTGGTGTGATGTAAGCAATGGGGAACCTGAGTAGGAGGAAACCAGATAGAGAGATTGAGTCTGGTAGGAAGGACTTGTAGTCTGGCTTTTACAGTAAATGTGACAATTTCCTCATTGAGCGCAGTGTTCTTAAAGAATGAATGAGAAACAGAATGATCGGCAGAGGGAAGACATGCAAGTTTTCCCTGAAGTTTTAGTCCAGTCCAGTGTTGTTGTTGTCTATGTTGGTGTAGATCCATGAGAATTCGCCTGGCACCTGTAGATGTTAGCAGGTGACTGTGTCCAGCATATGTGGCTGTTGCCTTGACCTGGATGAGGGGGTCAGTTATAATGTCATCTGAGACCCTCACGGTCCCAGAGTCAGACCGCGCCCACTCCAGGGACACTCCAGTTCGGACACAGAGGTCGTTCAGATCCGGCCAATCTGACCAAACCCCAAAACCAGCGGAATGGGTGTCAAGTTTCCCACTGGGTTTCCTTCTGAATCCGAGGAAGTGGGGCTCTGATTCCCTGGCCAGTGGGACCTTACGTCTCCTTAGGTCCAGGAACAGGGAGGATCGAGCCAGCTCCCTAACATCCTTGTCATCATTATTCAGCATTTTCAGAAGGTGGGAAATCCGCATGCTGGTATATATCCACTCCACGTTTGGTACCCCCAGCCCTCCCTCCCACTGGGGATGAAAAATAATGTCACGGGTACTGTGTGAATTGAGTCCAAACCACTTTCGCACTAGGCTCACTGTTTTGTCGTTCATTTCACTCAGCACTTTCTGTTGGATGTGGACATTGGAGAACAGGTACTGAGCTTTAGACAGGGCCACCTGTCTGACAGCTTCCAACTTCATAGTCAGCGGCAGCGGACTTCTGTTAATCAAGTCCAGCCTGGATGTGAACTCAGACAAGATGTTAACTTGCTCCTTCCATTCTCCTGCAATGTTCATTTTATGTCCAAGATAGGTGTATGTCTCATGGAGAGAGTATACACGTATGGGTTCTGTTGATATTGTGAATGCAGGGCATGTGTCAGTTTTTGAACAATACCACCGATTCCCTCCACTCCTCCTCTCATACAGAACAGCACATTTTGTGTTCTTGACCTCCAGGCCGGACCATTCCAAAAAAGAATCTGTCCTGGTGAGCATGTTCTTAATTGTACTCTCTTCCCTAGAGGCTAGCAGGATATCATCCGCATAGCCCTGTACTGGGTTGGGGAGATCACACCGTCGGGGGCACACTGACACATCCACTTTATCCATTGATTGGTGGCAATTATAAAATTAACTGCACTCCATGGACAGCCAGTTTTAATGCCTATCTGAAGAGGTGTTGGGTGAGTGAGCTGTTTTCCACAGATTACTTGGATAAAGGAGCCTCTGTATACATCTTTCACAATGTCAATGAATAGTTGGGGTAGTTGTATTTCCTCCAGTGATCTAATCATGACATTGTGAGTTAGTGTCCCAAATGCATCTCTAAAGTCAAGGAAGACTGAATACAGTCTACAGGACTCGTGCTTAAAGTCATCTATCCCTGTTTTAAGGCAGAATACATGTTCATTCATACCTTGCCTGTTGATGTATGCCTTCTGCTTGGTGGACAAAATGTCAGCATTCACCAACCAAGGGAGGACTCTGGACAGTATGCACTTCATGAATACCTTATAGATGGTGGGTAGGAGAGATATATCCCTCCATGTTGTTAGATCCTCAGGGATGTTGTCTTTTTTGGGAATACGGTGGATTAATGCTCCTTTCCATGAGTCTGGTACTCTTCTATTTTCCAAACAGACATTAAAGATAGTTGTTAAAATCTGACATGACTGCGTGGCTTTAAGGGTCTCGTATGTCACCCCATCTATGCCGCTGGCTTTGTTTTTAGGAAGGCCATGTAAAACAGTCTCTACCTCCTCAAAGGTAAAGTGCATGGTGTTAGGGAGGAATGTTGGCCTGAGTGACGGCACATCCCTGTGCCAAGGCGGGGGTGGGAGATCGTCATTAAGCCTTCGGTTTTTACATTTATTTTCATAAAAAGCTTGTATGGCTGCAATGTCACTGGGGCAAGGGGGAGGATCGGGGTGCTCACTGTTGTTTAAAATGATTTGGATCGCTTTAGATCTTCTATGCTGCCAAAGATATGCCAGTTTATTCCTGCTTACCTTGCGCCCTTGGCCGCGATAGCACACACACACACACACACTGTTCTCACCACAAGCATAAAGACTATCCCAAAAGCATAAAGACTATCCCAAATAGATGCAAATATTTTTTCTTACTTTTATTTGAACTAAAGGCATATTTATAAATATATTTTATCTTCAAAAAGCTTACCAATGCCTCATAGACATAACATGAGACAGATGCAGATCTAAGTTGTGGGAATCCACTCTGTTGCTGTCTGAGAGGGGCAGCACTGATATAAAAAAGGTCCCACTCACCATTTACTCACTCAATCACTCAGAAGAAATTGTCAGAAGAGGACATGAGCAGAAGACTCATGTACAGCCAGTGAAGCCCTCGCTGTACTCTTAGACAATGATAATGACAGTGAAATAGAGGAGGAAGTGTCTGAAACTGAGGACAATGTTGAACATACACTACCAGTCAGAAGTTTTAGAACACCCCCTTTTTCCATTTTTTATTGAAATTTAAGCAGTTCAAGTCCAGTGAATAACTTAAAATGGTACAAAGGTAAGCGGTAAACTGCCAGAGGTAAAAAAAAAAAAAAAAAAAGTTTAGGTTACCAAAAACTGAAAAAATAATGTACATTTTATGGCCGTGAGTAGTTTCCTACACCATCAAAAGGCACTTGGAAACTCTGACAGGAAGAGGTCTGGCAGACCCAAAGCCACAACAAAATCAGAAGACAAGTTTCTGAGAGTCAACAGCTTGCGTAATAGGCAGCTCACAGGACAGCTTCAAGCACAGCTTGTACCATTTCAGGTTATTCACTGGACTTGAACTGCTTAAATTTCTGTAAAAACTGGAAAATGGGGGTGTTGACCGGTAGTGTAATTCGGACTACAATGAATCATCCTCTGATTCATTGTAGTCCGTCAATCTGTTGATGTGAGTTACAGGTCATAATGGATATTATTGTGCCAAATCTGCCAAAAATGCAAGACAAACATTACATGTGTAAGATACTAAAAACATGCCAGCAATTTTTTTAAAGCACATTATGACCATCATGGCCAGTTTAATGAATAATTAGTACATTTTGTGTGCTTTGTAATGAAAAACGAGTGGTGTAATATCAAGGGAAACCTGTCCTATATGGACAAAAAACTGAAATATCTGGTCAAGTTTGTAATGATAGTCAGTGACATGATGATAATTTCAAATAATTTGTTTTTGAGGAGGTTAAATATATATATATCATACAATTTTGAGGTGACTTGTATAGCACCGGCTATTTTTGGCCGAAACACTATTAATTGGGTAAACATTGAAACATAATACAAGGGTTTAATTGGCACTTCAATTATCTGGTTTCTGTTTAATGTTTATGTTAAACACAAAACATTCATTAAAATGTAGAATACATAAATGCACAGTGTATCATGGGGCAATGCCCTGAGCAATTGCAGAGGTTGGATATGATTACAAGGTAGAGAAGGACCTTAATACCGAATGAAAATAATGAATTGATTGCTGGTGATATTTTTTTGCTGTTTGGTGGGGGAGCAGATTCGCATTTTATATCCATAAAAGTTTGTACTTTATTTAAAATGTGATAATATTCAAAATAACAGCGAGAGAATTCTGAAACAACATTTATTGACATGAGGATGATGATATTGTTGATGATATTAGAACGTATATTACTTATGAAATAATAACATAATTTATATATTTTAGGATGCCTGATGAGCCCCAGCGCACCCTGGTTGCCATGCACTCCAAGAAAAGGGAGTTAGTTATAGTGGGGGTTTCTATTATTAGAGGTGTAGAGAGTATAATGTGTTTGCATGAAAAATGAATCTCGAATGACATGTTGCCTGCCTGGTGCTCAGGTTGGAGACTTCCTGGAACATATGGACAAGCTCCTGGCCCGAGCAGGGGTGGATCATGGTCCATTTTGGAGCCAATGACATAGGTAAGGGCAGGTTTGAGGTCCTGCAAAACAGATTGATAGAATTAGGATGAAAGATCAGGAGCAGAACCTCCAGAGTTGTCTTCTCAGGAATTATGCCAGTACCACATGTAAAGGGAAGCAAAAATGTATCTGGAGATTTTATATGGAGATTCTTTTTGAACAGGGGTGACCTGTAGAAGCGTGATGGGGTATACCTGAACCAGAGTGGTATAGCTCCATTGGGCCAGTGTATGCTTAGGGTAGCAGAGGAATGTTTAAACTAGGGACTAGGGGGTCAGGAAATTAGTACTAGTATTAAGAAAAGTGGAGGCACAGACTGTCCAGATGGAAGATAACAGAGCGGAGTGTAATATACCTGTAAGGATATAATTAATAAACAAGAGGCTCATTCTCAAAAGGAGTTCAGTAGGAATTACATACAGGAGTAGTTTTGGAGTGGGTTCATAATTGGCTGCAAGGTAGAATATGAAGAGTAATGGTAGGCACCCAGGTTGTATTTGACCTGGGTGCTGTGGACAGAGGAGTACTGCAGCGATCGGTGTTAGGGCCTCTACTTATTATCCCTTATTTATATAAATGATCTTGATAGGGATGTTAGTGAGTAGTTAACTCTGCACATGATACAAAACTTGGGGGTTTAGAAAACAGTTTGGAATCGACTACGGTAATCCAAGATGATTTAAACAAAATACAAAAATGGGCAGAAACATGGCAGATGACATTCAATATTGTGAAAGGTAAAGTTATGCATGTGGGAAATACAAATTAAAGACAGGAGTATTTTATGGGAGGAGAAAAATCATGTGTTCAATTTGAAAAAGACTTGGGAGTAGTAGTTGATAGAAGTCTATCAAGATCTAAGCATTGTGCTGTAGCAGTGAAAAAGGCCAACAGGGTTCTGGGATATATAGCAAGAAGTATAAATCAACGGTTATATTGTTGTTATATAATTATTTTACTAACGCAATATAATGCAATTTACTGAGACAGGTTTTAATTATACATTGAAAGAAATGAAATGCCCTCATTCACAATTTTGCAGTAGGAGACACCAAAAAAAATGGTGTGAAACAATATGGCATGTCCAGATCACAAAGCGCCGAGATAAAGAAAACTTAAATTTATAGATCAGGAAATAGTCAACGAGGTATAGCTTCACAATGCTGTATTACAGTATAGGAATACAACACCAAAGGAGAGGAGAAACATTTCAAATCAAATCACCAAAAAAGAAATTCATTAGGCATAACAAAACTAACATCATATGATGTGAAGAAAAGACGGCATGATGTTAGAATAGAATATTAACACTGATAGAACAACAAGTGAAACAATTCACATAGTAAAAAACTTGTTTTGTTTGTTGAATGCCTTCTCTGTCTACAGGAAAATATATTTAAAGGACTACACCTCAGAGATCACAATTCAAAACATGGATTGTGAAATTCCTGCAACTGCCAAATATTTTTTTAATCCATTTGTATCTTTAACCATTGGCTAAGTGATCTAGATCATACTGTATTTGTCTGTGATAAAATTTATTTTTTCATTTAATTTCAATTTAAAAAAACTATTTTCAGACCAGTTAGAGTGAAAATCAATCCAAAAATGTGTTCCTTATTGTGGTCACATTCTTTGAAGAGGATACAAAATGTGAGCTAGGCTATATCAGCAAAATACTGCCTGCTTTCAGGTTTTTCTCAAAATTCTCACGCAAAGAGGAGAGTCGCAATTAAGGAATGCTTCAGTAAATCAGGCAGAATACTTAACCAGCCTAATTTACAAAGTTGCCAGCCTGTTTTAACGTATTCATCCCAGGCATACTGTACATATGCATGAAAAACTTTAACTGTGTATCTAAAGGAAAGTTGCACAGTGATGTAACCAGTGGCGTGTCCAGGATTTTCTACATGGGGTGGCAAAACGGAGGCAAGAGCACAATAAGGGATGGAACTTCTATGCCCCTTTGCTCAAAGTCTCCATTGATTTACCTTTCATCAAAGGTTATTTAAGGCCTGATTTGTGCAACCTCACTGTGGCATGGTGAGGGATGTGGCCACCAGGTGGTGAGTGGAAAGGAAGAATACAGATATAACAGATGGAAAAGGAATGTCCCTCTCAGGAAGGGGAAACACAAAACAAGCCACTTTTATGTAAATAAAGCCAAAAAACACAACAATGCTGTTTCACAAAAAAGTCATTAAACAAACCATCTAATATGAAAACAAACAACCCCCAAAATTTCTCAAAATCCTCCCCCAAGGCACAGGAGGCTGCACCTTTACAACAGGTCTAACGAGGACAACAAGCAACACCTGGGTTAATTAGCAATCAATCTTAGGCATGTGTGCCTGTAGGTGTGGCCACTGCTGTTCAACTTCCTATAGGTTCACCAGGTGGGAGGGAACAGAAAGAGCTGACAGCAACCTAAGAGGAGGAGCAGCCCTTCTACTCCTCCCTCCACACATCCCAGTATCACAATCACGTTGAAAACTTTGATTTAACATGTGAGGACTGGTGGACCTCATCTAAAATAAAGAGCTGGGTGTTTAATCTTACCATGTGGTGTCTAATCTTACCATGTTTCATTTATAGACAATGGAAAAGGGCCGATCTTGCTGAATGAGTGTCACACAGCCCAGCAGGCAGCATTCTACTGAGCCAACAGCCATTGCTGGGGGGATTGAGTCAGGTGGAATCTAATTTAGGAGTGGTCGGACAATTTGGGTTATTTTACTGCTGTGAAGCATTGCTACTGCTGTTACTATTTGTTTCAAAAGAGTTCAAAAGAGAGACTTGTAAAACTCCTTTATTTAAAACAATAGTAAACAAAAAGCAGGTTTCTTTTAAATCCTTTAGATTTGAAACAGCATAAGCAAAATAAAAAAAAAAAACAAGAATACAGAACACCCTTTCAGAATATTATAAAGCACAGCCTTCCTAAAAATCACCATCAACAGCAAAATCCCCTCCTGAGTAACATAAACAACAACATATGGTGCAGGGATCCTCCTGGGAAAGCAACATCAGTGTCAGGTACTTCCAGTCATCAAAAACCACCTTGAATGTGTTGACATCTTCCAATTGAAGTTTCAGTTCCCGCCTTCATTCCAGTCTTTACCTGCTTTCTGGTTTCACCTGATATGAGTGTGCTGCTAGCCAGAGAGCCCAAGGGGATTAGAGAACAGGTGAGACTGACTCCTCTCTATGAACTTAGAGAATGCATGCTATGTTCTCACCTCATATATCAATCAGAAAAGCCACCACACAGGTTGTGTGTGTGTGTACGTGTGTCATTACAGAGGAATGCTAATCTGTTCTCAGCAGATGCACTTGCAGAGTTGAAATAAATATTCATAAATGCTCCTGTAGGTGTCTCCTGAGACCAGGAGTAGGATAAAAAAAATACTGGTGGTTAAAAATACTGAAAGATAATATGAAAATAGTTTATATAATTGTTGTTCTCAGGTAGGATATTTAACTAAATATAATTATGTCAATGAAGACAACTGCAAACTGTCACTGTCACTGTCACTGTTACTATCACTTTAAATATATTGGGGTGATGCCATGTTGGGGTGAGGCCAGATTCTGAATAGGTGCCATAATGTGAGGATGTATGGGATGGTAATTTTTATGTATGGAATGGTCATTTGATATTGCCCATACCCACAGCCGGACGTATGCCCTGACTGGGGGAGAATTCTGATTCTTATTCCGGTTAATGCACAGCTGAAAAGTAATAAACTCACATTCTTCGCAATAATGTTTTGAAGTACTTTGCATCAAATTACACAAATATTAATGTAAAACAACAACTGAACGTAAAAACGTCGCTCACAATATAGAACAACCAATAATAGCACAAAGGAGGAAAATAACAGAAAAGCATCACATTCCTGTGCCTTTTCTACAAGTTTGTTGATTGATTCGCAGGTGGGCAATCATCTTTATCTAACTTCATCACTGTCAATGCCATCATGGCGGATAATAGGAGGTATGAGAGTGGAGCGCAAAAAAGAAAACAGAAAAAAGAAAAAGAGGAACTCAAAAAGAAAACACAGAGAAAAATGAAGAAATTTACTCGATTTTTCAAACCAGTCGCCAAAGAGGCTGGAAAGGACAAAAACCAGCAAGAGGAGGCGGCGGGACCCTCATCCTTCCTACAGTCTGAAGCAGCAGCTAGCATAGCGTAAGAAATAGCACTGCCAGCATCCAAAAAGGCCTCATCTCCGCCACCAACTATGGCTCCCGCTACAGTCGTTAGGGATCCGTACAACGCCAATCCTGCTCGCAGGGGTGAAGTTGATGAGGGAGTCCGAGCATACTGGGTTAAGAAGGGGCCTGAGTCTTGTCAAAATAAGGACGCGGACATCAAAGCATCTGAACGCCAGTATAAAGAAAAGATTTTTATCCAAATCTCACTTCCAACGCAAGCTCTTAAACGGTGAGTACATGCCAAGGAACTAGCTTCTGTATTCCCCTTCCAGTTCTGTGTTTTGCTTTGTTTGCCGACTGTTCAGTGAGGGAAACTGCCCATCCTTTTTTGAACCCAGCTACAATGGGGGAAATAAGTATTGAACACATCAACATTTTGTCCAGTAAATGTATTTCCAATGAGCCTATTCAAGTGAAATTTGCACCAGACTTTGGTATTAACTCAAAAAATTCAGACAAAAAATCTAAACATTAAAGTCCATATGTAAATAAAGTTATGCGTAATAAAGTGGAATGAAACAGGAAAAAGGTATTGAACACACTAAGAAAAAGCAGTACACCATAGCAAGGAAAGGCAAGGAACCAGCTGAAAACCATAACTAATTAGTCAAAGTCAAAGTGTTTTATTTGTCAAGACGGCAGCAGCGAGAACAGACCATAGCCTGGGTGGCTGTAGTCTTTTATGATTTTCCGTGCTTTCCTAAGGCATCGTGTGTGGTAGATGCCTTGCACGGAGGGGAGGTGGCAGCCAATGATGCCCTCCGCTGTCTTCACCACCCTTTGGAGGGCCTTGCGATCAGCAGCGGAGCAGCTGCCGTACCAGGTAATAATGCAGCCAGTGAGAATGCTCTCAATAGTTGCACCTGTAAAAGTTGGTTAAAGTTTTGATAGACATGCCAAGCTTCTTGAGTCTCCTCAGGAAGTATAGGCGCTTTTGGGCAGTTTTTACTGCCGCGTCCGATTGCTTGGACCAGGAGAGGTCATCATTGATGAACACACCGAGGAACTTGAAGCAGGAGACTCTCTCCACTTCAGCTCCATCGATGTGAATGGGGGCGTGACCCCCTCCCCCCTGTCGCTTCCTGAAGTCCACAATCATCTCCCTAGTCTTGCAGACATTGAGAGAGAGGTTGTTGTCCTGGCACCATGTTGCCAGGAAGCTGACCTCCTCTCTGTAGGCGGTCTCATCGTTGTTGGAGATGAGACCCAAGATGGTGGTGTTGTCTGCAAACTTGAGGATGATATTGGAGCTGCGCGTGGCCACACAGTCATATGTGAACAGGGCATACAGGAGGGGACTGAGTACACAGCCCTGAGGGGCTCCTGTGCTCAGGGTCAGTGCAGAGGAGGAGAGGTTACCCATTCTCACCACCTGGGGTCTGCCCGTCAGGAAGTCCAGGATCCAATTGCAAAGGGAGGTGTTAAGACCCAGGATCCTGAGCTTGGGAACGAGCTTAGCAGGCACAATTGTGTTGAATGCTAAGCTGTAATCTATAAACAGCATCCTCACATATGTGTTACCCTTATCCAGGTGGGAGAGGGCGGAGTGCACTGTCAGGGAGATGGCGTCGTCCGTAGATCTATTGGGACGGTATGTGAATTGAAGGGGGGTCCAAGGTGTCAGGAAGGGAGGAGCAGATGTGGGTTCTGACTAGCCGCTCGAAGCACTTCATGATGATAGAGGTGAGTGCAACAGGGCGGTAGTCATTCAGGCAGATGATGGGATGTTTCTTTGGTACGGGGACAATGGTTGTCTGTTTGAAACAGGTGGGGACTGCAGACTGGTTCAGGGAGAGATTGAATATAGAGGTAAATACCTCCGCTAGCTGGTCGGCGCACGCTCTGAGGACATGGCCTGGAATGCCATCTGGCCCTGGTGACTTCCGAGGGTTTACTCTTTTAAAAGCTCTCCTCACGTCAGCCATAGATAGGGACAGAGTGCAGTCGTCCTGGTCCTCAGCTGGGCTTGCAGTAGGGGTGACGTTGCACGCCTCAAACCTCGCGTAAAAGGTGTTGAGCTCGTCGGGAAGAGAGGCGGCAGGCTGGGCATCACTGCTGTTTCTCCCTTTATAGTTAGTGATGGAGCGCAGTCCACACCACATGCGTCTGGGGTCGGAACTGTGGTAGTTGGACTCTAACTTGTCCCTGTAGGCTCTTTTGGCATTCCTGATGGCTTTCCGTAGGTCATATCTGGACTTCCTCAAGGCCTCCAGATTCCCAGAGCTATAGGCAGAGGACCGTGCTCTGAGCTTAGCCCGGACATCACCATTAACCCAGGGCTTTTGGTTGGGGAAAATCTTAACATTGACTCTCGGGATGACGTCAATTAGGAGGCAACTCTACCTCCAATCTGTGCTAATTAATGTCAGCTGGGTTAGAATATATTGATGGGCTATAAACGTTTTTTTTTGTTACCAAGGTGCCACACAAGAAACACCTAATGATGGGTAAAAGCAAAGAGCTCTCTCAAGACCTTCGCAACCAGATTGTTGCAAAACATGAAAATGGAATTGGCTACAGACGTATTTCACAACTTCTGAATCTTCCAGTAAGCACCATTGGGGGCAACAAGTGGAAGCAACATCACTCCACCATCAATGGTCTCTGTGCACGCTCAGCCCGCAAGACTCCACTACTGAAAAAAAAGACATGTTGAGTGAGCCAAAAAATCGTGACAGGCTTGTTACACAGCACCAGTTTTTTTTTATCCACTGCCTTAAGACACATCTGCTTGAGCCTTCATGGACAAACCAATTTTTTTGTTGTTAGGATAAAGTGATGTCGACTGTTAGAGTTCTGGGCCCATATTCACAAAGCATTTTAAGGGTAAAAGTTGGTCGTAACGCAATTTAGGAGCAACTCCGAAAAATAATGGGCGTGTCACTCATAAATGTAGGACTCATAAATGTTTGAGATAAGAGTATTTCACAAAGGGTTTGAGAGCTAAAAACAGCTCCTAAGTCCAGGAGAAGTTAGAAGCAGTCAAGAGGACTTCTAAGTCGCTAAAGAGCTACTGACAGCGATCCGAAAATGGCTGCTGCCGGCAATCGTCCTCGCAATCGCGTAAACACTTTGGAGATATTGAATGATACAGAGCTCATAAAAAGGTACCACCTCAATCGCGAGGGTATTATATATATGATATTATATATAGATACCCGCTGATTGTTTACGAGATGCAGACATGTAACCAATTGACTAGTCAGTATTCTTGGTTTCATGTTAAATCAGTGACACGTAGCCTACATTTGTATTTTAGAATCTTTATTAGAATATAATAGGGGTGCATCGGATCATTTTTCGGATCAGCCCAAAAAATAATAACGGGGACCAAAGGCGCGTTTCCACCAAAAATTACCAGGAACTATTCTCAAGGAATTAAATGAATGATAATTTCAGTTTTTCAATGTAAGTTATTTCACTAAATCTTTATTCGAAAATTTCACAAAATACATTTTTAGATTCAGTACACCTTAAGTGACTTAACTAGGGTGGTCTTATGCCTGAATTAATTTAATAAAAAATTTAAAGATCGCTAATGTTTAAATTCTATTTAATTCGGTCGCGTTTCTAAAAACATTCCTCCCAGAAAGGCATTTAGTATGAAAAACAAAGCAAACCAAAACATACATGGTTGTCTATCTCTTCACTGTAACTCTGCATCGAGATTTAGGGAATTGTTACTTTAAAACGTAACAGCGGCTGTATTTGTATTTCTCTATGATGGTTCAATTTAGCTATTAATCCGCGGATCATATGCGTGCCGAACCGTGGAGGTTGATCCGTACGCGGGCAGAGACCCATCCCCTATATCAGCCAATCGCTGTGGGCATTCTGAGTAAGCTCGTTCATGAGAAACAACGTCATCCATAGCAACGACGTCAACCCTGCCCTCACTCTTAGCTTGAAAATTCTAGGAATTCCTTTGTATGAGTTTGTCTTTGCAGCTTTGTGAATAGGTTTTAAGGTGGGACTCCTAACTAAAAGGTTTTAGTGCGATTTAGAAGTACTCTTAGTGGTAAGATAAAATTCTTTGTGAATACGGGCCCAGAACTCTAACTCCCTCAGTTTTGACAACTACTGCACCGTATCAGCTATGAAACTGTACTATCAAAACAAACTCCTGTCTGAAACAATCTGCACTTTACTACCAACTCACGCATCTGACAGACAGCTATGACTCACCAGATCCATAACCGAGCAACTAACCCAGTTATAAGTCACAAAAATAATTATGGCAAACAATCATTCTTCAATCATAACACTCCCATCAACATCCATGAACACTTTTAAACATCTGTTAAAATACTCACACCAAATCAATCATTTTGCCAAACCAATCATGTAAGCACTCGTTTTTTTCCCCACCTCAATCTTTATTATATACTGTATATATATATATATATATATATATATATATATATATATATATATATATATATATATCAGTGGCGGGCCGTGCATTTCACACCTAGGCCTTCAGTAGTGCTCCGTCTGAATCAATCCACCGCTATAAAAACCATCTTATTATGCAGAAATGCAGTATAAAGAGCCGTTGCATCGCAGATAGATAACTCGTGTAGCCAGAATAAATGCCTTTACTGAAGAAACAAACCCAGGGTGCACAAGTCTCCTTCTACACACATAAAAAAAGCATCAATAATAACCTCATAAAATTGCAATATTATTTAGGAAAATAGCAACATTTTACTCACCAAAAATCCTTATTATTTGTACACAAAATCCATCCTCCTTTCTTTCCTCAAAAAGAGTTCAATTACTCTGTCGTACAGATTATCCGTGCATTTCAGTTCCATCAAGAAGTCCTTTTCTATCGCTCCGTTTCCCTGCGCACTTGCTCGCTCAGCTGTAGATCCACTCTGGTTTCCCAAAAAGTTTTGGAAAGCACCGTTGCTTGTAAGTGTCCGGCAGTGCTTTGGTGTCTCGTTGCTGCCTTGGTTAGGCAAGTCAAATTTACAAACCCAGTGTGGCCCCAAACACCATGTCGATCAGTGGCAAATAACAAGCACTCCCAGCAATACAATTTGCAGTGTTCCTCGGAGCCTGTGAGCCAGGGGTACCGCTCGTAGTTAGTATACTGAAAGTGGCGGACAAATCCTTTTCCCGGTTGTGACAGGCTTGCTAGCTTCGGAGTTGCCCGACCTTATATATATATATATCAGTGGTGGGCCGTCAGGGCCTGCAAGGCCTCTCTATATACACACATATATTTTCCCCCTTTTCATCTCTCCATCTTATATAATATATATTTTTCCTATCACAGGTACTTTTCTTCACTTACCTTCTCTTTTTACCTAATTTTGTTGAAGTTTTTCTCCTTTTCAGTTTATCCTCCTTGTTACTAATTCACATTTTCCCTTTTCCTCACTCTGCAGGCAGGAACCCACTGAAAATCATATTATCTGAGTTGGGCCTAAGACTTTGTTTGTCCTTTTAAGATGTCTTGTTTGGCTTTCAGATGCCCATGGAGATTGGTTGTAGAACAGCTGGTTCTAGCAAATAATACACCTGGCTGATGTTGAAGAAATTGGAGTAAAAATTGTCCAAATGTTGCTTCTTTTTCGAGTGTCACTCATTTTGCTTACGTTTTATGTTGTTCTTTACTCCTGTCTCCATACCTCACAAAACAGCTGGCCGGGCAGTAAACCACTAGCTACACCACGTGATTAGGTAAATTATCATAAATGATCATTTATTGCACTATATGCTACTCAATTTACACATTGCATTAAAGTATAGCTCAACACATTAATAACACATCAATTAACCCAAGTATTTTAAATAGTTAAACAATATATGGTTATGTCACTTTTAATTAGGCTATGTGTGATTATTTCATACTGAAATTATATACAAATTACCTTTAAACATTTATATTTTATCTATTTTATCAACAGGCTCGTTGAACCATTAACCGATCTGTGTGATCAGTTGAGCCACGTAGCCTATACATAATGTAATAATAACATATAATCTTTACAATGATAAAGCACAAACAAGCAGTTGTATTTATTATGCCAACATTTTTTTCAATTACTTGCTATAATCTTAGACTTTCATTAGCAAAGTATTAGTCTTGTTGTTCATGACCGTAAGCCATCGGCTATTTGCACGTTGAGCAAGTAAAAAATCAAGGAAAAACTCGGGACAACCTCAAATTTCACAGGCACCGGTCCTGAATGCATCCCGAAAGGTAAGTCACCATCATGCATTGAACTAACGATGTTTACGTTGGTTTCTAGCTTAGCTAGATGGCTAGCCAAGCCAACTATTTGGTAGCTTTGAAGTTTAGATTGCCAGCCAACCATAACCGTGCATCGAGCACTGTTTGGTAGGGGTTGTGTTAGCGTGTATCAAAGGAGGTGTTGGTGAGGAGGCAAAATACTAAGACCAAATTATTCTTAACTCAGAATTTATTAAAGAGACAAGTAAAAGGTAACATGAATCAAAAGACAACTACACAAATCTCTCAATTCATTTGTCCAGCCATCTCTCGGGAAGCGCTTCTCCTCGGCTGTCTTCAAACTTCCTTCTTAATCCCCTCGAGTCCGTTGCTGATTCGCTGGACGCTCTCCCAGGTCCTCCAATCGGCAAGCCACTTACGTCAGCGTGACTTCCTATCGGTTCAGACTGTCCAATCAGCAACAACCTACATCATCTGTCTATGAAGACAATGGGCCCTGTCTACGTTCTTATCTTAACCTTGCTGAGCACAGGTGCAAGAACTCAGAATAACAAGAACAGGGGCCCCCCGGGCTAGTTTGCCACTTTCTTTGAATACAATGGGTCATAGAAAAGGAACATGAACTCAGAATTTAATTCACAGTCAGGTCAGAATAAAAACATACTAATAAATTCCCACAGTTGGCGTATCGATACCAAAAGTATCCATACTACCAATACTAAGTCTGGTTTTGAGTATCGATACTAGCGACAATAGGATCGATACACAAAACGGATCCGTCTCTCTCTTCTATGTTGCACCCATTTTTATTTCATCAAAAAGTAGAGAAACTGTCTCGGCAAGCAACGTTCCGTTGTCATCTTCTGGCAAGAGTGTAACATTAGATCACGTTCTGGTTACATGAACGCACTTCTTTGTGCATGCACTCTTTGCTTCTCTGCTGCTGTTGTGTGCACTCACGATCAAACAACATGCGCGCAGCGCTCACCTAAACTGTTTCTTTTTAGTTCAGAGAAGACACGTCGTTGCAGTGATGGCTGAACGAAAGAGGAGCATCATTTGGAGTTATTTCAAAGCTGTGAATGAAAACGTTGTAAACTGCGATGTATGTAGGAAGGCTGTTCGCTACTGTGGCAACACCACCAATTTGTTTAAGCACATTAGAAAAAAACATGAGCAAGAGAACTTGGAACTGCAACAGAAAAGAAGGGAGGAGGAGGAAATGCCCCCGCAGCCGGAACGCGAAACAGAGACAGAGTTCACTGGCAGTCTTTTCAGAGAGCCAAGGAATATCCAGGTATATAGGCTAGTAGTGAAATTAATATTTTAGTCAAATTGGATCTTTACCCAGCAAACAAAATGTGGTTCCCGGAATGTTCTGGGAACGTTATTTTTGGTTATGTAAATGTTAGCAAAACGTTACATTTTGGTTCTCCCTAAGTTCTGATGGAAAGTTTTCTTTTCGTTCTATGAACGTTCTGTGTAGGTTGCATTCAGGTTTGCAAGGAACATTCTGGGAACGTTATCCTAAAGTTACAGCAATTGCGACGTCTCCTAAATGTTCCCAGAACGTTTTATAGTTCTGCTTAGGTTAAAATGTATAGTTTTCTTTACGTTCTTGGAACGTTCTGTGTAAGTTGCATTCAGGTTTGCAAGGAACATTATCTTAAAGTTACAATTGCATCCCAGTTGTAATGAATGCTAAAATTAGGTAAAACACAAGAGCTCTGGAAAGGGACTTCAGTAACCAAAGTGTACACCACACAAGTTAGAAAAGTAGTCAACTTTATTAAAAGCACTGCACTATCAAACATTGCAAGACAACACAGGAGCAGTGGGAATTCACAGCAAACAAATAAAACATGCGTGACCTACCAAATAGTAGTTACTATTTATAAAAAAAATAAAAAATAAAAATTGCACTCATGGCCATAAATCTGCAGGTAGCCTACTATAGCCAAATTCAATATATAAAAACAACAAACAATGCTATATAAAAAAACTATATAAAACAATATAAAATACAATGATTAAAAGCACTGCACTATCAAACATTGCAAGACAACACAGGAGCAGTGGGAATTCACAGCAAACAAATAAAACATGCGTGACCTACCAAACAGTAGTTACTATTTATAAAAAATGTATATACAAAATTTGCGCTCATGGCCATAAATCTGCAGGTACTATAGCCAAATTCAATATATAAAAACAACAAACATTGCAATATAAAAAAACCAATATAAAACAATATAAAATACAATGATTACAGCGCAGGCCTCTTTTCTCTAACAATTAGCGATACGCTCACAATCCGAAGTAAAACAAAAAGCTTAAAAAATAGACATTATTAATACTAAAACACCGGATAACTAAAATGTAGAGCGTTCAGGCCTGAATGGAAGAACAAATTCCCCTGGCTGGTTGGTGTACGAGATAGTAGATGGGGAAGAAAATATGTTTTGTTCAGTGTAAAAAAGCAGGGAGGAAAAACGGGTTCACAAAAGGAGCAACAAATATGACTAAATAAAGTGAAAGGCACAGGCATTTTTTTCTAACGGAAACCCTGGTTTGCACATGTGTTGATTGTTCAGTGGTCTGGCTGCTCCCGATGGTCCTCAATCGGCTTCTTCTGTAACACAGAAATATTAGTAGATATTACATCTCAGGCATATCTTGCATACAAATGATTAGCCCTAAGTACTCAACGCAATATGACTACTTTATTGTCCAAATACCATTGGCATCTTAACAAAGGGTGGATATGAACTAAAAGGACTGAAAACATACCTGCTGCTTTCCTCTGTGCGGAGCAAACTTGAGCGTCGCTCCAATCAGACTCTCCACATCAGTGACTTTAGCATGCTTAAAGTTCAGTAAGCAAGTTTCTGAAAAGGAGACATCAATTAGTAATACAATTAAAACATCACTGAAGGTTGTGCTACCAACCCAAGATTTTGATTTTAACATCCACTTACACCGGAGTGGATGTTGAGCCATCATGTAGTTGTTACTACAGTTATTAATTACTATGTAGTTAAATGTGAATTTGTGTTATAATTGGAATAGAAAAAACACATACTTGTGATTATCTGGCACACATTCAGGTCCCCGAAGGTCCTCTTCCCCTTCTTCCCTCTGAGACTGTAGGTGGACAGGAGGCCATTTGTCCCAACCTTTTTTAGGAGCAATCGGACCATGGCACCCAAATTACCACCACCCAGGGATCGCAAGAAAATGAAAACGATCATGGCTATCATGCATTGTTCATAATTCCTATGAATGTTACGATGTGAGCATATATTACTATGATGTGAGCAACCTTCTCAGATTTAGGGTTAATAATTAAATTTATAATTCAGCATCTTTGCAGGAGAAAAAAAACATGCCATATTCTGTCTCTTAATTGGCTCCTCCATGGCCAAACACAGCTCCTGAAGCTCCTTCTCGTTCCTGCATGGTCTCTGCAGTATGTCCTCCTCAACATCTGGGGCTCCTGAGGTGAGGATTTTGCGCACGATTGGTAGAATCTCTGCCAGGTTTGCCAGGATTGCATCTATCTTCATCAGCAACTGTTGTTGTACCTGTGTTGGAAATCAGAGTTTTCAGTCAATCGTTAAGCACACCATAAAAAAAACTACTATTGGATCTACATGTAACTTAATTGGTTAAACTCTCATTAGTATAAATACCACCCACTCGTGCCATGGAATTGTTCGCATTTCAGTGGCATAGCTGGCTGTTTACCCTGTACTGTGCTTACTGACAAGTGAGATATAGACAATGTACTTGTACCTTGGTGGGTCCTCCTCTCTCTGCAGACACGGGCAGCTCACTGGCTTCCTTCTGACTTCCTTGTGCAGACCCTGAACAACACAAATTGTGATACAGTGGAAAGTTACACTTACAACCATGAAACCAGGTTCTGCTTCAGGGAAACTAATAAACACCCTTCAGTATCAAAACATTTCATTTAAGATATTTACCGTTTTGGTGAGAGGGGCGATGCACAGATGGAATTGGAGAGAGAGCTGTAGAATAAATGAGATGTTTGTATTGCAAATCAATTTGATAGTTCAAAACTCAGTGATGCCAGAAGTCCCCTTTAGTTACCTGTAGAAATGTTATGAACGATCTCCTCATCTGAGCTGTCTGAATAGAAAAATAAAAAATAGTACTGGTTTGAGATAAGACAACTATGGTGGGATGAGACTTCATTAAATAACAATATAGTGTATGACTAATGAACAGCTTGACTTACATTCATGTCCCGCCTGCCTTTCAGCCTGAAAGGAGCCTGCCACTGGTGTTGACCCTATGAAGTACAAATTGTCTTGTAAATAACAAGATGCAACATGGGCCCATTGTTTCATGTACAGTAGACATGGAGACATTATGTATCGGACATTGTGAATTTCATTAGTACATTACTAGTAAATACATGATATTATAGGACATTAGGATATTATTACGTGTAATAAATTACAGATAGGATACCTCTAGAGACAGTGGTATCCTCATCTGAGCTCTCAGACCGAGTCCTTGGCCTCTTGTTTGTGAGTCGCTGTTCTGTTACATTCATGTGAGGGGAAAAAAGCAGTACTAAGAAATTAGATTAAGAGTGGCAATAAACATGAATTACATAGCTAAAAGACAAAAACGTACCAGATCCTACATCCTGAAGCTTCGCAGGTATTCTTTTTCTTCTTTTTGCATTTCTTTCTGCAATGTGATCACTGTCAACATTGGACGTTTCCAATGCTAATCGTGACCTCTGCAGTGCTTCAGTGTAAGAGCCTGAAAAATATTTAATTCATTGTACAACTGGCTGTAACCTCAAGCACGTAATGTAACATGTAATTTGTTCAGAATGAAATATAGTGTAAGACTGCCAAATAAATCACCTCACCTGTGGTCATAAATATTCTGGCCGGAAATTGTTTCCAGGCTTTGTCTGGCAGCTCACAATGCTTAATTCTTGACTTGACATTGTGTCTGGGCCAGTAACAGAATATGCCCTGGTAAAGAAATATTTGCATTTGATTCAATATCATGAATATCCAAGAACATAATGTAACTAATATACAGTAAAAAAAAAAAAGTGTACAGTGAAATAGTGTTATTACAACTTACAGATAGTGTCTCCTCTACCCATGAAGATGGCACCACCTCGACAGCCGTCTCCTTCGTGAACTCCACCACTGTCCATTCCTTAGGCATATGTTCTACAGGGAAAAGATGATATAATACTACATACAGTAGCCTAATATAATCTAGGCCCTTTGCCAAAAAAAAGGAGAAAAAATAAAATAAATCTACAAAAATTCAGAATGTATGAAGAATTGCCAATAAAAGTTTCTTATGTGCCCTGTCAACCATTATTGCTTTTCGTCTTAACTTGTTTCCAGAGATCTTTCTGATGTACCTAGCGCTGCTCCTGCTGACTTGGATCTTGAAGCAACCGATCAGTTTTGAGTTCACAGGTGATGTGAACATGGGCTCTGTCTGACTGAAAGTCCTACAGACATAGACAGAGTCACCATTGTCACCCGTCTCTTGTGTAGTGGCTATAACCTCACAGCAGGTTTTGTCATCAAGGATGTAGGCATTGTTGGGGGATTTTGTTTGGATGTTTTGATGGATGGTTATCACTTTTGCCTGATCTCCAATTTCTCCTAGTCGTTTTGCTATCTGGACAATTAGATTTTTTCCTGATCTGACCATACGCTTCACTTTTTGGAGGTAGTTTTCGAAGGGGAAAGCACTGCATGCATCCAGGCTGCCATAGTGTTTTGCTTCTGTAGCAAGATGGACCATTGTGTGGACATTGTAGACAATGAACTCTTCGCCATACAGTTCTTTGCACCCTAATACAAAGCTTCTCATCAGCTTTTCTGCGATGTGATTGCATCTTCGGGCGAGGTCGGGGCACAGAAGTATGCCTAGCGCAACGCTGAAGCACAGGAAGTTGGCGTAAAGCCTCTCTTCAAGGACCCCCTTCAAAACCAACTTCCCTGTGTACACTGCAAATTGCCTTAGCTCTGTGGCCTTCCATCTGTCAATGTCTTCGATTGCCCTTGGTTTTCTGGCAAAACAGTCTGGCACTGCCTTTCTCAACTCCTTCAGTTTGGCACTTACTTCCATAACTTGGTTAGCTGACAATCTCACCCTTCGTGCTCCCCTCAACCAGACTAAAATCAGTTTCTTCATCACCCCCAGGCAGCTCTGGTGCATGTAGTCAATGGGGATCTGGGTCACCATATTGATTGGAAGAGAACACAGGGGTGACTTGGAGGTTCCAGTTTCTTCAAAATGCTCTTGCGCCGTCCTCCTGTAGGTCATATCAGTGAGCAGTGTAATGTTGTCCACCTCTGGGTATGTCATCCTCCATTTCCACACACCTTTCTGTGAGCATTTGTCACAGCCGAAGTACCCATTGTGATGTTTTATTTGTTTCACCATTGCCTTGGCAGGAGCATCACAGACAATGCATCTCAATGAGACATCAATGGTTTTTCCTTCATATGTAATGCCATTTTGCAGGATGTCATTAAGCTCGCTGACAGTTTCCTCCAAGAACACAAGATCTATTGGCTTTGCTGGTCCAAGAGTTAATGTGACTGGGAAAACTGTTGGTGGCTCTAGGTGAATGGCACACAGGATTGGCCAAAGGCATGTCCTGCTACTCTTAAAGAGAGGCAGGCCATCAATGTTGAGAGAGATCTCTACTGCTCTGACCTCTTTGGTGACAGATTCAGAATAGCACTTAAGGTGCTTCACCATTGCCTCTCTGAAATCAAAGTGAACATACTGCATGCCTGACTTCATCTCGACTGCCACTGATCTTGCTGTCCCCAGGAGAGTGCGACATGTTCTTGGTAAGTCTGGAAGGCCATGTCGCCTCAATCCTACAAGTAGATCATCAATAGTATTCTGTGGAGTGTTGTGCTGTATTGCCCATCCCTTGAGGAACTTTTGCAACGTTTCATCATGTTGAGCATTCTGCTCACTCATTGAATCTTCTTGACTATCTGTGATTTCACCTTCTGGGTCTAATGGAAAGTTTTCAAGGGAACTTGTGTCACTTTCCAGGGAACTTGTGTCATCTGAGACATATATATCATCAGTATTCAGGGTACTTAGTGTTGATGTTGGGGTACTCGTTGTTGCGTTCCAATCTTCAGATGGATTTGGCTGTTCTTTAGTAGGCCTACACTGCCTTTTAGCTCTTTTCCACCGTCGTGTATATGCCAGTGTTTTCTCTCTTGAGTCCATTATGAAAACAAGAAAGAAATTATAAAAAAGAGTTTGAAATTGATACCTTAAATTTACTGTTGTCCAAATGTAGTCCTTTGTTCTGGAAAAAAATAAGGAGAAGAAAACAAGAAAAGTTTGTTACAGAAAATAATATTGTCTATAGCACCATTAGTGCACCACGGAAATAATGTATTTAAAATTCCAGTATAAAATTAAATTCAATCTTTATTGCAGACTCACAATGGTGGTCCATAAAAACATACAGTACAAAAATACATATATACATAGAAAGAGGGGCACAGTATCCACTGCACTGTAACCTGGAAAATAACGCTACATCCATATTTGCACAGTATTCATCTGCATCATGTACATATTTTATATTTATAACTATTTTTAGTTTTTACATTGTGTGTTTTTGTATTCAGTGTGTGTTTGTTGTTTGTATTCATTTTAAACTGCACCGTGGATGAGAGAGAAACGCAATTTCGATCCCTGTATGTCATGTATATACTGTGATTGACATTAAAGTTAAATGGTTAAATAAAGGTCAAATAAAAAAAATAAAAAAAGTTGACTTTGACTTCAGTAGGGGGCCGGGGGAATGGGGGATTGTTGGTCCGCTCTGGGGGTAATGGTCCATTCATACGATGGTCACTTACACACAGGCACGCTATTGGCACAGTAATTGTCATATGAATGGCCGGAAGCTGGAACATTCAGACAGCAGTAGCTTAGGCTAGGCCTAACCCTAGATTAACTGTCTGGGGCCAACAATAGAGCACCTCTCGGTCTGAGCACCCTCATTATTCTGTTCCAGGGCACAATAGACAG
This sequence comes from Aldrovandia affinis, assembly GCA_029706075.1. Lineage (NCBI taxonomy): Eukaryota > Metazoa > Chordata > Actinopteri > Notacanthiformes > Halosauridae > Aldrovandia > Aldrovandia affinis. The sequence continues at coordinate 170,166 of JAINUG010000446.1, read as the reverse complement.
ATACTAGTCTTAGACCCCTCATCCTGTTTCTTATTGTAATAAAGTTCATCCATCTCAGACACACACACACACACACACACACACACACACACACACACACATACAGGTAGGCAGGCATACAATCACACACACACACACACACACACACACATACAGGTAGGCAGGCATACAATCACACACACACACACACACACACACACACACACACACACACACACACACACACACACACACACACACACACACACACACACACACACACACACACACACACACAATCAAATGCACACACAAACAAGTGCACAATCATAAATCCAAACACAAGATGAAGCACATGCTTCCATTTAGCTGTTGGCTTCAATTTGCTAATCTAATGTGTATGTGTGTGTGTGTATGAGTGTGTGTGTGTGTGTGTGTGTGTGCATGTGTGGGCTGAGAGCATCCTAGGACCTCCCTATGTGTGTGTGTGTGTGCGTGTGTGCACGTGTGGGCTGAGAGCATCCTAGGCCCTCCCTGTGTGCATGTGAGTACTGGAGTCAGGTTTCACCCAATAGAAGAGTCTAGAACAAACCATTAACATCTACGATGCGCTTACTGTCCAGAATGGCTTTGATGTCCACAGCCGTAGGCTTACTGCAGGGTTAACCAACCTATACCAATCCCAACGTCTACACAGAGAGAACAGAGGGGGACAGGAGGAGGCAGGTTGGGAGATGGAGGGATGGAGGGAGGAATGAGAACTTCACCACTATGGGTTGTGCACACCTGGAGGGCAAAACAAGGCTTTCTGGGAAGTGTTCAATTTTAGGGTTATATAAATATATATATTGTATATATTTGTATATATTATATTATAATATAATGGCCATGACGGATTGGGACGGATTGGGACGCCCCCCCCCCCCTTACTCATAAGCTTTATTTACAATGTTGGTCATCTAATTTGTGAACTTAACAAAAGTCTTCAGCTCTCATTGCTGATTTTTGGTTTTGATTCATTGCAAACAATATTATAACATTCCCAGAACGTCCTGGGAAGGTTCCAATACAGACAACCTAAGGAGAACCTTAGGAGAACGTTCCATTTTAGTTCAAATATTCCTTAAAGTTAACGTTATTTTAAGTGGTTATTTGAACGTTCTGTTATGGTTTTGGTTAATTGCAAACCATAATGTAACGTTCCCGGAACGGTCTGGGAAGGTTCACGAAAAATAAACCAAAAGAGAACCTTGAGCTAATGTTACGGAAACGTTCTTTGTTTGCTGGGTAGCGTTGGTTAATGTTACATTTTCAAACTGTAATTGGTCATCATTAGCTGTTATTGTAGCAGACTATATTCAGACATTCAAATAATATATTCAGCCAATTGAAACTTGTTATCTAAATTAATTAATGGCAAATAATTTGGTAGTAATGAAAATGTATTCAGTAAATAGCCAACTCACTCATCTGCCTATAAATAGCCTATTAATGATGCATTCACCTCATGAATGACACATTGCTCTCCCCTACGTGAAAATACATTAGCCGCTTTTAATAATACAAATGATTGGTATCGGTATTGGTGATTCTGACCCTGGTATTACTTGGTATCGGATCAAAACTCAATTTTGTGGTATTGCCCACCCCTACTGCCAAGCAATGTGTGTTAGCCAGGCCTATTAGTCATGTTAACAGTTGATTTACTTGCTCTAGTACTAGCTCTTTTTTTTCTTTTACATATTACTTTTTTGTGACCTTGCTAATTCACTAGCGAGCTAGCTAGCTTATTCTGCCAGCTACCATTTCATAATTGAGATTGATTGCTGCAAATAGTTTGCAAAATGATTGTGTCATACAGCAACAAAGCTGCTCCAGCTAATAACCTAATAAATAGGCTACATTTAATAATAACCCAATCACATATAAAAGCGTAACATCGCGTTTGTTTTAAGATTATCAAACAATTACAGATAGACGGATAAGCAGTGGTCTGAGTGTCCATGCTTCCATTTGTTTTTAGACAGCGTTTAAGAAAGCAGTATAATATAGTAACTGATTCGTTCTTTGTAATGTGTCCGTGTACTGTGTTAGCCTACTGTCTGTGAGAACAGTTCTTCAGTTCGTTCAGTCAGCACGGTTCAGTTTAATAGAGAACTAAGTATGTGGATCTAGTATGCATGTCGAGTATCGTTTCTAATAGGATGCTTAGTGGTAAGCCCGTCCAAACATTTTCAGGATTTCTACAGGCAATATACGTCTCACAAAGCAAGGAATTTGGCGCAGCCCACTGCCTGCCTGCTGAATCAAAGGACCGAATCACTTAGGATCAGTGATTCAGTATACCCAGTTCACTTCACTTCACTGATTCGTTCAAAAGGATTAGTTCATTCGTGAACTGCACCTCACTCAAGGCCTCTATATGCTTCTGCGTAACTTGTGCGACTTCTTCGCAGTTCGCGCAATGCAAGGCTATGCAACACTTTGTGAGGTACCGAACAGGGACCCAGACGCAGACCAGGATAAGGCAGTAAAGGAACGTTTAATGATCAGGCAAGGTTCAAAAGCCGATAGTCAGAGTAAGGAAAAGTACAACATCGAAATCCAAAAGAGAAGTCAAAAGGGCAATACAAAAGTCAAAACCAAATAATCAGAAGGGCAAACAAACAAAATCGGAAGGCAAAACTCGAAGTCAAACAGAAGGGGTGTCTCGGAAAATACAAACAAACTCTGGCTTACACACAATCGGCACAGTGAATGATGATCAACGTTCTGACGCAGACTGAAAGCAAACAAGGAACTTAAATACAAGCGGGGAAGGAAAACACAATAGGAATCAGGTGTGACTGGGAGGAGAGAAGGGCAAGAACACAGGTGAGAACGATAGGGATCACTAATACGATAACGAGGGGAGAAAAAAGACACGGACTGGGAAGCACATAAACACACTGAAAATAAATGACCTGGACTAGCAGGTAGACACATGCACAGTTTGAAGGGGAGGAGCGCACAGAAAGAATCTGCGTGCAGATAAAGCGAAAAGAGAGAAGCGTACAGGGATAGGACAACGAGAGAGAGAATGATAGCGGTAGATAGAAACGTGAGATAATTAGTAAATGTTAGTAACTTAATCTAAATCCCTAATGTTAGTAGATTAGTAGGTTAGTACTATATACACCTAGCTAATATATACAGTGTTAGAAAGAAAGAAGGAAGTAAATGAGATAGGAAAATAAGGCAGAAAACCTGTAAAGTCAAAATCACCCGAATACTGCAATAACAAAGACGAGGAGTGGAATATTGAAAAGCAAGGAACACAGACAGACGGGGAAACAGACGTGAATGAAACGAAATGATGAGAAAATAATAAAATACAAAAACAAACAGAACAAACGTTGCAAAACATAACACACTTATCCTTACACTTCTGGGTCGGTATTCACAAAGCATTTTATCTTACCACTAGGAGTACTCCTAAATCGCACTAAAACATTCTAGCTAAGAGTCCCCTCTTAAAACCTATTCACAAAGCTGCAAAGACAAACTCATACTAAAGAAGTCAGAGAATTTTCAAGCTAAGAGTGAGGGCGGGGTTGACGTCGTTGCTATGGATGACGTCGTGTCTCATGAACGAGTTTACTCAGAATGCCCACAGCGATTGGCTGATATAGGGGATGGGTCTCTGCCCGCGATTTCAACCTAGAAAATAAATGATATGCTACTGTAAAGGGGTATGTAGGCCTACCTGTTCCTGTTATATTCTAGTGGTGTAACGGATCGACGGATCGCAGTTGATCCGTGATCCGTACGGATCAACCCCCACGGTTCGGCACGCACACGCTAAATTGAACCATCATAGAGAAATACAGTTTTTCTGCCGCTGTTACGTTTTAAAGTAACAATTCCCTAAATCTCGATGCAGAGTTACAGTGAAGAGATAGACAACCATGTATGTTTTGGTTTGCTTTGTTTTTCATACTAAATGCCTTTCTGGGAGGCAGGTTTTTAGAAACGCGACCGAATTAAATAAAATTTAAACATTAGCGATCTTGACATTTTTTATTAAATTAATTAAAGCATAAGACCACCCTAGTTAAATCGCCTAAGGCGTACTGAATCTAAAAATGTATTTTGTGAAATTTTCAAATAAAGATTTAGTGAAATAACTTAAATTGAAAAACTGAAATGATCATTCATTAAATTCTTTGAGAATAGTTCCTGGTAATTTTTGGTGGAAACGCGCCTTTTGCCTCCGTTTTTTTTTGTTGCTGATCCGGAAAATGATCCGATCCGTGACTCAAAACCGCGGTATGATCCGAACTGTGAGTTTTGTGATCCTATTGCACCCCTATTATATTCTAATAAAGATTCTAAAATACAGATGTAGGCTACGTGTCACTGATTTAACATGAAACCAAGAATACTGACTAGTCAATTGGTTACATGTCTGCACCTCGTAAACAATCAGCGGGTATCTAGCTATATATAATATATATATAATACCCTCGCGATTGAGGCGGTACCTTTTTATGAGCTCTGTATCATTCAATATCTCCAAAGTGTTGACGCGATTGCGACGACGATTGCCGGCAGCAGCAGATTTTCGGATCGCTGTGAGTAGGTCTTTAGCGACTTAGAAGTCCTCTTGACTGCTTCTAACTTCTCCTGGACTTAGGAGCTGTTTTTAGCTCTCAAACCCTTTGTGAAATACTCTTATCCCAAAAATGTAGGAGTCCTAAATTTATGAGTGACACGCCCATTATTTTTCGGAGTTGCTCCTAAAGTTAGGACCAACTTTTACCCTTAAAATGCTTTGTGAATACCGTCCCTGTACACTAGTAGGCATCAATGTATTGAACAAGGTTGGTAAAGTTTTCATGAAAGCAGGGAAACTCCTGTACCTTCAAACTTCTTCAGCCAATCTTTCCTGAAGCTGGTTCATTTTATACCGTGTCGAACAAATGATGCTAGCTATCTGTATCGTTAGCTACTGTTAGCGAACTTCATTTGGCTGTGATACCAGGTTGCTAGCTAGCTAGCTAGATAGATATCGATAGTTTTGCTTGGCAAATCATATTAACTGTATGATTTGTATTACTGCACTGATCTCTTGCGCAAACTATGATTGTTCTTACCATGTATTAATGCACATCTGGTAAGTTGCTCTGGATAAGAGCGTCTGCTAAATGCTTAAAATGTAACTGGGGTGCATGCTCCCTCCGTCCTTGGCTGGGTTCCAGATAGTGTCATCTGTCTTTTTATTTTCCTTTGGGCGAGTGGCAGTTTTCATTTTCAGCGGTCGTGCGCTGCGTAAGATCTCCACAGCAGCCTGGTGTCCCTCAACCAGTTTGAGGAGCTGATCCGCACTTCGGGAATTTGCTTGACTTGCCAGCTTTTTATCTTCAAAGGGGAGAGAGCGAAAAAATGTATCGACTACAACACGTTCAGTGGGATTTAGGGACAGGGGTTCTGCAGTTAGCCAGCTCTTAGCCAATCGGGACAGATCTGACATCTTTGACCGGGGGGGATACCGCGAGATCACCAGGTGAATTCACCAGGTGAATTAGGGTATATCCATAACGACGCAAAATTTCCTTTTTAAGTACCTCGTAATGCGTAGCCTGCTCAGGGGTCAGATCTTGGTAGGCTGTCTGTGCTGTCCCTGCCAGAAATGGCGCTGTTAGACTGGCCCACTGTTCCAGTGGCTAGCTCTCCCGGACCGCCGTACTCTCGAAGGCTTGGAGGTAAGCCTCGATGTCGTCAGCCTCGGTCAGTTTCAGTAGGAACATACTGGGTTTGGGACGGGAGGTTGTTGCTGCCCTAGCTCTGGCTGTGTTGGTGGCTGTCAGCTAGTTCGGCACGCCTCAGGATGGTCTGCTGACGTTTTTCCTCCATCAGCTCTCTATGCATAACTTGCTGCGCTATATTCGCCTCCATGAGTTGCTTTATTAAGGCTTCCATTATTTTTCTTGTCTGTTTAGTTATTTAACTTGGGTTTTTAAACACAATGCGAGTGTTCGCATTCTCCACCATGTGTAGCAGGAAGAAGGGGTGTGGGGTTTCCATGCGACCATGTTAAATAACAAAACACACACAAGAGGTCAAATGAAACAAACATGGATTCATTGGGGAAACTCACAATAACTGGGGAGGGGAAAAAAGGGCAAACAATCCAAATCCATAATCCGATCTCATAATCTTTGTCCGTTTTCCAGGATTCAATGCCAATCCAGGTTCTCAGAAAAAACAGTTCGGTACACAAGAGGGTATTCAGGCAGTCCAGGTCACAACGATAAATCCAACAATAATAATCACTCTCTGTTTTAACTCTCCAACTCCACCAGCGTTTCCCTCATGATACTTTGCAATTTTAGGGTTATGTCAAAAATAGTGTATGAACCGTGTAGGAATTACAATAATTACAGGAATTATTTGTATACATAGCCCCCCCAATTTTAGGGGCTCAAAAGTAATTGGACAAACTAACATAATCATAAATTAAATTGTCATTTTTAATACTTTGTTGCAAATTCTTTGCAAATCCTGAAGTCTGGAACCCATAGACATCACCAGATGCTGGGTTTCTTCCCTGGTGATGCTCTGCCAGGCCTTTACTGCCACTGTCTTCAGTTCCTGCTTGTTCTTGGGGCGTTTTGCCTTCAATTTTGCCTTCAACAAGTGAAATGTATGCTCAATTGGATTCAGGTCAGGTGATTGACTTGGCCATTTCAGAACATTCCACTTCTTTACCTTAAAAAAGTATTGGGTTGCTTTCGCAGTATGCTTCGGGTCATTGTCCATCTGCACTGTGAAGCACTGTCCAATGCGTTTTGAAGCATTTGACTGAATCTGAGCAGATAATATAGCCATATACACTTCAGAATTCATCCTGCTGCTTTTGACAGCAGTCACATTATCAATAAATACAAGGGGACCAGTTCCATTGGCAGCCATACATGCCCACTCCATAACACTACCTCCACCATGCTTCGCAGATGAGGTGGTATGCTTCGGATCATGAGCAGTTCCTTCTCTTCTCCATACTCTTTATTTTCCCATCATTCTGGTACAAGTTGATCTTTGTCTCATCTGTCCATAGGATGTTTTTCCAGAACTGTACAGGCTTTTTTAGATGTTTTTTGACAAACTCTAATCTGGTATTCCTATTTTGAGGCTTATCAATGCTTTACATCTTGTGGTAAACCCTCTATATTTACTCTGGTGAAGTCTTCTCTTGATTGTTCACTTTGACACAGATACGCCTACCTCCTGGAGGGTGTTCTTGATCTGGCCAACTGTTGTGAAGTGTTTTTTCTTCACCAGGGAAATAATTCTTCTGTCATCCACCACAGTTGTTTTATGTGGTCTTGCGGGCCTTTTGGTGTTCCTGAGCTCACCAGTGCATTCTTTCTTTTTAAGAATGTACCAAATAGTTGATTTGGCCACACCTAATGTTATTGCTATCTCTCTGATGGGTTTGTTTAGATTTTTCAGCCTAATGATGGCTTCCTTCACTAGCAGTGACAGCTCTTTGGACTTCATATTGAGAGTTAACCAGCAACAAATTCTGAATACAAATGCCACACTTGAAATCAATTCTAATCAGACTTTTAATCTGCTTACTTGTAAATGAAATAATGAGGGAATAACACACACCTGGCTGTGGAATAGCTGAGCAGCCAGTTGTCCAATTACTTTTGGTCCCTTAAAAGGGGGGGGACCACATATAAAAAATGCTGTAATTCCTACACCGTTCACCCGATTTGGATATAATACCCTCAAATGAATGCTGAAAGTCTGCACCTTGCGCTTATATTCATTATTTAATTTCAACTACAATATGTTGCGGTAGACAGCTAAAATAACAATAACTGTGTCAATGTACACATTTTTATGGACCTGCCTGTATATGGCTCGGGGATGGAGCCAGCATGCTGTCAGGTACTTCCCTTCTATTACTGCTCCCCTCACCTCTCCCGGCCACCTGCTACAGTATCTTGTTGGAGATGGTGAGATAATAAGACAAATACTTTTGTATATGCAATTTTAGACTTTTATTGTAAATATTCAGAAATCAAAATATATCACATACAAAATATATTTTACATATTTTAAAGAGGGAAGATGGTACAACATATGATAAACTGACCCTTCCATTGGGTGCTACACTTATGTGGTGGCTGAGGAGAGTTTTCCACTTCACTGTAAAGCACTTTGAGATCATGAGATGAAAGGCGCTATATTAATGCAATCTATCATCATCATCATTGTCACTGGGTGTACATAGTAAATCCCCCCAAAAGTATTTCCTCTCTGAGGGCTTGATTAAAAGTATCATACATCTTTACTAACTTGTGTTGCTCTTCAAAACATTACGATCAACAGTAAAACTACTGTCAAAAGGTGAACAAAATCAAAACATTTAATCAGTGTGTTAGACATACAGTTGTTATGCCTCTCAAATGTGATTATATGCATAATACTTCAACATATTCTACAGAATGAGGATCTGTGCTAAATAAGTGAACACCAGTGAGAGAGAGAGAGGAACAAGGTGGGCTTTCCTTAGAGGAGAGGGTCCAGATGTCGAGGTTGTTGGAGCTGCAGCTGTCGTTGTTTCTGTTGTTTCTCCTGTAAAAAATAATAACAACAAAAATCCCAGTATTGGGGTTAATTTCCAGAAATTTCATTTAATTTATTAAAATGTTCAAATATAAGTAGAAAACATCTTGCTTTCATAATCCAGTTTTTTGTGTGTGTATGCGTGCTTGCATTAATAATAAGAATGACTGGATATTTCTAAATCATTATACTTACGTGCAATGATACTTCCTGGAATAATACTCAAGGCAATTTGCCCTGAACTCAAAGCTTCAGTCAAAGCGTCCTCTACAGCGGAGGTGCTGGGAACTACTGACTGCTTCTTAAAAATCAGGGTCATGTCAACACCTACTGACCCGTTCCTGTAAGCAGGGGACAAACAGATGATAAAGGAAAGCTTGTTATCATCATCTCTATAACTATCACCATCATCTTCATTATCTCTCTAGCCTCCACTATCATCATCATCTTCACCATAAGCATGTCTTCATCGCCATCATCATCAACCCCAAGAATACGTCACATGAATGACACGTGTGGGACCTTAAGGGTAAAACTTACTACATTTGAAAATGCACTCACCAAAACCTATTGACTCCGGATCGACTATATGTTGAGGGAAAGCTGGTCTTGTATACTGTGTTCACCTAAATGGCAATAGATATACAGCAATAAACAGTGATGCACACAAGTCACACAAGATATAGGCTACAGTAGAACCTGAAAGATATGAACACATTTGAAATGAAGGTCATTCAGAACCCAGGGCCTGTATTCACAAATAATTGTATCTTACCACTAGGAGTAGGCTATTTCTAAATCGCACTAAAACCTTTTAGTTAGGAGTCCCACCTTAAAACCTATTCACATAGCTCCAAAGACCAACTCTTACTAAGGAATTCCTAATATTGTCAAGCTAAGAGTGAGGGCAGGGTTGACGTCGTTGCTAAGGATGACGTTGTTTCTCATGAACGAGCTTACTCAGAATGCCCACAGTGATTGGCTGATATAGGGGATGGGTCTCTCCCCGTGTACGGATCAACCCCCACGGTTCGGCACGCATATGATCCTCGGATTAATAGCTAAATTGAACCATCATAGAGAAATACAAATACAGCCGCTGTTATATAAACCATATATGTTTTGGTTTGCTTTGTTTTTCATACTAAATGCCTTTCTGGGAGGCATGTTTTTAGAAACGCGACCGAATTAAATAGAATTGAAACATTAGCGATCTTTTATTTTTTTATTAAATTAATTCAGGCATAAGACCACCCTAGTTACATCACCTAAGGCGTACTGAATCTAAAAATGTATTTTGTGAAATTTTCGAATAAAGATTTAGTGAAATAACTTAAATTGAAAAACGGAAATGATCATTCATTAAATTCCTTTGGTGGAAACGCGCCTTTGGTCGACGTTATTATTATTTTTTGCTGATCCGAAAAATGATCCGATGCACCCCTATTATATTCTAATAAAGATTCTAAAATACAAATGTACGCTACGTGTCACTGATTTAACATGAAACCAAGAATACAGACTAGTCAATTGGTTACATGTCTGCATCTCCTAAACAATCACCGGGTATCTATATATAATATATATAATATTATATATATAATACCCTCGCGATTGAGGCGGTACCTTTTTATGAGTTCTGTATCATTCAATATCTCCAGTGTTGACGCGATTGCGACAACGATTGCCGCCAGCAGCAGATTTTCGGATCGCCTTGAGTAGGTCTTTAGGGACTTAGAAGTCCTCTTGCCTGCTTCTAACTTCTCCTGGACTTAGGAGCTCTAGCTCTCAAACCCTTTGTGAAATACTCTTATCCCAAAAATTTAGGACTCCTAAATTTATGAGTGACACGCCCATTATTTTTGGGACTTGCTCCTAAATTTCGCAGTTAGGACCAACTTTTACTCTTAAAATTCTTTGTGAATACAGGCCCTGAAGTGTGTAACTTTGAAAGTGATGTGAAAATACAATCTTAAGAAGAATTCTGTATTGATTGTATACTTTACTGTAGCCTTAAGTTTTTTAAACGGTACTCTTGTTTTGTGCCTGTAAACGTTCGTTTAAGTTAACAATTACTAAACAAACCAGTAGTAATTGGGATCTCATTTGAACATGAATGATTTTGTATACCTCTCCTTTTCTGTGAGCCAGTATATTTGGCCTCATTTGTGAAATGTTAGATTTTTTGGCCCTTCTTCATATCAAACACTGTTGACAATGAACACACCAAAAAAACACATCCCCATCGCAGCACGCATCAGATTCAAATCACTTTTCAGGTGGCTAGAGGAACTGCTCCCCCATACCTCCAGTCACTCATCACTCCCTACACCCAAGCCAGACCCCTCTGCTCCGCCTCCTCTGGCAAACTGACTGCCCCATCCCTCCGGGCGCCTGGCAGCCGCTCCTCGCGGTCTCGTCTCTTCTCTGTCCTGACCCCTCGCTGGTGGAACGACGTTCCACAATCAGTCAGGACCGCGGAATCACTTGCGATCTTCCGCAGGAGACTCAAAACCCACTGTGGAGGGTGTCGGTCTCGGCCACGTGGGAGTGGCATGGTTGCCTGTGTTTTTACATGTTGTGGAGGCCTTTGGAGTAGGGAGACTTTCCGGGGGCAGGTTTGGCACTCTCACAGGGTGTGAGAGTGAACTGTCACCCGGATGGTTGCTCCAAAGGCCATAATTGATTTAATTATGATTTAATTGGTGTCAATCAGGCAATTGATGTGGAAGTCAATTGACTGATTGGGCTTGTGTGTGAGAATGTGAATTGTTTGGTGTTGAGTGATTGTGTTTGGGTGATTGCCTCACGAGTCACACCTGAGCCAGGCAGAAAGTAAGCCTATTTAAGAGCAGGTGGGGCGAGTGGGAAATCAGTTAGTCTTGTGTTGTCATTGTTGTGAGTGTGTGCACGTGCATGGTATGGCATGGTATGGTATGGTATGGTATGGTATGGTATGGTATGGTATGGTATGGTATGGTATGGTATGGTATGGTATGGTATGGTATGGTATGGTATGGTATGGTATGATGTTTGTTGAGTAGAGTGCTTCCTGTGTGAGTGGGAAAGGGAGTGAGAGGGTGCCCTGAAAGAGGGTCCGCCTCTCGCCCTCGGTGTGATTGTAAGAGAACTCGCACTCGGGCAGTGGAGAGTGTCTCTGGACAACGGCCCGAGAACTCTTACTGAAAGAGTGGAGAGTGTCTCGGGGCTGGTTGCCAGAGAACGCTCACTGTGAGGAGTGGCGAGGGTCTCGGTATGTTTGGGGTAAAAGAGAACTCGGACTGGAAAGTTAGTGTCTCTGTGTATGGGTTTGGGAAGCACTTGAAAGGTCACTGGATATGTGTGTGCCTGGGAAGGTTCCAGGGGAACGCCAGACGAAGAGGCGCGGTGTAATGTGAAGATGTAGAGTTCTACCCTGTCCCGTAAGTTTGGATTATTTTAGCTTGTTATTTTATTTTGTTGTTTTTACCCAAAAGCTTCGCGGCGAGTAGGGTGAAGATTTTGTGTTTGTTTTGTTAACCTGCTCTCCCACTGTCTCTCTCTCCCATGTCTGGGGGGAGAGACAGAAGACAAAAAAAGATCTGGTCCGTAGACCGGCAAACTCCACTCCGTCTCCAGACTGCTCTGTTCCCATCCAGGGATTGTCACGTGGTGTGAAAAAACTAACCTTTTCCTTCCCAGTGTTACAGGTATGGTACACAGCTACCTGCAGTGATGTCTATCACTGTATTACTGCACTGATCTCTTGCGTGTACTATTGATTGTTCCTACCATGTATTTATGCACATCTTGTAAGTCGCTCTGGATAAGAGCGTCTGCTAAATGCTTAAAATGTAATGTAAATGTAAAAAAATACATTCATGAAAATACATAAAGATGTTTTAAAATTGGGAGTATTGCCCAAGTCCTGATATGGTTGGTGTTATCTGTGAATACCAAATAACATAGCAAGCAATAGCCTAACCTATTTCTTTCAGAACATGGGGAAGCATGCTTGAAAAATTCCAGGACATACAGTATCTAATCTCTAATCTAAATTGTTTCCTCTTAAGATCCAAAAATGAATGACTAAAATCGTATATAAAATTCAAGTTATTCATTCAATAATTTCCATTAAAGTAGTAATTAAATTAGCTGACTTGATTATATTAGAGCACAATAAAATATATAATTTTACTCTAAAGAGAAATTACCTCTTTGGTGATATTTCTTGCCAGATCCTTGAACTGTTGTGAGTTTTGGTTGGAGAGCTCCTGAGTAAACTGCTGGTTCAGTCTGAACTGAAGCTCCAGGGTCCCCTCATCATTGCTGGGTGGACCAGTGGGGACAGCAGTGTTGGGAACAGTAGGTGCTGCAGACTGAACCGGGGGTTGTGGTGTTACTGGTACAGTCTGAACTGCAGGTCCTGGTGTTGCTGCTGCAGTCTGAACCACAGGTCTTGGTGTTGATGCTGCAGTCTGAATCACAGGTCCTGGTGTTGCTGTCATTGTTTCTGTTTCTCCTGAATGATAAAAATGTTCAAATATAAGTAGAAAACATCTTGCTTTCATAATCCAGATTTGTGTGTTTGTGTGTATGCATGCTTGCATTAATAATAAGAATGACTGGATATTTCTAAATCATTATACTTACGTGCAATGATACTCCCTGAAATAATACTCAAGGCAATTTGCCCTGAACTCAGAGCTTCGGTCAAAGCGTCCTCTACAGAGGAGGTGCTGGGAACTACTGACTGGTTATTAAAAATCAGGGTCATGTCAACACCTACTGACCCATTCCTGTAAGCAGGGGACAAACAGATGATAAAGGAAAGCTTGTTATCATCATCCCTATGACTATCACCATCATCCTCATTATCTCTCTAATCTCCACTATCATCATCATCTTCACCATCATCTTTGTTATCAACCCCAAGAATACGTCACATGAATGACACACGTGTGGGACCTTAAGGGTAAAACTTACTACATTTGAAAATGCACTCACCAAAACGTATTGACTCTGGATCGACTATATGTTGAGGGAAAGCTGGTCGTGTATACTGTGTTCACCTAAATGGCAATAGATATACAGCAATAAACAGTGATGCACACAAGTCACACAAGATGTAGGCTACAGTAGAACCTGAAAGATATGAACACATTTGAAATGAAGGTTATTCAGAACCCTGAAGTGTGTAACTTTGAAAGTGATGTGAAAATACAATCTTAAGGATAATGATTTATTGATTGTATACTTTACTGTAGCCTCAATTTAAAAAAAAGGGTACTCTTGTTTTGTGTCTGTAAACATTTGTTTAAGTTAACAATCAGTAAACAAACCAGCAGTAATTGTGATCTCATAGAATATACTTTATTGCCATGTTACACAAGGTAATTGGAATTTGTCTTTTCACATATCTCTCCTAGATACACACACACACATAGACCATTATACATATGTATTCCATCAGAGAGGTCAGAGTGCAGGGTCAGCCATAGTACGGCGCCCTTGGAGCAGTTAGGGGTTCAGTGCCTTGCTCAAGGGCACTCCGGCAGTGCCCCAGGAAGTGAACTAGCCTCCCTCTGGTTTCCAGTACATTGTTTTTCATTTGGCCTTCCTGGGATTTGAATCAGCAACTCTCCACTTGCCAGCCCGTGTCACTAACCACTGAGCCACTGCCGCCCCATTAGAACATTAATTATTTTGTATACCTCTCCTTTTCTGTGACCCAGTATATTTGGCCTCATTTGTGAAATGTTTGATTTTTTTTTGCCCTTCTTCATACCAAACACTGTTGACAACGAACACACCAAAAAAACACATTCATGAAAATACATAATACATAAAGGTGTTTTAAAATTGGGAATATTGCCCAAGTCCTGATATGGTTGGTGTTATCTGTGAATACCAAATAACATAGCAAGCAATAGCCTAACCTATTTATTTCAGAATATGGGGAAGCATAGTTGAAAAGTTCCAGGACATATCTAATCTCTATTATTGCAGAATTTGGAAGTCCATTGGATTTATGTTTCTTGTGGATCTTGAAGAGAGTTTGAGTACAAATCATTTGTTTATTCAGCTTTTCAATCTCTGATGCATGTGTAGTAACAATTACAGAAGTGATGCCAGTTCACTCTTTCCTGATGCAAAGTTAAGCCTTTCTTTATCAAGAAGGTGAAGAACACACAATTATGTTTTCCACAATTACAGCAAATCTTGATTAATTGCATGACGTACTTCATAAGAATTTATCAGAATGTTTTGTATTTATATGCAATTTCTCTCACATTGGAACTTTCCAAATATACATGTATTAAAGTTAAACCTGACTATTCAGCCCTTGGTTTCACATTTCATGTATTCTAAATGCAGGTGTTTCAGTTTTGAAATTATTGGCCAGGCATTTATATGTTTTCATGCATTTTACACTCCCATAAATTGTTTCATCTTAAGACCCAAAGATGAATGACTAAAACTGTATAGAAAATTCAAGTTATTCATTAAATAATTCCCATTAAAGTAGTAATTAAATTAGCTGACTTGATTATATTAGAGCATAATAAAATATATAATTTTACTCTAAAGAGAAATTACCTCTTTGGTGATATTTTCTGCCAGATCCTTGAACTCTTGTGAGTTTTGGTTGGAGAGCTCCTCAGTAAACTGCTGGTTCAGTGTGAACTGAAGCTCCAGGGTCCCCTCCTCATTGCTGGCTGGACCAGTGGGGACAGCAGTGTTGGGAACAGTAGGTGCTGCAGACTGAAGTGTGGGTCTTGGTGTTGATGCTACAGTCTGAACTGCAGGTCCTGGTGTTGCTGCTGCAGTCTGAACCACAGGTCTTGGTGTTGATGCTACAGTCTGAACTGCAGGTCCTGGTGTTGCTGTTGCAGTCTGAACCACAGGTCTTGGTGTTGATGCTGCAGTCTGAACCACAGGTCCTGGTGTTGCTGTTATTGTTTCTGTTGTTTCTCCTGTAAAAATAATAACAAAAAAATCCCAGTATTGGGGTTAATTTCCTGAAATTTAATTTAATTTATTAAAATGTTCAAATATAAGTAGAAAACATCTTTCTTTCATAATCCAGATTTGTGTGTTTGTGTGTATGCATGCTTGCATTAATAATAAGAATGACTGGATATTTCTAAATCATTATACTTACGTGCAATGATACTCCCTGAAATAATATTCAAGGCAATTTGCCCTGAACTCAGAGCTTCGGTCAAAGCGTCCTCTACAGAGGAGGTGCTGGGAACTACTGACTGGTTATTAAAAATCAGGGTCATGTCAACACCTACTGACCCATTCCTGTAAGCAGGGGACAAACAGATGATAAAGGAAAGCTTGTTATCATCATCCCTATGACTATCACCATCATCCTCATTATCTCTCTAGTCTCCACTATCATCATCATCTTCACCATCATCATCTTTGTTATCAACCCCAAGAATACGTCACCTGAATGACACATGTGTGGGACCTTAAGGGTAAAACGTACTACATTTGAAAATGCACTCACCAAAACGTATTGACTGTGGATCGACTATATGTTGAGGGAAAGCTGGTCGCGTATACTGTGTTCACCTAAATGGCAATAGATATACAGCAATAAACAGTGATGCACACAAGTCACACAAGATGTAGGCTACAGTAGAACCTGAAAGATATGAACACATTTGAAATGAAGGTTATTCAGAACCCTGAAGTGTGTAACTTTGAAAGTGATGTGAAAATACAATCTTAAGGATAATGATTTATTGATTGTATACTTTACTGTAGCCTCAATTTAAAAAAAGGGTACTCTTGTTTTGTGTCTGTAAACATTTGTTTAAGTTAACAATCAGTAAACAAACCAGCAGTAATTGTGATCTCATAGAATATACTTTATTGCCATGTTACACAAGGTAATTGGAATTTGTCTTTTCACATATCTCTCCTAGATACACACACACACACATAGACCACTATACATATGTATTCCATCAGAGAGGTCAGAGTGCAGGGTCAGCCATAGTACGGCGCCCCTGGAGCAGTTAGGGGTTCAGTGCCTTGCTCAAGGGCACTCCGGCAGTGCCCCAGGAAGTGAACTAGCCTCCCTTTGGTTTCCAGTTCATCGTTTTTCATTTGGCCTTCCTGGGATTTGAATCAGCAACTCTCCACTTGCCAGCCCGTGTCACTAACCACTGAGCCACTGCCGCCCCATTAGAACATTAATTATTTTGTATACCTCTCCTTTTCTGTGACCCAGTATATTTGGCCTCATTTGTGAAATGTTTGATTTTTTTGCCCTTCTTCATACCAAACACTGTTGACAACGAACACACCAAAAAAACACATTCATGAAAATACATAATACATAAAGGTGTTTTAAAATTGGGAATATTGCCCAAGTCCTGATATGGTTGGTGTTATCTGTGAATACCAAATTACATAGCAAGCAATAGCCTAACCTATTTATTTCAGAATATGGGGAAGCATAGTTGAAAAGTTCCAGGACATATCTAATCTCTATTATTGCAGAATTTGGAAGTCCATTGGATTTATGTTTCTTGTGGATCTTGAAGAGAGTTTGAGTACAAATCATTTGTTTATTCAGCTTTTCAATCTCTGATGCATGTGTAGTAACAATTACAGAAGTGATGCCAGTTCACTCTTTCCTGATGCAAAGTTAAGCCTTTCTTTATCAAGAAGGTGAAGAACACACAATTATATTTTCCACAATTACAGCAAATCTTGATTAATTGCATGACGTACTTCATAAGAATTTATCAGAATGTTTTGTATTTATATGCAATTTCTCTCACATTGGAACTTTCCAAATATACATGTATTAAAGTTAAACCTGACTATTCAGCCCTTGGTTTCACATTTCATGTATTCTAAATGCAGGTGTTTCAGTTTTGAAATTATTGGCCAGGCATTTATATGTTTTCATGCATTTTACACTCCCATAAATTGTTTCATCTTAAGACCCAAAGATGAATGACTAAAACTGTATAGAAAATTCAAGTTATTCATTAAATAATTCCCATTAAAGTAGTAATTAAATTAGCTGACTTGATTATATTAGAGCATAATAAAATATATAATTTTACTCTAAAGAGAAATTACCTCTTTGGTGATATTTTCTGCCAGATCCTTGAACTCTTGTGAGTTTTGGTTGGAGAGCTCCTCAGTAAACTGCTGGTTCAGTGTGAACTGAAGCTCCAGGGTCCCCTCCTCATTGCTGGCTGGACCAGTGGGGACAGCAGTGTTGGGAACAGTAGGTGCTGCAGACTGAAGTGTGGGTCTTGGTGTTGATGCTACAGTCTGAACTGCAGGTCCTGGTGTTGCTGCTGCAGTCTGAACCACAGGTCTTGGTGTTGATGCTACAGTCTGAACTGCAGGTCCTGGTGTTGCTGTTGCAGTCTGAACCACAGGTCTTGGTGTTGATGCTGCAGTCTGAACCACAGGTCCTGGTGTTGCTGTTATTGTTTCTGTTGTTTCTCCTGTAAAAAATAATAACAAAAAAAATCCCAGTATTGGGGTTAATTTCCTGAAATTTAATTTAATTTATTAAAATGTTCAAATATAAGTAGAAAACATCTTTCTTTCATAATCCAGATTTGTGTGTTTGTGTGTATGCATGCTTGCATTAATAATAAGAATGACTGGATATTTCTAAATCATTATACTTACGTGCAATGATACTCCCTGAAATAATATTCAAGGCAATTTGCCCTGAACTCAGAGCTTCGGTCAAAGCGTCCTCTACAGAGGAGGTGCTGGGAACTACTGACTGGTTATTAAAAATCAGGGTCATGTCAACACCTACTGACCCATTCCTGTAAGCAGGGGACAAACAGATGATAAAGGAAAGCTTGTTATCATCATCCCTATGACTATCACCATCATCCTCATTATCTCTCTAGTCTCCACTATCATCATCATCTTCACCATCATCATCTTTGTTATCAACCCCAAGAATACGTCACCTGAATGACACATGTGTGGGACCTTAAGGGTAAAACGTACTACATTTGAAAATGCACTCACCAAAACGTATTGACTGTGGATCGACTATATGTTGAGGGAAAGCTGGTCGCGTATACTGTGTTCACCTAAATGGCAATAGATATACAGCAATAAACAGTGATGCACACAAGTCACACAAGATGTAGGCTACAGTAGAACCTGAAAGATATGAACACATTTGAAATGAAGGTTATTCAGAACCCTGAAGTGTGTAACTTTGAAAGTGATGTGAAAATACAATCTTAAGGATAATGATTTATTGATTGTATACTTTACTGTAGCCTCAATTTAAAAAAAAGGGTACTCTTGTTTTGTGTCTGTAAACATTTGTTTAAGTTAACAATCAGTAAACAAACCAGCAGTAATTGTGATCTCATAGAATATACTTTATTGCCATGTTACACAAGGTAATTGGAATTTGTCTTTTCACATATCTCTCCTAGATACACACACACACATAGACCACTATACATATGTATTCCATCAGAGAGGTCAGAGTGCAGGGTCAGCCATAGTACGGCGCCCTGGAGCAGTTAGGGTTCAGTGCCTTGCTCAAGGGCACTCCGGCAGTGCCCCAGGAAGTGAACTAGCCTCCCTTTGGTTTCCAGTTCATCGTTTTTCATTTGGCCTTCCTGGGATTTGAATCAGCAACTCTCCACTTGCCAGCCCGTGTCACTAACCACTGAGCCACTGCCGCCCCATTAGAACATTAATTATTTTGTATACCTCTCCTTTTCTGTGACCCAGTATATTTGGCCTCATTTGTGAAATGTTTGATTTTTTTGCCCTTCTTCATACCAAACACTGTTGACAACGAACACACCAAAAAAACACATTCATGAAAATACATAATACATAAAGATGTTTTAAAATTGGGAATATTGCCCAAGTCCTGATATGGTTGGTGTTATCTGTGAATACCAAATTACATAGCAAGCAATAGCCTAACCTATTTATTTCAGAATATGGGGAAGCATAGTTGAAAAGTTCCAGGACATATCTAATCTCTATTATTGCAGAATTTGGAAGTCCATTGGATTTATGTTTCTTGTGGATCTTGAAGAGAGTTTGAGTACAAATCATTTGTTTATTCAACTTTTTAATCTCTGATGCATGTGTAGTAACAATTACAGAAGTCATGCCAGTTCACTCTTTCCTGATGCAAAGTTAAGCCTTTCTTTATCAAGAAGGTGAAGAACACACAATTATATTTTCCACAATTACAGCAAATCTTGATTAATTGCATGACGTACTTCATAAGAATTTATCTGAATGTTTCGTATTTATATGCAATTTCTCTCACATTGGAACTTTCCAAATAAACATGTACTAAAGTTAAACCTGACTATTCAGCCCTTGGTTTCACATTTCATGTATACTAAATGCAGGTGTTTCAGTTTTGAAATTATTGGCCAGGCATTTATATATTTTCATGCATTTTACACTCCCATAAATTGTTTCATCTTAAGATCCAAAGATGAATTACTAAAATTGTATAGAAAATTCAAGTTATTCATTCAATAATTTCCATTAAAGTAGTAATTAAATTAGCTGACATGATTATATTAGAGCACAATACAATATATAATTTTACTCTAAAGAGAAATTACCTCTTTGGTGATATTTTCTGCCAGATCCTTGAACTCCTGTGAGTTTTGGTTGGAGAGCTCCTCAGTAAACTGCTGATTCAGTCTGAACTGAAGCTCCAGGGTCCCCTCCTCATTGCTGGCTGGACCAGTAGGGACAGCAGTGTTGGGAACAGTAGGTGCTGCAGACTGAAGTGTGGGCCTTGGTGTTGATGCTGCAGTCTGAACTGCAGGTCCTGGTGTTGGTTCTTTAAATGCTGTGGTTATTGCAGGAATTGTGACTTGAGCAGCTTCTGCAAGTAACCACATTTTGTAATACATTACAAACTGGGGATTTTTGCATTTAATGGAAATTCATATTAAATGCCTTATGTCTTACTTGATATCACAATGCTGGTGGTGTTGACCGGTAAAGTTAAGCCAGAGGAGTTGGATGAGGCAGCGCTTTTTAAGGTCTGGGCCACATCGCTGGTTTCAGGTACAGCGCTTACGTTGTTGAACACAAGCACAGCATCCACAATCACTGATCCCTGCCTAAAACATTAAATAATCATTGTCATATAGCGCAATAATATCATTTATAACATAGGTCAGAAATCATTAACAATCACTGTATAGTGCACTGTATCCATAGATTTTTTGAGTGAAATAGCAAAAAATCCATAATTTTCCAAATTTGCAATAAGGATCTTCCTATTATTAGGCTATTTATGTGAGGGTGCAATTAAAGCATGTTTTTGTCATTAATCTTTTCATTCGTTTTTCAAATAAATTAGTATTATATATTAGTGATAAACACGCGGATAAGTCACACTTTGCTTCTTCTCAGAACTCCTACTAAGTATTGTGTTCAATATGCTATTATGCAATACTTTATTTTTATTATTTTATTTATTGTGCTTGTATTGTTTGATCAAAGTTACCTTCAAGAAGACACACAGATGTTTTAAAGTAAACTTCATCAGTTTAAAACTAAATTAAATAGCTTTATTAATTATTTCAAATAAAAAATCCTGTAATTGAAAAGCTATGCTATGAAGGATATTATATGAAAATAATTTCCCGAAATAACATACTGTAATGTATGTCACACACACACACACATATATATATATATATTGTGGCAGTCCAAGGGGCTGCACAAGGAAATGGCTGCCTGGCCTACAACACATGGGAGTCAGGAAACACTACATTTCCCAGCAGGCCACAGTTACACCTGAGCTGAGTCAAGCAATGAGGACTAACGACCAGCTGAAAGCCATTTTGAGGCCTATTTAAAGGGCTGATCCTGAGACACACATTGAATGGAGTAGGAAAGAGTTTGAATGTGGAAAGGAGAAAGAACCGTGATGTCATTTGACCAGCCGGGCTTGAGAAAGACAGAGTTTGAGTGTGTGATTTGGATTGTTTTTGTGTTTTGACCGGAGTGATTGAGGACCCCCCTTTGTGTACCGACTTGTGGACTGCCTGAGGAACTGACCTGGATTTTGGATTGGATTTTGGACATTGATGACGAGATAAGGATTTGTGGACTTTATGTGTTTGTATTCCCCTGAAGACCCCACCCTTTGTTTTGTGTTTATAAGTATTAGTTTAATAAATTATCATTTTGTTTTTGAATACTGCCTCCTCCGTGTTCTTAAACTTCCCTATGCCCTCTGCAAGGTCCGTGAGTGTCGCCCAACCCCTGGGGACACCACAATATATGGTTTTATATATGGTTTAAAAAGTGAATATGTTATATATGATTAAAACATGTGTATATATACAGGGCATAAACAAAATAATGGAAATGGAAAACAAGTTATACAAGTTTTGAACAATTTCTGATGGGATATTGGACCATTCTTCAAGAAGGAACGTCTCCAGTCCTTTGAGAGATTGAGGCAGTGGAAATCTGCGCTGCACTCTGCATTCCAGAATTTCACATAAAACTTACATAATGTTTAGATCTGGTGATTGGGGAGACCATGGAAGGTGTCTGACTTAATCCTTGTGTCCATGAAATCACTATTGAATCCATTCTTGATGGTTGAAGGCTTTCTTTGGCTTTCTCCAAACATAAACTCGTTTAAGGGAAACAAATCTTAAGGTTAAGCTTTATAATGTATTTGTGTGTGTCCAGAAGAATACTAGGATGATTTAAGAAGTGTATGTGGTATGTGTTTGATTTATGTGTTTTTTATATGCCTTGTGTGTTTCACCTTTTTACCCAAGTAGCAACCAGAAGAGGAAAACTGTAGCAAGACAAAAGAGCAATTCAGGAGTCCTGCTGAAAGGAGGAACTGACCACACTAAAGGCAGGGGGAGTTAGTGGACAGATTTATCTTGTCTGCTAAATATTTCAAATGTGCTGGACTACTAAGGAGCTGCTATCTGACATTTACAAACTATCTTTCGAAAAACAAAGATGTATGATCATAGATGCATGTAAAAAGTAGGCCTATTAATGTATGCCATTTAGCAGGCAAAATCTCAACATAGCAACGGTAATCTGCTAACAGAGTGTAAAGGGAAGGGTTACCACCTCAGGACGTATAACCTTGTGTGTACTTTGTTGGTTTGGTGAGATTCTCCTGTTGCACATTGTGAATAAAGAGGAGAATCAACCTGCAACCTGATGTCTGCCATCCTTGAGTCCAAGCTGAGAAATTTCTAGGTCAATGGTGCACATGGAAAGTTTTACTGCATTCAAGATGTAGGGAAATGTGTAAAAGACAACTCATTGGACCATATTACTTTCATCCACTGCTCAGAAGTCCAGGTTTTGTGATCATTTGTGATACACCAGGGTATGTGTTGTTGTGCACGGGCCTTGGTTACCAGCGGCTTCCAAATGGCAGCTGTACGATAAATATCAGTTTCAGTGTTACATTTTTGTTGAGACTAGGTCACAGTGGTGTACAGTGCATCCGGAAAGTATTCACAGCGCTTCACTTTTTCCACATTTTGTTCTGTTACAGCCTTATTCCAAAATGGATTAAATTAAAAAAAATCTCAGAATTCTATACACAATACCCCATAATGACAAAGTGAAAAAAGTTTTTTAGAAATTTTTGCAAATGTATTAAAAATTAAAAAATAAAATATCACATGTACATAAGTACCGTAATTTCCGGACTATAAGCCGCTACTTTTTTCACACGCTTTGAACCCTGCGGCTTAAACAATGATGCGGCTAATTTATGGATTTTACGGTAAGCGACCGGGGAATTTTTCACAGAAAAAAGCATTGCTCGTTTTGGACAGCATGAGGGCCCATATAACAGATTCTGTAAAAGCAGCCATCAAGAAGACAAACTCAATTCCAGCTGTGATTCCTGGGGGCACAACGAAGTATTTGCAGCCACTCGACATCAGTGTGAATCGTGCATTTAAAGTGGCACTCCGAGTTGAGTGGGAGACTTGGATGACTAGCGGCGAGAAATCATTTACCAAAACTGGCCGCATGCGAAGAGCAACTTTTGCTCAAGTCTGCCAGTGGATCCTGACAGCGTGGAACAGTGTCCAAAAATCCACTATCACCAACGGGTTTCGAAAGGCTGGACTGCTGCGTGATGAAGAGGACAGCACAAGCTCAAGTGCGAATTTGTCTTGAGACAAAAGTGACAGTGAGAGCGACAACGAAAGAGAGACTGAGAAAGTGTGTGACGAAGTAATTCTGAGGCTGTTCAATTCCGACACTGAAGAAGACGACTTAAGTGGTTTTAGTGCGCAGGAGGAAGATGAAGATAGCGATCAATGACTTTTCTGGTGGCCTACTGTTTTTTTTTAACCAGCCGTGTTACAGGCACTGTTCGGAAAAAAGCATTCATTTAATTAAAAGTTAAAAAAATCTTTCCGTGTAACATTTTCTGTGTAAATATCCCATGTTACAACGCGGACATCTGCGGCTTATAGACAAGTGCAGCCTATATATGTACTAAATCTTTTTTCTTTATAAATTTAGTGGGTGCGGCTTATATTCAGGTGTGTTCAATAGTCAGAAATTTACGGTATTCACGCCGTTTGCGATGACACTCAAAATTGAGCTCAGGTGCATCCTGTTTCCACTGATCATCCTTGAGATGTTTTTAGAACTTCATTGGAGTCCACTTGTGGTAGATTCAATTGATTGGACATGATTTGGAAAGGCACACACCTGTCTATATAAGGTCCCACAGTTGACAGTGCATGTCAGAGTAAAAACCAAGCCATGAAGTCCTAGGAACTTTCCATAGACCTCCGAGATAGAATTGTGTTGAGGCATAGATCTGGGGAAGGGTATAAAAACATTGCTAAAGCATTGAAAGCACCCAGGAGAACAATGGGCTCCATCATTGTGAAATGGAAGAAGTTTGGAAGTTTGCCAAGTGCTACCATAAAGGTCTGATTGATGGAGTGCTGCAGAGATGTTTGTCCTTCTACCAGGTTCTCCCATCGCTGCAGAGGAACTCTGAAGCTCTCTTAGAGTGACCATTGGGTTCTTGGTCACCTCCCTGACCATGGCCCTTCTTGCCCGGTTACTGTGTTTGGCCAGACGGTCAGCTCTAAGAAGAGTTGTGGTGGTTCCAAACTTCTTCCATTTCACAATGATGGAGCCCACTGTTCTCCTGGGTGCTTTCAATGCTTTAGCAATGTTTTTATACCCTTTTATATGTTTTCCACCAATTTTGGTGGCCAATCCATGTGTGGAAATGATGTCTCATGCTCCCTGAACCACTCTTTCACAATTTGAGCCCGATGAATCGTGGCATTGTCATCTTGGAATATGCCCGTGCCATCAGGGAAGAAAAAATCCATTGATGGAAAAACCTGGTCATTCAGTATATTCAGGTAGTCAGCTGACCTCATTCTTTGGGCACATAACATTGCTGAACCTACACCTGACCAACTGCAGCAACCCCAGATCATAATACTGCCCCCACAGGCTTGTACGGTAGGCACTAGGCATGATGGGTGCATCACTTCATCCGCCTCTCTTCTTACCCTGATGCGCCCATCACTCTGGAACAGGGTAAATCTGGACTCATCAGACCACATGACCTTCTTCCATTGCTTCCAGAGTCCAATCTTTATGCTCCCTAGCAAATTGAAGCCTGTTTTTCAGATTAGCCTCACTGACAAGTGGATTCTTAAGGCTACACAGCTATTTAGTCCCAGTCCCTTGAGTTCCCTTCGCATTGTGCATGTGGAAATGCTCTTACTTTCACTATTAAACATAGCCGTGAGTTCTACTGTTGATTTTTTACAATATGATTTCACCAAACGTTTAAGTGATCGCCGATCACGATCATTTAAGATTTTTTTCCGACCACATTTCTTCCTCGAAGCTGATGGTTCACCACTATCCTTCCAGGTTTTAATAATGCGTTGGACAGTTCTTAGCCCAATTTTAGTAGTTTCAGCAATCTCCTTAGTCGTGTTCTTTGCTTGATGCAGGCCAATAATTTGACCCTTCTGAAACAGATTAACATATTTTCCACGACCACAGGATATGTCTTCCGACATGGTTGTTTAAGAAATGAGAAGCTACTCACTGCATCAGTTAGGGTTAAATAACTTGTTGCCAGCTAAAACATATTAATCACTGCAGTAATTATCCAATGCAAGGCTCTCACCTATTTGCTTAGTTAAATCCAGGTAGTGACTTTTAGTCTAGATAGCTAGCTATCTAGGTACTTATCTTGCCTTGCAAACACAGTGCTCTTGACCTTCCATTTTTCGCTGCT
Organism: Aldrovandia affinis; assembly: GCA_029706075.1. Lineage (NCBI taxonomy): Eukaryota > Metazoa > Chordata > Actinopteri > Notacanthiformes > Halosauridae > Aldrovandia > Aldrovandia affinis. Next base: position 144,272 of record JAINUG010000446.1, on the reverse strand, counting down.
ACAATCCAAGCGGAATACTTTTTGGAGGTATCGGGGTCAGTCAGATGCTCTCCAAGCAGGATTCCTCCTGGATTATAAAAGCAGCAAAAAATGTAAAGGACACTGTACTTGCATGGCAGATAGGTAGCTAATTAGCTAGCCAGACAAGGGTAAATCCAATGGTTAGCTAATGAAGAAGGAATGATAACACCCAGCTTTAAAAGTCCAAACTTTAATTTGTCAAGCTATTTGGTTGGAATGCATAATGTAGCTAACACATAGGTAGCACATCATGGTCATGTTAACAAGGCCAAGATAAGTATAGCTAGTTAGATTTAACTAGTCTAGCAACTTGGAAACTAGACTAGCTACTGTCCCATTTGTTCTCATCCTCCTTGCACATCACGCCATGCAATGACAGGAACAGATTTTTTTGGTTCATCATTTATTTTAAAAGGGGCAGCTATATATGAGGGGTGGGCAAGGAGGGCTGTATCAGTTTCTGGATTCATGTCAGTTTCTGGATTCATGTCAACTTCTGTGCTAAATGATATACATTTGAACTAGTTGGTGTATACAGCTAATTAACTAATTTAGCCACGGTAACTGGTCAAAACAAAAACCTGCATACACACCGGCCCTCCAGAATTTCCCAATCCTGTTAATGTATATATGGTGGTTAGCTAGCTGTGATACTGGAAATAGTGTGGGGTCGCAGCTGTTGCCTAGATGATGTACAAACATTCCAGTGAAACTATCTGTACGTCTTGAGAAGGCAAATCTCGGTCATACACTCTGGTGGGTCTCTGAATAAGACCCTGAATAAAGAGTAGAACGTTTTATCAATAGCCTATAATGCCTAGCAAGCTGTCTAAAATATCAATGCTAGCAATGTTATTGGCAGCTCTTCAATTCCTTATTTTTGGAGTTAGGCATAATGGTCAATTTGATTTTTAATTTATTTGGTGGATGTTTAGACATTTATTTGATGTCGTGTCTTGCAAAACAACACAATAAATGCAATATGATTGGCCTATAGTTAGCAGTGCTTTCATGATACCATAATGCTTACTTGAGTAACATTATTTACTCTCACTTTTGTTCACGATTTATTTGTACACAAACACAAAATCCTTTTTTTTGTCCAGAGTTAGCTAACTTATTACTAGCCAGCTATCATGCAATTGTCACATAATCATTCAGAATGTCCAGTTATAGATATTCCACCAGTGTGTGCCTCCTGGCCAATGGTAATAAGAGAATGGACACACCTGTGTATCAAACTGCTGAGTTTTCCACATTATTTTGCAGTGGTGCAATGACATGCCACTTTAATATGAATGGAAACGTATTTGTTGTGATTTAATGCTTGCCTTTTGCACCAGTGATAATAAAGAACTTGGTGTTGATAATGCATAATTGCTTAAACTACATTCTGGTTCATACTGCATTGGATTGACGGGTCAGTCCGTCAAGAGGTTTGTTCGCCAAGGTTCTACTGTCTGTATATTTTATATATTTTTTATCTCTCATCTCATCTTCAGCCGCTTATTCCTAGTTAGGGTCGTGGGGGGGCTGGAGCCTATCCCAGCATGCATTGGGGCGAGAGGCAGGAATACACGCTGGACAGGTCGCCAATCCATCGCAGGGCACTACATACACCATTCACTCACACACTCATACCTACAGGGCAATTTAGACTCTCCAATTAGCCTAACGTGCATGTCTTTGGACTGTGGGAGGAAACCGGAGTACCCGGAGGAAACCCACGCGGACACGGTGAGAACATGCAAACTCCGAAAGGCCCCCGGCCTGGATTCGAACCCGAGACCTTCTTACTGTGAGGCGACAGTGCTATCCACTGCACCACCGTGTATATTTTTTATATATACTATATATACACTCAGTGGCCACTTTATTAGGTACACTTGCAACTTAATGCATAAAAGCATGCACACATGGTCACGAGGTTCAGTTGTTGTTCAGACCAAAAATCTGAATGGGGAAGAAATGTGATCTAAGTGACTTTCACCATGGAATGATTGTTGGTGCCCGACGGGGTGGTGTGTGTATCTCAGAAACTGCTGATCTCATGGGATTTTCACGCACAACAGTCTCTTGAGTTTACAGAGAATGGATAGAAAAACAAAAAACATCTAGTGAGCAGCAGTTCTATGGGTGAAAATGCCTTGTTAATGAGAAAGGACTGAGGAGAATAGCCCAACGGGTTCAAGTTGACAAGAGGGCGACAGTAACTCAAATAACTACACGTTACAACAGTGGTATGCAGAAGAGCATCTCTGAACGCACAACCTTGAACCTTGAAGTGGATGGGCTACAGCAGCAGAAGACCACACCGGGTTCCACTCCTGTCAGCTAAGAACTGGAAAGTGAGGCTACGGTGGGCACAGGCTCACTGGATAACCCAAAACTGAACAGTTGAAGATTGGAAAAACATTGCCGGGTCTGACGAATCTCGATTTCTGTTGCAACATGCAGGTGGTAGGGTCAGAATTTGGCGTAAGCAACATGAATCCATGCATCCATCCTGCCTTGTGTCAACGGTTCAGGCTCGTGGTGGCGGTGTAATGGTGTGGGGAATGTTTTCTTGGCACACATTAGGCCCTAAATACCAATTGAGCATGGCCAGTTTTTGCAATATGTATCTATGTTGATGTCTGTCCCCCCCATAAAAAAAGCCCTAACTTTCCCCTCCTTGTGTTACAGGTACGGTTGCAGCTGCTAACGATAGTCCATTACTGTATCACGACACTGATCTCTGGCGCGGACTATGACATGTATTAATGTACTTTTTGTATGTCGCTCTGGATAAGAGCCTCTGCTAAATGACTAAAATGTAAATGTAAATGTACAGTCTACCCATCTTCTAATGGCTACTTCCAGCAGGATAATGCGCCATGTCACAAAGCCCACGTCATCTCAAGCTGATTCGATGAACATGACAATGAGTTCAGTGTACTCCAATGGCCTCCACAGTCACCAGATCTCAGTCCAATAGAGCACGGGAGATTCACAACATGAATGTGCAGCTGACAAAACTGCAGGAACTGTGTGATGCTATCATGTCAACATGGACTAGAATCGCTGAGGAATTTTTCCAGCACCTTGTTGAATCCATGCCATGAAGAATTCAGGCTGTTCTGGGGGCAAAGGTGGGTCCTATCCAGTACTAGAAAGGTGTACCTAATAAAGTGGCCACTCAGTGTATGTATATGCAGTATATATATTAGGGGTGTAATGGTACATGTATTCATACGAAACTGTTCGGTACAGGACTTTCGGTTCGGTACGTGCTGTGAACCGAACTAATGCAATCTTGCTTTAACCATTAATGCATGTGCAGAACTTTTTTTTGTGTGCAGTTGCAGCAATATTATCGATGGACATTTTTTTTATTAAAGAAAGAAAGATATGTGCCTTACTTGTTCAGTAAATTATGGCCAATTAGTGACTGTTTACACAGTTCATACTAAGTGAAAAGCAATTTTATGTTTTCCCCCCCGCTGTACCTAAAACGTACCAAACCTGTGACTTCAAAACCGAGGTACATACCGAACCGTGATTTTTGTGTACCGTTACACCCCTAATATATATATATATTTTTTTTTTAAGTAATCACCAGGAGAAAATAAGTTATTGTCTTCTACCTACCTGAAACCCTTCACCTCAGTTCGATTGAATTCGTCCCCATACTGTTGTGTATAGATGTTATCCAGCTATAAATTCAAGTGGAGAAGGTATATTAGTCTAAAGAACACTGAACAAATGTAATGTTTTTGACAGTGAGGATACATTTGTACATGCTATAGAGACTGATTAAATTGATTAAATAATGTACTGGACAAAGAAGGCAAACAAAGCAATGAAGGAGAAGAAATAGGTGAAAGACAGATAAGTGAAAGAAAGGAAGGCAAGTGAAAATAAACTATAGCCAGAGAAGGGGTTACGACAGTTGCAATGATAGTAATAACAGTATGGAAGAAACAATTTGCATCACCTGCTCTTCAACCTGGTTTTTTAAATTTTTGAACTGTAGCGAGGAGGTATTTTTGAGGTCCTCCTCAAACTCCTGCTCGATTTTGAATTCCAACAATAACTCTGGTGAAGTGTCAACTTCAGCAGGAGCAGCAGCTGTTATTGTACTATTCCTTGTACTCACTAAGACGAGAGTTACATTGCTTGCTGTGCTATCAGGTTGTGTTCTTGAAGAAATAGTAATTGATTCAAAAGTAGAGATTAAATCAGATTGTGTTGTTCTGGATTCACTTGTAGTTAGAGATATCCTATTGACCGATGTAATCAATGTTTGAAGCTTTTGGGTCAATGTTGAGAGGGTTGGGTTCAATGTAACTGTTGCAGTGTTTGTGGTTGATGTTGTAGGGCTGCTTGTGATCAATTTTCCAGGACTTGAGGTCTCTGTTGCAGGGTTTGTTGTTGCTGATGTAGGGATTGTGGTCACTGTTGCAGGGTTTGATGTTTCTGATGTAGGGTTTGAGGTTCCAGGGACTGTGGTCGATATGAAAGGGTTTGTGTTCGATGTTGTAGGGTTTCTGGCCAATGTAGTGGTTTTTATTGTGGAGGTTACACTGATTGATGTTGATGTGGTGGGGTTTGATGTTGTTGTTCCAGTGTTTGTGGTTGATTTTGCAGGGCCTGAGCTCAGTGTTACAGGTTCTGTCGTTGATATTTCAGAGCTTGAGACTGCTGTTACCAACTCTGTAGTAAATGCTGCAGTTTTTATAGTTGAGCTTACAGGACTTAATGTTGAGATGGTTGGGTTCAATGTAACTGTTGCAGTGAATGTGGTTGATGTTGATGTGCTGGGGTTTAATGTCGTTGTTGCACTGCTTGTGGTTGATTTTGCAGGGCCCGAGGTCTGTGTTGCAGGTTCTGTCGTTGATATTTCAGAGCTTGCGTCTGATGTTACCAACTCTGAAGTCAATGCTGCAGTTTTTATAGTTGAGCTTACAGGAATTGATGTGGAGATGGTTGGGTTCAATGTACCTATTGCAGTGTTTGTGGTTGATGTTGATGTGGTGGGGTTTGATGTCGTTGTTGCAATGCTTGTGGTTGATGTTGTAGGGCGGCTTGTAATCAATGTTTCTGGGATTGAGGTCTCTGTTGCAGGGATTGATGTTGCTGATGTAGGGATTGACGTTCCAGCTTTTGTAGTTGATATTTCAGAGCTTGTGACTGATGTTACCAACTCTGTAGTAAATGCTGCAGTTTTTATAGTTGAGGTTACAGGACTTGATGTTGAGATGGTTGGGTTCAATGTAACTGTTGCAGTGTTTGTGGTTGATGTTGTAGGGCGGCTTGTAATGAATGTTTCTGGGATTGAGGTCTCTGTTGCAGGTTTTGATGTTGCTGATGTAGGGATTGACGTTCCAGGTTTTGTAGTTGATATTTCAGAGCTTGTGACTGATGTTACCAACTCTGTAGTAAATGCTGCAGTTTTTATAGTTGAGCTTACAGGACTTGATGTTGAGAGGGTTGGGTTCAATGTAACTGTTGCAGTGTTTGTGATTGATGTTGATGTGGGGGGGTTTGATGTCGTTGTTGCAGTGCTTGTGGTCGATTTTGCAGGGCCTGAGGTCAGTGTTGCAGGTTCTGTCGTTGATATTTCAGAGCTTGTGTCTGATGTTACCAACTCTGAAGTCAATGCTGCAGTTTTTATAGTTGAGCTTACAGGACTTGATGTTGAGAGGGTTGGGTTCAATGTAACTGTTGCAGTGTTTGTGGTTGATGTTGTAGGACTTGTAATAATTTTTCCAGGGATTGGGTCACTGTTGCAGGGTTTGATGCTTGTGATAATTTTTCCAGGACTTGAGGTCACTGTTGCAGGGTTTGATGTTGCTGATGTAGGGTTTGATGTTCCAGGGACTGTGGTCGATATGAAAGGGCTTGTGTTCGATGTTGTAGGGTTTGTGGTCAATGTAGTGGTTTTTATTGTGGAGGTGACACTGGTTGATGTTGATGTGGTGGGGTTTGATGTCGTTGTTGCAGTGCTTGTGGTTGATTTTGCACGGCCTGATGTCAGTGTTGCAGGTTCTGTCGTTGATATTTCAGAGCTTTTGACTGATGTTACCAACTCTGAAGTCAATGCTGAAGTTTTTATAGTTGAGGTTACAGGACTTGATGTTGAGATGGTTGGGTTCAATGTAACTGTTGCAGTGTTTGTGGTTGATGTTGTAGGGCGACTTGTAATCAATGTTTCAGGGATTGAGGTCACTGTTGCAGGTTTTGATGTTGCTGATGTAGGGATTGAGGTCACTGATGCAGGGTTTGATGTTGCTGATGTAGGGTTGATGTTCCAGGGACTGTGGTCGATATGAAAGGGCTTGTGTTCGATGTTGTAGGGTTTGTGGTCAATGTAGTGGTTTTTATTGTGGAGGTGACACTGGTTGATGTTGATGTGGTGGGGTTTGATGTCGTTGTTGCAGTGCTTGTGGTCGATTTTGCACGGCCTGAGGTCAGTGTTGCAGGTTCTGTCGTTGATATTTCAGAGCTTGCGTCTGATGTTACCAACTCTGAAGTCAATGCTGAAGTTTTTATAGTTGAGGTTACAGGACTTGATGTTGAGATAGTTGGGTTCAATGTAACTGTTGCAGTGTTTGTGGTTGATGTTGTAGGGCGACTTGTAATCAATGTTTCAGGGATTGAGGTCACTGTTGCAGGTTTTGATGTTGCTGATGTAGGGATTGAGGTCACTGATGCAGGGTTTGATGTTGCTGATGTAGGGTTTGATGTTCCAGGGACTGTGGTCGATATGAAAGGGCTTGTGTTCGATGTTGTAGGGTTTGTGGTCAATGTAGTGGTTTTTATTGTGGAGGTGACACTGGTTGATGTTGATGTGGTGGGGTTTGATGTCGTTGTTGCAGTGCTTGTGGTCGATTTTGCACAGTGCAGGTTCTGTCGTTGATATTTCAGAGCTTGTGTCTGATGTTAGCAACTCTGAAGTCAATGCTGCAGTTTTTATAGTTGAGCTTACAGGACTTGATGTTGAGAGGGTTGGGTTCAATGTAACTGTTGCAGTGTTTGTGGTTGATGTTGTAGGACGGCTTGTGATAATTTTTGCAGGACTTGAGGTCACTGTTGCAGGGTTTGCAGGGTTTGATGTTCCAGGGACTGTGGTCGATATGAAAGGGCTTGTGTTCGATGTTGTAGGGTTTGTGGTCAATGTAGTGGTTTTATTGTGGAGGTGACACTGGTTGATGTTGATGTGGTGGGGTTTGATGTCGTTGTTGCAGTGCTTGTGGTCGATTTTGCACGGCCTGAGGTCAGTGTTGCAGGTTCTGTCGTTGATATTTCAGAGCTTGCGTCTGATGTTACCAACTCTGAAGTCAATGCTGAAGTTTTTATAGTTGAGGTTACAGGACTTGATGTTGAGATGGTTGGGTTCAATGTAACTGTTGCAGTGTTTGTGGTTGATGTTGTAGGGCGACTTGTAATCAATGTTTCAGGGATTGACGTCACTGTTGCAAGTTTTGATGTTGCTGATGTAGGGATTGAGGTCACTGATGCAAGGTTTGTTGTTGCTGATGTAGGGATTGAGGTCACTGATGCAGGGTTTGATGTTGCTGATGTAGGGTTTGATGTTCCAGGGACTGTGGTCGATATGAAAGGGCTTGTGTTTGATGTTGTAGGGTTTGTGGTCAATGTAGTGGTTTTTATTGTGGAGGTTACACTGGTTGATGTTGATGTGGTGGGGTTTGATGTTGTTGTTGCAGTGCTTGTGGTTGATTTTGCAGGGACAGAGGTCAGTGTTGCAGGTTCTGTCGTTGATATTTCAGAGCTTGCGTCTGATGTTACCAACTCTGAAGTCAATGCTGAAGTTTTTATAGTTGAAGTTACAGGACTTGATGTTGAGATGGTTGGGTTCAATGTAACTGTTGCAGTGTTTGTGGTTGATGTTGTAGGGCGACTTGTAATCAATGTTTCAGGGATTGAGGTCACTGTTGCAGGTTTTGATGTTGCTGATGTAGGGATTGAGGTCACTGATGCAGGGTTTGATGTTGCTGATGTAGGGTTTGATGTTCCAGGGACTGTGGTCGATATGAAAGGGCTTGTGTTCGATGTTGTAGGGTTTGTGGTCAATGTAGTGGTTTTTATTGTGGAGGTGACACTGGTTGATGTTGATGTGGTGGGGTTTGATGTCGTTGTTGCAGTGCTTGTGGTTGATTTTGCACGGCCTGAGGTCAGTGTTGCAGGTTCTGTCGTTGATATTTCAGAGCTTGCGTCTGATGTTGCCAACTCTGAAGTCAATGCTGAAGTTTTTATAGTTGAGGTTACAGGACTTGATGTTGAGATAGTTGGGTTCAATGTAACTGTTGCAGTGTTTGTGGTTGATGTTGTAGGGCGACTTGTAATCAATGTTTCAGGGATTGAGGTCACTGTTGCAGGTTTTGATGTTGCTGATGTAGGGATTGAGGTCACTGATGCAGGGTTTGATGTTGCTGATGTAGGGTTTGATGTTCTGATGCAGGGACTGTGTTGCTGATGTAGGGTTTGAAGGGACTGTGGGGCTTGTGTTCGATGTTGTAGGGTTTGTGGTCAATGTAGTGGTTTTTATTGTGGAGGTGACACTGGTTGATGTTGATGTGGTGGGGTTTGATGTCGTTGTTGCAGTGCTTGTGGTCGATTTTGCATGGCCTGAGGTCAGTGTTGCAGGTTCTGTTGTTGATATTTCAGAGCTTGCGTCTGATGTTGCCAACTCTGAAGTCAATGCTGAAGTTTTTATAGTTGAGGTTACAGGACTTGATGTTGAGATAGTTGGGTTCAATGTAACTGTTGCAGTGTTTGTGGTTGATGTTGTAGGGCGACTTGTAATCAATGTTTCAGGGATTGAGGTCACTGTTGCAGGTTTTGATGTTGCTGATGTAGGGATTGAGGTCACTGATGCAGGGTTTGATGTTGCTGATGTAGGGTTTGATGTTCCAGGGACTGTGGTCGATATGAAAGGGCTTGTGTTCGATGTTGTAGGGTTTGTGGTCAATGTAGTGGTTTTTATTGTGGAGGTGACACTGGTTGATGTTGATGTGGTGGGGTTTGATGTCGTTGTTGCAGTGCTTGTGGTCGATTTTGCACGGCCTGAGGTCAGTGTTGCAGGTTCTGTCGTTGATATTTCAGAGCTTGCGTCTGATGTTGCCAACTCTGAAGTCAATGCTGAAGTTTTTATAGTTGAGGTTACAGGACTTGATGTTGAGATAGTTGGGTTCAATGTAACTGTTGCAGTGTTTGTGGTTGATGTTGTAGGGCGACTTGTAATCAATGTTTCAGGGATTGAGGTCACTGTTGCAGGTTTTGATGTTGCTGATGTAGGGATTGAGGTCACTGATGCAGGGTTTGTTGTTGCAGATGTAGGGATTGAGGTCACTGATGCAGGGTTTGATGTTGCTGATGTAGGGTTTGATGTTCCAGGGACTGTGGTCGATATGAAAGGGCTTGTGTTCGATGTTGTAGGGTTTGTGGTCAATGTAGTGGTTTTTATTGTGGAGGTGACACTGGTTGATGTTGATGTGGTGGGGTTTGATGTCGTTGTTGCAGTGCTTGTGGTTGATTTTGCAGGGCCTCAAAACCAGTGTTGCAGGTTCTGTCGTTGATATTTCAGAGCTTTTGACTGATGCTAGCAACTCTGTAGTCAATGCTGCAATTTTTATAGTTGAAGTTCCAGGACTTGATGTTGAGATAGTTGGTTTCAATGTAACTGTTGCAGTGTTTGTGGTTGATGTTGTAGGACGGCTTGTGATAACTTTTCCAGGACTTGAGGTCACTGTTGCAGGGTTTGATGTTGCTGATGTAGGGTTTGATGTTCTAGGGACTGTGGTCGATATGAAAGGGCTTGTGTTCGATGTTGTAGGGTTTGTGGTCAATGTAGTGGTTTTTATTGTGGAGGTGACACTGGTTGATGTTGATGTGGTGGGGTTTGATGTCGTTGTTGCAGTGCTTGTGGTCGATTTTGCACGGCCTGAGGTCAGTGTTGCAGGTTCTGTCGTTGATATTTCAGAGCTTGCGTCTGATGTTACCAACTCTGAAGTCATTGCTGAAGTTTTTATAGTTGAGGTTACAGGACTTGATGTTGAGATGGTTGGGTTCAATGTAACTGTTGCAGTGTTTGTGGTTGATGTTGTAGGGCGACTTGTAATCAATGTTTCAGGGATTGAGGTCACTGTTGCAGGTTTTGATGTTGCTGATGTAGGGATTGAGGTCACTGATGCAGGGTTTGATGTTGCTGATGTAGGGATTGATGTTCCAGGGACTGTGGTCGATATGAAAGGGCTTGTGTTTGATGTTGTAGGGTTTGTGGTCAATGTAGTGGTTTTTATTGTGGAGGTTACACTGGTTGATGTTGTTGGGGTGTGGGTTGATGTTGTTGTTGCAGTGCTTGTAGTTGATTTTGCAGGGCCCGAGGTCAGTGTTGCAGGTTCTGTCGTTGATATTTCAGAGGTTTTGACTGATGTTAGCAACTCTGAAGTCAATGCTGCAGTTTTTATAGTTGAAGTTACAGGACTTGATGTTGAGATGGTTGGGTTCAATGTAACTGTTGCAGTGTTTGTGGTTGATGTTGTAGGGCGACTTGTAATCAATGTTTCAGGGATTGAGGTCACTGTTGCAGGTTTTGATGTTGCTGATGTAGGGATTGAGGTCACTGGTGCAGGGTTTGATGTTGCTGATGTAGGGTTTGATGTTCCAGGGACTGTGGTCGATATGAAAGGGCTTGTGTTCGATGTTGTAGGGTTTGTGGTCAATGTAGTGGTTTTTATTGTGGAGGTGACACTGGTTGATGTTGATGTGGTGGGGTTTGATGTCGTTGTTGCAGTGCTTGTGGTTGATTTTGCACGGCCTGAGGTCAGTGTTGCAGGTTCTGTCGTTGATATTTCAGAGCTTGCATCTGATGTTGCCAACTCTGAAGTCAATGCTGAAGTTTTTATAGTTGAGGTTACAGGACTTGATGTTGAGATAGTTGGGTTCAATGTAACTGTTGCAGTGTTTGTGGTTGATGTTGTAGGGCGACTTGTAATCAATGTTTCAGGGATTGAGGTCACTGTTGCAGGTTTTGATGTTGCTGATGTAGGGATTGAGGTCACTGATGCAGGGTTTGATGTTGCTGATGTAGGGTTTGATGTTCCAGGGACTGTGGTCGATATGAAAGGGCTTGTGTTCGATGTTGTAGGGTTTGTGGTCAATGTAGTGGTTTTTATTGTGGAGGTGACACTGGTTGATGTTGATGTGGTGGGGTTTGATGTCGTTGTTGCAGTGCTTGTGGTTGATTTTGCACGGCCTGAGGTCAGTGTTGCAGGTTCTGTCGTTGATATTTCAGAGCTTTGCGTCTGATGTTGCCAACTCTGAAGTCAATGCTGAAGTTTTTATAGTTGAGTTACAGGACTTGATGTTGAGATAGTTGGGTTCAATGTAACTGTTGCAGTGTTTGTGGTTGATGTTGTAGGGCGACTTGTAATCAATGTTTCAGGGATTGAGGTCACTGTTGCAGGTTTTGATGTTGCTGATGTAGGGATTGAGGTCACTGATGCAGGGTTTGATGTTGCTGATGTAGGGTTTGATGTTCCAGGGACTGTGGTCGATATGAAAGGGCTTGTGTTCGATGTTGTAGGGTTTGTGGTCAATGTAGTGGTTTTTATTGTGGAGGTGACACTGGTTGATGTTGATGTGGTGGGGTTTGATGTCGTTGTTGCAGTGCTTGTGGTTGATTTTGCACGGCCTGAGGTCAGTGTTGCAGGTTCTGTCGTTGATATTTCAGAGGTTTTGACTGATGTTAGCAACTCTGAAGTCAATGCTGCAGTTTTTATAGTTGAGGTTACAGGACTTGATGTTGAGATAGTTGGGTTCAATGTAACTGTTGCAGTGTTTGTGGTTGATGTTGTAGGGCGACTTGTAATCAGTGTTTCAGGGATTGAGGTCACTGTTGCAGGTTTTGATGTTGCTGATGTAGGGATTGAGGTCACTGATGCAGGGTTTGATGTTGCTGATGTAGGGTTTGATGTTCCAGGGACTGTGGTCGATATGAAAGGGCTTGTGTTCGATGTTGTAGGGTTTGTGGTCAATGTAGTGGTTTTATTGTGGAGGTGACACTGGTTGATGTTGATGTGGTGGGGTTTGATGTCGTTGTTGCAGTGCTTGTGGTCGATTTTGCACGGCCTGAGGTCAGTGTTGCAGGTTCTGTCGTTGATATTTCAGAGCTTGCGTCTGATGTTGCCAACTCTGAAGTCAATGCTGAAGTTTTTATAGTTGAGGTTACAGGACTTGATGTTGAGATAGTTGGGTTCAATGTAACTGTTGCAGTGTTTGTGGTTGATGTTGTAGGGCGACTTGTAATCAATGTTTCAGGGATTGAGGTCACTGTTGCAGGTTTTGATGTTGCTGATGTAGGGATTGAGGTCACTGATGCAGGGTTTGTTGTTGCAGATGTAGGGATTGAGGTCACTGATGCAGGGTTTGATGTTGCTGATGTAGGGTTTGAGGTTCCAGGGACTGTGGTCGATATGAAAGGGCTTGTTTTCGATGTTGTAGGGTTTGTGGTCAATGTAGTGGTTTTTATTGTGGAGGTGACACTGGTTGATGTTGATGTGGTGGGGTTTGATGTCGTTGTTGCAGTGCTTGTGGTTGATTTTGCAGGGCTCGAAACCAGTGTTGCAGGTTCTGTCGTTGATATTTCAGAGCTTTTGACTGATGCTAGCAACTCTGTAGTCAATGCTGCAATTTTTATAGTTGAAGTTCCAGGACTTGATGTTGAGATAGTTGGTTTCAATGTAACTGTTGCAGTGTTTGTGGTTGATGTTGTAGGACGGCTTGTGATAACTTTTCCAGGACTTGAGGTCACTGTTGCAGGGTTTGATGTTGCTGATGCAGGGTTTGATGTTGCTGATGTAGGGTTTGATGTTCCAGGGACTGTGGTCGATATGAAAGGGCTTGTGTTCGATGTGGTAGGGTTTGTGGTCAATGTAGTGGTTTGTATTGTGGAGGTGACACTGGTTGATGTTGATGTGGTGGGGTTTGATGTCGTTGTTGCAGTGCTTGTGGTTGATTTTGCACGGCCTGATGTCAGTGTTGCAGGTTCTGTCGTTGATATTTCAGAGCTTGCGTCTGATGTTGCCAACTCTGAAGTCAATGCTGAAGTTTTTATAGTTGAGGTTACAGGACTTGATGTTGAGATAGTTGGGTTCAATGTAACTGTTGCAGTGTTTGTGGTTGATGTTGTAGGGCGACTTGTAATCAATGTTTCAGGGATTGAGGTCACTGTTGCAGGTTTTGATGTTGCTGATGTAGGGATTGAGGTCACTGATGCAGGGTTTGATGTTGCTGATGTAGGGTTTGATGTTCCAGGGACTGTGGTCGATATGAAAGGGCTTGTGTTCGATGTTGTAGGGTTTGTGGTCAATGTAGTGGTTTTTATTGTGGAGGTGACACTGGTTGATGTTGATGTGGTGGGGTTTGATGTCGTTGTTGCAGTGCTTGTGGTCGATTTTGCACGGCCTGAGGTCAGTGTTGCAGGTTCTGTCGTTGATATTTCAGAGCTTGCGTCTGATGTTACCAACTCTGAAGTCATTGCTGAAGTTTTTATAGTTGAGGTTACAGGACTTGATGTTGAGATGGTTGGGTTCAATGTAACTGTTGCAGTGTTTGTGGTTGATGTTGTAGGACGGCTTGTAATCAATGTTTCAGGGATTGAGGTCACTGTTGCAGGTTTTGATGTTGCTGATGTAGGGATTGAGGTCACTGATGCAGGGTTTGTTGTTGCTGATGTAGGGATTGATGTTCCAGGGACTGTGGTCGATATGAAAGGGCTTGTGTTTGATGTTGTAGGGTTTGTGGTCAATGTAGTGGTTTTTATTGTGGAGGTTACACTGGTTGATGTTGTTGGGGTGTGGGTTGATGTTGTTGTTGCAGTGCTTGTAGTTGATTTTGCAGGGCCCGAGGTCAGTGTTGCAGGTTCTGTCGTTGATATTTCAGAGGTTTTGACTGATGTTAGCAACTCTGAAGTCAATGCTGCAGTTTTTTATAGTTGAAGTTACAGGACTTGATGTTGAGATGGTTGGGTTCAATGTAACTGTTGCAGTGTTTGTGGTTGATGTTGTAGGGCGACTTGTAATTAATGTTTCAGGGATTGAGGTCACTGTTGCAGGTTTTGATGTTGCTGATGTAGGGATTGAGGTCACTGGTGCAGGGTTTGATGTTGCTGATGTAGGGTTTGATGTTCCAGGGACTGTGGTCGATATGAAAGGGCTTGTGTTCGATGTTGTAGGGTTTGTGGTCAATGTAGTGGTTTTTATTGTGGAGGTGACACTGGTTGATGTTGATGTGGTGGGGTTTGATGTCGTTGTTGCAGTGCTTGTGGTTGATTTTGCACGGCCTGAGGTCAGTGTTGCAGGTTCTGTCGTTGACATTTCAGAGCTTGCATCTGATGTTGCCAACTCTGAAGTCAATGCTGAAGTTTTTATAGTTGAGGTTACAGGACTTGATGTTGAGATAGTTGGGTTCAATGTAACTGTTGCAGTGTTTGTGGTTGATGTTGTAGGGCGACTTGTAATCAGTGTTTCAGGGATTGAGGTCACTGTTGCAGGTTTTGATGTTGCTGATGTAGGGATCGAGGTCACTGATGCAGGGTTTGATGTTGCTGATGTAGGGTTTGATGTTCCAGGGACTGTGGTCGATATGAAAGGGCTTGTGTTCGATGTTGTAGGGTTTGTGGTCAATGTAGTGGTTTGTATTGTGGAGGTGACACTGGTTGATGTTGATGTGGTGGGGTTTGATGTCGTTGTTGCAGTGCTTGTGGTCGATTTTGCACGGCCTGAGGTCAGTGTTGCAGGTTCTGTCGTTGATATTTCAGAGCTTGCGTCTGATGTTGCCAACTCTGAAGTCAATGCTGAAGTTTTTATAGTTGAGGTTACAGGACTTGATGTTGAGATAGTTGGGTTCAATGTAACTGTTGCAGTGTTTGTGGTTGATGTTGTAGGGCGACTTGTAATCAATGTTTCAGGGATTGAGGTCACTGTTGCAGGTTTTGATGTTGCTGATGTAGGGATTGAGGTCACTGATGCAGGGTTTGGATTGAGGTCACTGATGCAGGGTTTGATGTTGCTGATGTAGGGTTTGATGTTCCAGGGACTGTGGTCGATATGAAAGGGCTTGTGTTCGATGTTGCAGGGTTTGATGTTGCTGATGTAGGGTTTGATGTTCCAGGGACTGTGGTCGATATGAAAGGGCTTGTGTTCGATGTTGTAGGGTTTGTGGTCAATGTAGTGGTTTTTATTGTGGAGGTGACACTGGTTGATGTTGATGTGGTGGGGTTGATGTCGTTGTTGCAGTGCTTGTGGTCGATTTTGCACGGCCTGAGGTCAGTGTTGCAGGTTCTGTCGTTGATATTTCAGAGCTTGCGTCTGATGTTACCAACTCTGAAGTCAATGCTGAAGTTTTTATAGTTGAGGTTACAGGACTTGATGTTGAGATGGTTGGGTTCAATGTAACTGTTGCAGTGTTTGTGGTTGATGTTGTAGGGCGACTTGTAATCAATGTTTCAGGGATTGAGGTCACTGTTGCAGGTTTTGATGTTGCTGATGTAGGGATTGAGGTCACTGATGCAGGGTTTGATGTTGCTGATGTAGGGTTTGATGTTCCAGGGACTGTGGTCGATATGAAAGGGCTTGTGTTTGATGTTGTAGGGTTTGTGGTCAATGTAGTGGTTTTTATTGTGGAGGTTACACTGGTTGATGTTGTTGGGGTGTGGGTTGATGTTGTTGTTGCAGTGCTTGTAGTTGATTTTGCAGGGCCCGAGGTCAGTGTTGCAGGTTCTGTCGTTGATATTTCAGAGGTTTTGACTGATGTTAGCAACTCTGAAGTCAATGCTGCAGTTTTTATAGTTGAAGTTACAGGACTTGATGTTGAGATGGTTGGGTTCAATGTAACTGTTGCAGTGTTTGTGGTTGATGTTGTAGGGCGACTTGTAATTAATGTTTCAGGGATTGAGGTCACTGTTGCAGGTTTTGATGTTGCTGATGTAGGGATTGAGGTCACTGGTGCAGGGTTTGATGTTGCTGATGTAGGGTTTGATGTTCCAGGGACTGTGGTCGATATGAAAGGGCTTGTGTTCGATGTTGTAGGGTTTGTGGTCAATGTAGTGGTTTTTATTGTGGAGGTGACACTGGTTGATGTTGATGTGGTGGGGTTTGATGTCGTTGTTGCAGTGCTTGTGGTTGATTTTGCACGGCCTGAGGTCAGTGTTGCAGGTTCTGTCGTTGACATTTCAGAGCTTGCATCTGATGTTGCCAACTCTGAAGTCAATGCTGAAGTTTTTATAGTTGAGGTTACAGGACTTGATGTTGAGATAGTTGGGTTCAATGTAACTGTTGCAGTGTTTGTGGTTGATGTTGTAGGGCGACTTGTAATCAATGTTTCAGGGATTGAGGTCACTGTTGCAGGTTTTGATGTTGCTGATGTAGGGATTGAGGTCACTGATGCAGGGTTTGATGTTGCTGATGTAGGGTTTGATGTTCCAGGGACTGTGGTCGATATGAAAGGGCTTGTGTTCGATGTTGTAGGGTTTGCGGTCAATGTAGTGGTTTGTATTGTGGAGGTGACACTGGTTGATGTTGATGTGGTGGGGTTTGATGTCGTTGTTGCAGTGCTTGTGGTCGATTTTGCACGGCCTGAGGTCAGTGTTGCAGGTTCTGTCGTTGATATTTCAGAGCTTGCGTCTGATGTTGCCAACTCTGAAGTCAATGCTGAAGTTTTTATAGTTGAGGTTACAGGACTTGATGTTGAGATAGTTGGGTTCAATGTAACTGTTGCAGTGTTTGTGGTTGATGTTGTAGGGCGACTTGTAATCAATGTTTCAGGGATTGAGGTCACTGTTGCAGGTTTTGATGTTGCTGATGTAGGGATTGAGGTCACTGATGCAGGGTTTGATGTTGCTGATGTAGGGTTTGATGTTCCAGGGACTGTGTCGATATGAAAGGGCTTGTGTTCGATGTTGTAGGGTTTGTGGTCAATGTAGTGGTTTTTATTGTGGAGGTGACACTGGTTGATGTTGATGTGGTGGGGTTTGATGTCGTTGTTGCAGTGCTTGTGGTCGATTTTGCAGTGCTTGTGGTTGATTTTGAGGTCAGTGTTGCAGGTTCTGTCGTTGATATTTCAGAGCTTTTGACTGATGTTAGCAACTCTGAAGTCAATGCTGAAGTTTTTATAGTTGAGGTTACAGGACTTGATGTTGAGATAGTTGGGTTCAATGTAACTGTTGCAGTGTTTGTGGTTGATGTTGTAGGGCGACTTGTAATCAATGTTTCAGGGATTGAGGTCACTGTTGCAGGTTTTGATGTTGCTGATGTAGGGATTGAGGTCACTGATGCAGGGTTTGATGTTGCTGATGTAGGGTTTGATGTTCCAGGGACTGTGGTCGATATGAAAGGGCTTGTGTTCGATGTTGTAGGGTTTGTGGTCAATGTAGTGGTTTTTATTGTGGAGGTGACACTGGTTGATGTTGATGTGGTGGGGTTTGATGTCGTTGTTGCAGTGCTTGTGGTTGATTTTGCACGGCCTGAGGTCAGTGTTGCAGGTTCTGTCGTTGATATTTCAGAGCTTGCGTCTGATGTTGCCAACTCTGAAGTCAATGCTGAAGTTTTTATAGTTGAGGTTACAGGACTTGATGTTGAGATAGTTGGGTTCAATGTAACTGTTGCAGTGTTTGTGGTTGATGTTGTAGGGCGACTTGTAATCAATGTTTCAGGGATTGAGGTCACTGTTGCAGGTTTTGATGTTGCTGATGTAGGGATTGAGGTCACTGATGCAGGGTTTGATGTTGCTGATGTAGGGTTTGATGTTCCAGGGACTGTGGTCGATATGAAAGGGCTTGTGTTCGATGTTGTAGGGTTTGTGGTCAATGTAGTGGTTTTTATTGTGGAGGTGACACTGGTTGATGTTGATGTGGTGGGGTTTGATGTCGTTGTTGCAGTGCTTGTGGTCGATTTTGCACGGCCTGAGGTCAGTGTTGCAGGTTCTGTCGTTGATATTTCAGAGCTTGCGTCTGATGTTGCCAACTCTGAAGTCAATGCTGAAGTTTTTATAGTTGAGGTTACAGGACTTGATGTTGAGATAGTTGGGTTCAATGTAACTGTTGCAGTGTTTGTGGTTGATGTTGTAGGGCGACTTGTAATCAATGTTTCAGGGATTGAGGTCACTGTTGCAGGTTTTGATGTTGCTGATGTAGGGATTGAGGTCACTGATGCAGGGTTTGATGTTGCTGATGTAGGGTTTGATGTTCCAGGGACTGTGGTCGATATGAAAGGGCTTGTGTTCGATGTTGTAGGGTTTGTGGTCAATGTAGTGGTTTTTATTGTGGAGGTGACACTGGTTGATGTTGATGTGGTGGGGTTTGATGTCGTTGTTGCAGTGCTTGTGGTCGATTTTGCACGGCCTGAGGTCAGTGTTGCAGGTTCTGTCGTTGATATTTCAGAGCTTGCGTCTGATGTTACCAACTCTGAAGTCAATGCTGAAGTTTTTATAGTTGAGGTTACAGGACTTGATGTTGAGATAGTTGGGTTCAATGTAACTGTTGCAGTGTTTGTGGTTGATGTTGTAGGGCGACTTGTAATCAATGTTTCAGGGATTGAGGTCACTGTTGCAGGTTTTGATGTTGCTGATGTAGGGATTGAGGTCACTGATGCAGGGTTTGATGTTGCTGATGTAGGGTTTGATGTTCCAGGGACTGTGGTCGATATGAAAGGGCTTGTGTTTGATGTTGTAGGGTTTGTGGTCAATGTAGTGGTTTTTATTGTGGAGGTGACACTGGTTGATGTTGATGTGGTGGGGTTTGATGTCGTTGTTGCAGTGCTTGTGGTTGATTTTGCAGGGCCTGAGGTCAGTGTTGCAGGTTCTGTCGTTGATATTTCAGAGGTTTTGACTGATGTTAGCAACTCTGAAGTCAATGCTGCAGTTTTTATAGTTGAGGTTACAGGACTTGATGTTGAGATAGTTGGGTTCAATGTAACTGTTGCAGTGTTTGTGGTTGATGTTGTAGGGCGACTTGTAATCAATGTTTCAGGGATTGAGGTCACTGTTGCAGGTTTTGATGTTGCTGATGTAGGGATTGAGGTCACTGATGCAGGGTTTGATGTTGCTGATGTAGGGTTTGATGTTCCAGGGACTGTGGTCGATATGAAAGGGCTTGTGTTCGATGTTGTAGGGTTTGTGGTCAATGTAGTGGTTTTTATTGTGGAGGTGACACTGGTTGATGTTGATGTGGTGGGGTTTGATGTCGTTGTTGCAGTGCTTGTGGTCGATTTTGCACGGCCTGAGGTCAGTGTTGCAGGTTCTGTCGTTGATATTTCAGAGCTTGCGTCTGATGTTGCCAACTCTGAAGTCAATGCTGAAGTTTTTATAGTTGAGGTTACAGGACTTGATGTTGAGATAGTTGGGTTCAATGTAACTGTTGCAGTGTTTGTGGTTGATGTTGTAGGGCGACTTGTAATCAATGTTTCAGGGATTGAGGTCACTGTTGCAGGTTTTGATGTTGCTGATGTAGGGATTGAGGTCACTGATGCAGGGTTTGATGTTGCTGATGTAGGGTTTGATGTTCCAGGGACTGTGGTCGATATGAAAGGGCTTGTGTTCGATGTTGTAGGGTTTGTGGTCAATGTAGTGGTTTTTATTGTGGAGGTGACACTGGTTGATGTTGATGTGGTGGGGTTTGATGTCGTTGTTGCAGTGCTTGTGGTTGATTTTGCAGGGCCTGAGGTCAGTGTTGCAGGTTCTGTCGTTGATATTTCAGAGCTTTTGACTGATGTTAGCAACTCTGAAGTCAATGCTGAAGTTTTTATAGTTGAGGTTACAGGACTTGATGTTGAGATAGTTGGGTTCAATGTAACTGTTGCAGTGTTTGTGGTTGATGTTGTAGGGCGACTTGTAATCAATGTTTCAGGGATTGAGGTCACTGTTGCAGGTTTTGATGTTGCTGATGTAGGGATTGAGGTCACTGATGCAGGGTTTGATGTTGCTGATGTAGGGTTTGATGTTCCAGGGACTGTGGTCGATATGAAAGGGCTTGTGTTCGATGTTGTAGGGTTTGTGGTCAATGTAGTGGTTTTTATTGTGGAGGTGACACTGGTTGATGTTGATGTGGTGGGGTTTGATGTCGTTGTTGCAGTGCTTGTGGTTGATTTTGCACGGCCTGAGGTCAGTGTTGCAGGTTCTGTCGTTGATATTTCAGAGCTTGCGTCTGATGTTGCCAACTCTGAAGTCAATGCTGAAGTTTTTATAGTTGAGGTTACAGGACTTGATGTTGAGATAGTTGGGTTCAATGTAACTGTTGCAGTGTTTGTGGTTGATGTTGTAGGGCGACTTGTAATCAATGTTTCAGGGATTGAGGTCACTGTTGCAGGTTTTGATGTTGCTGATGTAGGGATTGAGGTCACTGATGCAGGGTTTGATGTTGCTGATGTAGGGTTTGATGTTCCAGGGACTGTGGTCGATATGAAAGGGCTTGTGTTCGATGTTGTAGGGTTTGTGGTCAATGTAGTGGTTTTTATTGTGGAGGTGACACTGGTTGATGTTGATGTGGTGGGGTTTGATGTCGTTGTTGCAGTGCTTGTGGTTGATTTTGCAGGGCCTGAGGTCAGTGTTGCAGGTTCTGTCGTTGATATTTCAGAGCTTTGACTGATGTTAGCAACTCTGAAGTCAATGCTGCAGTTTTTATAGTTGAAGTTACAGGACTTGATGTTGAGATAGTTGGTTCCAATGTAACTGTTGCAGTGTTTGTGGTTGATGTTGTAGGGCGACTTGTAATCAATGTTTCAGGGATTGAGGTCACTGTTGCAGGTTTTGATGTTGCTGATGTAGGGATTGAGGTCACTGATGCAGGGTTTGATGTTGCTGATGTAGGGATTGAGGTCACTGATGCAGGGTTTGTTGTTGCTGATGTGGGGATTGAGGTCACTGGATGTTGCTGATGTAGTTTGAGGTTCCAGGGACTGTGGTTGATATGAAAGGGCTTGTGTTTGATGTTTTGGGTTTGTGGTTAATGTGGTCGTTTTTATTGTGGAGGTTACACTGGTTGATGTTGTTGGGGTGGGGGTTGATGTTGTTGCAGTGCTTGTGGTTGATTTTGCACGGCCTGAGGTCAGTGTTGCAGGTTCTGTCGTTGATATTTCAGAGCTTGCGTCTGATGTTGCCAACTCTGAAGTCAATGCTGAAGTTTTTATAGTTGAGGTTACAGGACTTGATGTTGAGATAGTTGGGTTCAATGTAACTGTTGCAGTGTTTGTGGTTGATGTTGTAGGGCGACTTGTAATAAATGTTTCAGGGATTGAGGTCACTGTTGCAGGTTTTGATGTTGCTGATGTAGGGATTGAAGTCACTGATGCAGGGTTTGATGTTGCTGATGTAGGGATTGAGGTCACTGATGCAGGGTTTGTTGTTGCTGATGTGGGGATTGAGGTCACTGTTGCAGGGTTTGATGTTGCTGATGTAGGATTTGAGGTTCCAGGGACTGTGGTTGATATGAAAGGGCTTGTGTTTGATGTTTTTGGGTTTGTGGTTAATGTGGTCGTTTTTATTGTGGAGGTGACACTGGTTGATGTTGTTGTGGTGGGGGTTGATGTTGTTGTTGCAGTGCTTGTGGTTGTGGTTGATTTTGCAGGGCCCGAGGTCAGTGTTGCAGGTTCTGTCGTTGATATTTCAGAGCTGGCGTCTGATGTTACCAACTCTGAAGTCAATGCTGCAGTTTTTATAGTTGAGGTTACAGGACTTGATGTTGAGATAGTTGGGTTCAATGTAACTGTTGCAGTGTTTGTGGTTGATGTTGCTGGGCGGCTTGTGATAAATTTTCCAGGACTTGAGGTCTCTGTTGCAGCGCTTGTGGTTGATGTTGTTCGGTCTGTGGTCGATTTTTCAAGGTTTGTGGTCGATGTTGAAGGGTTCGGTGTCATTGTTGCCATGTTGTTGGTTGACATTGCAGGCTCTGTGTTTGAGGTTGAAAGATTTGTGATTGATATTACAGGGCTTGCGGTCAATGTTGCATTGCTTAAGGTGGGTCCCAAAGCACCTAGCCTGCTCTGATCAAAAGAGTGTCCTGTGACATCCAATATATAAAAATCAACAAATGTATGCTGTGAGGCCCGACTTGCAGCAGCACAACTCTCTTTTACTGATGTTTCCTTAAAAAGGGCTCATAATGAGGAAACTCCTCTCATGGAGTGAGGACGCAGTGCTGCCATAGTTTTCTTTCCCTTCATAAAGGGAGATGTCAGAGCATGATTTCCCAGCAATGTACCCTCCACCTGTAAGTGACATGCTGAGATAGCAGACAGGTACACTTTAAGGGTTGAGAGTGTCCTATCCAATCGGGCATTGGGCCGGGACACATAGTATGTCATGAACACATACCGTTTAAGCATGTATATGCTTATGTCAAGGGTGCTTTTGCACTTTTTATGGTCGACTGACGACTGTTGCAGCTAATCCAGAAACCATTATTGTCTCCATCTCGGGTGCCAAACCCACAGATGCCAAAGATATGGGTGTGGGTGCCAAATCATTTGGGGGGGCATTTCCTATGGAGACTCTGCCAGTAACAGGCACAGGTTTGCAATCCAGTTTGGTGCAACAGCAGCAATGACAGGTTGTCCTGCTGAACCTAATTCAGAACTGCCTGAAGCAGGGCTATCAGGGGAAATGCGTAATTTAGAATAGCTGCCCCCTCATAGCCCATTTTGTGGGGATGAGGGCTTATACTGACATGTCCCAGTGCAGCTGATGACAGGGGGTTTCATGGAGAGCATCTCTATTGTGTGCTTGTGCAAACATTATATCTTGTGTTGTTTTTACAGAATGACAACATGTTCATTTTTGTACTGGGGTTGTACAGTGATGCCGCTTTGGGCGACAATGCCTAAGAAATCAGTGCTTGTGTGTGCAGTGGAGTTTCTACACTGTCCCTCATCCTTTTTCAGCTGGCATCAGGCCTGTGCCTGGAGGGCGGCGTAGCTGAGGCAGGTGTTGCTCATGTCGGAACCTGTCCTTCCTGTCAGTAAAAGACAGTGCTGTCACAGGTTGGGCCTCACCACATGCATTCCCTGTGTTTATATGTTGGATGTCATGGGACCCTGTTGTTCAGAGCAACCTAGGTTCATCGGGACCTAATTAGGGTATTCAGCACACATCTGTATTCTTATGTCTGTGCAAGCACGTATTCAGTAAAGACAAATTACATAATCTTCATGCTGTTATGGGAAGTTAGCTGGTCTTGCCACCCTTCATACATACTTGGATTACCATAGCTGGTACACATGCTAAGTGATCCATGGGATTAGCCAGCCTATGCTTTATTTCTTACTGTCCTACTGTACACAGTGTGGTACTATAGTATTGTTGGAACAGTGAAGAAAATAATAAAACATTTAAGTTCCCAGAAGTGATCTGAGCTAATGCTAATGTTCCCTGAGCTAATGTAAGTTCCAGTAGCCTTAACAGTGAAATGTCTGAATGCTGAACACAAGTGGTATTACGTGTTAAAACCCCTCACTTATCCTACATGTAAAAATATTGATTTGATTTAATATAACAATTACTATACAGGATAACAATTATTATATACAATCATTAACTTCGTTGATAGCAATCCGGTGCATCAACCTTCATAAAAATATACAACTCACAATTCAATGGAAATGAACAACTGGTTTATTAAGTTACAGCACTTAGTCAAAGACAAAATATTAAAAGTCCAATATACAGATGTAGGTTCAACTACCTAAATCCCAGACATTACATGCAACAATCAAGAAGAAATGGAAGATGATACCAAATCCAATATCAATACCAATTCCCAAAGACAATTATGGGTTGTTTTGCTTTGCCTCTTCTGTCCAGTTCATCCCATACAAATTGTATGGGATTGAGGTCTGGACACTGGGCAGACCAGATTATTAGCTTGAGTTGTCCTTGTATGTATGTGTGTAAATGTGTAAACTTTAGCAAATGTTAGCATTTTTGAGTGAGGTATGGTTCCACAATGTTTGAAACAACCATACAGTGTAATACATTGTTGTAAAGCTTGTTCTCTGTAGCTGTTAGCAGTTAAATATATGGTCATCTTCCTTGTAGTCATGACAATTGGTGAACAAACAAATGCAACTTTCAGAAATCTCATTGGCTAATGAAGGTTTAAGGCCATTTCTGACAATGTGATTCGCTAAAACGAATCACATGATGTATTCAGCACTTCCGCGTTAGTCTTATACAAAACTGAGACAACGAGAAACAAAAATTGGAGAAAAAAACCCCGAATTCGTGTAAAAGCTACTCAAAACAAATGTGATCAGTTAGCTACTGCCGGAAGAAGAATATCTAACAGGGAAAGTAACTGTCATCCTAAACCTGACAATGAATCTGGCAGAAAGTCACCAGCTATCAGTGCCTCAAGGCACAAAATTGACGAAATGGGGAAACCTCCGGACGACCAGCCACACAACTGTGGCTTATAATGTGTTGCGTTTGAATGAGCTGCTGGATGAATTTCTATGTCCCAATTGCATGGCAATTGATCTACATATAAATACAGAAACCCCAAAACCCTTGGTAGCAGTCATGTTAGAATGTAGTGGATGCAAACGGCAAGAACTTTTTGGAGGTGGGGCTGTTCGTCTCTTTTACAGCGTTGACTGAATTACATCGCATTGTATTGTATGTTTTGGTTTGCTTTGTTTTTCATACTAAATGCCTTTCTGGCAGGCAGGTTTTTAGAAACGCGACCGAATTAGATAAAACTGAAAAATCAGCGATCTTTTAATTTTTTTATTAAATGAATTAAGACCACCCTAGTTAAATCGCCTAAGGCGTACTGAATCTAAACATTTTGTGAAATTTTCAAATAAAGATTTAGTGAAATATAGGCAATTTTTGGTGGAAACATGACCAAAAGGTTGTTACAGTGACGCACAAATATGACGTCAGTCCGTTGCGTTGTTTGGCGTCAGTGGACTATTTTGCATAATATTCACGGTTCTTTAGACCCCTGTGGAAACGCAGACGTAATGGATTGAAGGAACCTTTTAATTCCTTGAAAAAAGTTCCTGCGACTACAAGTTCCTGGCAATTTTTGGTGGAAATGCGCCTTATATTTGAAATTAACTCCCAGTCCCATGACACAGAATAGTAAAGTGTGCAATTAGTGCTTCTTAGTTGTGCTTAATATAAGCCTAATCCAACAAGTATTTATACAGTTTAGATATGTTAAGTAGTGCAATAGGGAATTGTGGGATGTGATTTAATGGGCTATTGTTGCTAAAACAGTGAATACTAGTCAGTTAATATATGACTTTAACAGCCATTTTCTCAAAAATAGTTTTTTTCAATACTCTGAACCAGAAATCTCAGTTTCTAGAGTACTTACATACACAAAACGTTCCATATGAATTCGTACCACTATTCTGAACGTTATCACAGAAGGATTTGCTCATAAATTGCTAATTTCCTGATTTTTAATACATTTTGTTCTTAGAAACATGGGGAAAATGCATTTTTAATACCTGTACATAGTATTTTCTGATATATAAAATGAAAAAAGGATGTATCCAAAATCTGTTCTCTAAATACTTTTGTCTCTAACATGCTGTCAAAATGAAACATGGGTCTGGCTTTATCCAGTATCTAGATTTTTGTTTTTTAAATATGCATATTTAATGAGATGTTGCCTAATTTGCATATTTAAATGCACATTTCTACATTTCTTGTAATACAAAACATTTTCTTAATTATGTAAGTAATCAACTGGCAAAGTTTCATGGTGATATCTTTTCATTAATGTTTTTCCCCTCTTCCCCTGTAGTGCCTCTCCTTAAGTGTCCAAATGGGGTGAGATTATTCATATAGGCAAGAACTGATACCCAGGTCATAGATATAAGTGTCTTCCCTGTTCCCAGAATGTGTCATCTTCATACCTATCCTGCATACAAGTCTTAATTATATTATTTTCACTCACCGGTTAGTAGGATGAGGAAAATGAAGATGGCCATCTTCAGCTTCACCCCCGTTTTACTCCCTGAAGATTAGTCAAGAAGAGTCAATTAACAGCACTATATTGATCCATAATTTTCATTTCACACCCACACACACACACACACACACACACACACATAAATATTTGCAAAGTTACGGGTTAGCGAGGCATACCTTATACATATTACAGCTCGGAGAGTTTTCCACTTTTCAGGGTTTCCTACAGAAATAACTACAATGCCCACAGCCTCTTAGTTCTTACAAACAGTAACTTCTGTAACCTTCTGAGCTCACATAAAAAGACAGAATTTGGATATATCTCCACACAGCCACACAATAAAGCCACAAACTTGGGTTATCTTGTTTTTCTTCCTTATCATCCATCTTCTTCTGCTTCTTCCCCTTCTTAATTTTCCTTCCAATTACATCATAAGAAATGCTCCACGTCCTCAATGACTAATTCCACCCATTGGTCAATATCTACTTCAACCCATAACAACGTCTGTTCAGGCTCCTGTTCCTCATAGCAGGTTTAACTAATCCAGGCTAATCAAACATTGGCCATATTCAGTTAACCTGATAATTCCATCCATCCATCCATCCATTGTCTAAGCCGCTTATTCCTGGTCAGGGTCGCGGGGGGGTGCTGGAGCCTATCCCAGCATGCGTTCGGGCGAGAGGCAGGAATACACCCTGGACAGGTCGCCAATCCATCACAGGGCACACACACCATTCACTCACACACTCATACCGATAATTCCATTTAAATTAAATTCCAATTAAATTCCAATTCCTGATAAATCTCCATTTCTCACATTTTCCTGATTGCAAATTCAGGCCAAAATGATCTTACTAATTCAAAGCAAATTCACATTTTTAGCTATGATGAAGAATGAAAGAGTGTTTTGTTTTTGCCAAACGGAGAAATAACTGATAATGGAGAGGTACGATCAGTACAAAACAATTGTCACAGCAAAATTCAATACTGTAACAGCTGCCAAATTGAGAGAGGAAGCATGGCAAAAATTGACGATAAGTTAAATCCATTTAAGATTGCATGTTAAGACTTTACCCTAATAAAATTGTCCAAGTCCAAATGAATTCTGCATGCTTGGAAAGAGGTAAGGACTGGGTGTATGAAAATCTTTTCTTTGATCATATTTTGACTGTATTATTTTTATACAGTATTGTATTGTACGTGTGCATTGCCAACTGAGTACAGAAATGTGCCACTTGCGAAAAGGCGCAACCCTAGGCACAGGGTCTGTGTCACTGTCAAAGCATGACTAAGTTGGGTGGCATGGGTAATGTACGGCTCTAGTAGGTTTTGAAGGTAAATGATACCTTGTTGTCGGCCAAATCTGAATCGCTCAAACAAAGTCATCTGAATGATTAGAGGATCTTAACAGTCTTAAAACAGATAGCCTTTTTCAAAAGTTAAAATCATAGGCTATATGAATTCAAATAGAAAATACAAACAGGATGAACATTTTAACATTTTAACCAGGGGGGTACAAAGTTTAAGAATGTACTTAAATATATAGCGGTACATAGGATAAGAGTTTTGAATGTTTTTGTCATGGAAGGATCTAATTTTATTCAAGTAGTTCTTCACTTTATAATAAAAATCTGAAAAGAGGGGTTTTATGTTAATCAATGTAGATTTGTGAATATGGTACTGTATTTAGCTAGTATAAAGTTTGCACATTGATGGGGTCTCTCAAGAAGGGTGCGGCTATTGTAAAGGGGCGTGTCAAGTGCTTTCATTAGGTAGGGGTGTGAGCCTTGATGCACATAATTGTTTTACATATAAGGATCTGTACATGTTATGCTATTTCACTCAATAGAACATGTAAAAAAAACCTGAAAGACACCATGCTGCTTTTCTGTGGAACTAGCTTTCTTGATAACTAAATACCAAATAATTAAGACTATTGCTTTAAGGGATGTATTGACGGGAATCGTATTTCCTCCACAGACAAAATCGATGACTGTGATGGACCAGGGCCTAGTAGCAGGCCTGAACCCCAGGGGTCAGCCACAGGAATGCTTATGTCCCTTTATGAAACAATGGAGAAAGCTGGATGTAATGATCCAGCCTGTCGAAGATGGACTATACATAGCCAGGCTATGTTCAAGGAGTGTGATTATTATTAGGCCAGCACAGAGAACCCATGACAAAAAGCACCTGCAATTTCAGAGCTGATGTAGCCGTATTCCCGATCAAACGCTTTATGAGGTCTAAACTATTATTTAGCCAAGAATAACTGTCAAAATATATTAAAACATAGCGAAGGAGTGACAACAGCTGTGTTCTGCACTCTTGAGTCAACCCCAAGATGAATGGGTACCTCGGACATGCCTGGGTTCTGGCATGCTTGAGCGAGGCAGGGGCAAGGGGTGACTAGAACCAGCTGTGGGTACTCAAGATAGTACAGTATAGCCACCTTATATGGTGTGTCTGCATGGGTGTATGGCATATCTATAATTTGAAGCACTTCTGTAATTTGGTTGTTAGAATTCACTGTTAAAGTTGAAACTAGGTAGAGAATGTAATCTTGCATTTACTCACACAAATACACTGGAAAGTAATGTCTGTATAATCACACGCACTCACACACATACACTGGAAAGTGATGTCTGTATAATCACACGCAGAGCGGTCACAGAATCAAGAGGTATTTTATATCCCTGTAATGTGCTTAAAATGGCTTGGTGTGAAATAGTATAATAGTATGTAATAAACTATTATTTTTATGTGTATAAAGTCAGCGGAACCACCATTATAAAAAGATGGGTAAGGCACTTGACAACGCCGCTTTGATGGTCAGCTGAGCACTTGGCAAACGTCACTATGGTGTAATGGTCAGCTGAGAAGGGAGGGGGGAGGTTGAAAAAAGAAATAACCATTTAAGGGTAAACCACTATTATTTCTGAGTGATTAGTGTTAAGTCAGCATAAATAAAGACCAATTGAAATTGACCAGAAAAGTAAACCAATGAGGTAACTGTTATGTAACTGTTAAAAAAAGGTATAAGGTATTGTAAAACAATGGAACATTGGAGCAACTTGCAAGATGCTCTCAGCTTTGTGATTTCATTTGAAATAAAGTCTGATACTTTGAAGATCTTCTGCCTAAGCCTCTTCTCTACTTTTTCGGAAAAAATTCGCAAAACGGGATTTAGAAAATAATTTGATTCCTGAATAATTGAACAAAAAGGACTTATAAAATAATTTGAAAAGATTCTGAAAACCGGATAAGACTGTAATTTTCCACAACAGTATCATTTTGGCAGCCAGTATAAACATAATTTAAATGTATTTCTTATCATTTAACATGTAAACCATGATAAATACAGTTTTAAAAACTATGTGTAACTTAAGACCCTGTGGGAATTTAGCATCTGTGGCTGTGCAGTCGAGCATAGTTAAAAAATGGGAGGGTGGATGGTTATGGCTAGAAAGTAACCCTATTTTTCCCTATTTTGTCCAACTCTCACAAGGTTTGACTGAGTCCTCATGGTAACGAAGGAAAGCGTCCACTAGCACTACGAAACATGGCTATTCGCCTAACTCCAATCTCTATGACACTTTGAAGATTTTTACTTTTCTGCTGTTGTCATCGCAAGATCATTCCACTAAAATTATAGTTTATCTTGCAAATTTCTATGACGAACTTAACGGAGCTGCAAGTAACCTTTTATAGCTTATTCTCAGCTGCATTCACAATGATGAACTTAATGTACCTGCAGGTAACCTTAGCTAATGTTAGCTAGCTAGCTAGCTTATTCACAGCTGCATTCACAACAAACCTTATGTCTATCAATTGGGAACACCCATCATTTAACCCTCATTCAAGTTATTTTTGCAATCTGAGAGTTGCTCAAAAGACTTGGTAAGAACTAAAATTCAAACAGTCTAATATACAGAGGTTTTTGTTCGCTCTTCATATTGTTTTATGTAAATATTAAACTCAAGAACGGCAAAGAACGGCAACATTGTATGCCACCAACGTTAGCCATTTGCCTCACCAGAAAGCGTCAAATGCGCATGAGCGAGATCTGGGAAAGAATAGGGTTACTATCTAGCTATGACCAGGGTGGTCAAGGAAGGTCATGGCTAGATAGTAACCCTATTTCTTCCCAGATCTTGCGCACGTGCATTTGCCACTATCTGGCAAGAGAAATGGCTAACGGTGTCGGTGTACAACAGCAGCAAAATGACAACAAAGTAAGCAAAGTAGTAGCAGCAAAGTAAAATAATCTTGAAAGTGTCATAAAGACTGGAGGTAGGCGAATTGATGTGTTTCGTAGTGCTAGTGGGTATAAGAAAGCTGGCATGAGGATTGGGTTGGACACTTTCCTTCATTACTATGCTATGATATAATGAGGCAAATACGCGTTTATATCTATGGTCATGGCTAGATAGTAACCCTATTTTACTATTTTGTCTAACAATAAAAAGCTTTAAACAATAAAAACCATAATCAGCTCTGACATTTTGACAACTCATGTATAACAGTTAAAATTGAGTTTTTACAAATAGCTGGTCTGTGAAATAAAGTTATGCATTAATTGGTTGAAAATGAAGCCAGTTACAGTAAATTTTATCAGAAGTTTGCATCTCTCAATACACATACGTTTGTTTAAACGCAGATCTTGCCCGCCCCAATATGGCAGCCGTGCAGACATATCGCTCCAACATACAACAGCAGCCAATGCGGAATCTACGTATGTACTGTATATCTATGGCCACGACTGTCAAGCAAAGCACTAAGCTCTTGAGCTGGGAGATTCTTGTTTGCCACGAGAGGCTGAAATACCATTTGTACGAAGTTGGACACTTATGCGTGTACGAGAGTAAATCCGGTATGTTTTTAAACGTGTGTTTTAATAGTTAAGTCTGGCATGGTCGCTGAAAGGGTGGCTATAAGTTTGAAATGTTGCGGTGTACGTTGGTGGGTCTGGTGGAGCATGCAATGAATGGTATGCGGTATTACTCTTACTCTAGAGTCCGTCTAGTCATTCAAACCCAAAGTGAAAAACTAGGCAGCAGGTTAACCTTTAGTGGGCCTAAGGTGACTGCGTGATCAACTAAACTGTAGTAGCATCTGTAACAAGTAAGGCATGCGGTGATGTTAAAACACTCTGCATGTTGAATGGGTTTAGCGGGGTGTTCATTATTCATGGTGTTTCCACTCAAGCACTCATTCCAGTCGACCGAAGGCTGAAACCCCAGACAGCAGGCCTGCTGTTGCTACCAGTGCCTGTCAGCGTGGCTTGGCAAACTTTTGCTTGTTAGCCATTGGTGAAGGTATGTAATATCTTGACTCAAGAATGCTAGTAAGGCAGATTAATATGTTGCAAGCTAAAGTAATTTATTTTGTTACAGGAAGGTTTGTTTTAGCTATTCAACCACTTTTTCCTATATTCATTTGTGTGCCTAACTTGGCATATGTAACAGAGTTGGTTCTGCCTGCAGCAAGAAGACTCAAGTCCCTAACTCTGGGAACAAATCACACCGGACGCTCACGCATTAACCCCACGTACCGGAGCTCCACCACTACACATATGTAATTTATTGGGTAGTGTGCAATACCTCTCTCACACAGTGTGCTGCAGTGACACTTTATATATGGGACAGTGTGCAATAATTTACAACATAGGCAGTGCACTTTCATAGCAGGGGCCATGATTGGCTTATCCAGTGAGCGCAGTAACACACAGCATACTGTACATTTTAGTGCATCTTATTTTCCCACCTCTACATTTTTTAAATGTCATCCCATTTTCTCCCAATTTAGCACCCAATTACACCCTCTCTTTTCCATGTCAATCCCCCCCTCATATTGTGAGTTCGCTGCCGTAGCCCTGTGACCGGCAGTGACAAAGGCGAAGTATCGTCTCCTTCAAGGCAGCACTCGCCAAGCTGTCGACCGTAACTCCGGTACTCCAGAGCCACTCTTATACACAGCAAACTTATCTCAGCTTCCCTGCCCCCTCCCTGTGGTGGACAGCCAATTGCCGGCCCCTATTGGCAATTCGATTGGTGGAATCGAATCCTGGTCGCAGTGGCCAGCGTCAAACGTTGTAACCGCTAGACCACGCCTTTCCCTCCCACTCTTAATTGTGTGCAGTGACATACCTTGTCTCCCTTGGTAGTGTGCAGTGAACTATTGCTGATATTTTTGGTGTGCAGTGCTCACCTTGTGTTGAACAGTGTAGATCTTTTGAGTGCTGTGACTTATTAATATGTACTCTTAATCTCTTGTATCCTTTTGATAGCATGCGTAGCCCTGCGCCTGCATGAATGTAGAATCTGCCATTGGAGGTGACTGCATGAAATGTAAGGGTAACACTCCTGAATTTGGCTGTCTAACTGTGACCTAATGGTTAATTTTGCTATTGCCTATCTCTTAAGCTATGCTGTTCTTACTACTACTTTGATTACGGTTGGCTATTCATACTATTACTGCTAATATTCTTCTGTTGCTAATCAGACTGTTATTGCTACTTCCTTGCTTCTTATGGCATTCCATCGAAGTGTCCCTTTTTTATATTGTGAATCATGTGTCTATTTTAAATGGTGATAAGAAAATAAATGGTGACCTGTTTCTTTACACCTTGTTTCATTCATTTGAAAATGACCAGTGGGAAGGTTGGCTGTATATTAAAGTATTTCAGGGTCTCCCACCCTTAACTGGGAGTGGTGTAGTTGGTTCCACTAACCAAATAAACCTTAGAGCTCCTACAGGTCGCATATGCATAATATTGTTTTATGACTTGAATAAATACAAGGTAGGCTGTAAAACAAAATTTCTAAATTTGCTCTGATGCCAAAAAGACGTTGGTGTAGCCAGCCAGAAAGCAAAATCTCCCCAATTCATTCATACAGGTCCCACAGCATGCAAAATGATCAGGCAGGTTTGCATCACTTCAAACCTGCATATTTATTTCAATTGTTCAATTCAAACAAACAAAAAAAAACTGACTCCAAGTACCAGCATTGCTGCTTAGAACTTTCATGTAAAAGGGGTTGCTAGGAAACATATTTTGTTAGCTAGCCATGGTAGCTTACACTTGTTATACTCAAGATGGATTACAGAGCTAGACACTGTTACAACATAAAACCATGCCATGCTTCTCGCTTCTTCGCCTGGGAATAATGCTGGTCTCACCCTCTGGCCCCACATACAGACATACACACCTGAGGCTGATCAGCAATCTGATCTGGCTGATCTGGTTTGGCCCATTTCCTTCATTTCCCTGCTACAGACTGCGCCTTGGTTAAGTGAGATCTTGATAGCCACAGCCACCGTGTGTTAGTGCTCACACACCCTCCTTGTCACTGCAGAATTAACTGGTCAATTTGGGAACCCATCCTTTGGGAATGTTTTTGTTCATTTAACCTTTTTTTGTTACATTATAGAAATAAAATGGCCTGAAGCCCTTGCCTCTTCCAGATTTGGTGTATTTTTTCTTAATCACTGCATGCCACCCCCCCCCCCCCAAATGTGTATGCACACTGAGAGAATATACATATCTAGCACAGGTTGAATTGATTGATTCTTATAACACGGCTACCATCCAAAAATAAGCATTAAAATCCAGACAAAATTAAAATGTTATCAAGGAAAAATTATTACATTGGATACATTCATTTCCAAATACCTCTCTTTTTGGACTCTTGATCACTCTGCATCACTTCCAGTGGTGCATTGCTACCACCTACTGTACAGAAATGTTATTGTATATTGTGTACTTACCAATAGTAAACTATATGTTTTTGTTTGACTTGTTTTGGATTTAAACTGTTCTCTTGTTTTGGATTTCAACTGTTGTCTCAAAATATCTAGTGGGTGGG
Organism: Aldrovandia affinis; assembly: GCA_029706075.1. NCBI lineage: Eukaryota > Metazoa > Chordata > Actinopteri > Notacanthiformes > Halosauridae > Aldrovandia > Aldrovandia affinis. The sequence continues at coordinate 110,408 of JAINUG010000446.1, read as the reverse complement.
AAACACACACACACACAAACAAGCTTTCATATATATTGTATCTATATACAAAATATACAGTAGGCTCCGTTTTTATTCATACCCTTGATACAGATAAACAAAAGAGATCATATAAAATACATTATATAAGTAATGAGGTATATTTTATGATAAAAAAAATTACTAATACAATTGTTAGTTTTGTTTTATGAATAATATTTTTTTTCGAGAAAACATCTGGATCACAATTATTCATACCCCTAACTATTATTTTAAATATAATCCAACAAAAACAAATCCAAAAACAAATCTTCATAAATATTATTTATTTGATAACTTATTTGAAGTTCATGGAACTATACAGTGGCCTACAATGGTTTCCTGTTTCCCTAGGGCAGGGGTCACTAACAGGCGGACCGCGGTCCGGGTCCGGACCCAGAAGCCGTCCTATCCGGACCGCGTCCAAAAACCGATAAATTATTGAGAATTACTACATTTTGACGGAGCATTTCAATTTTAACCGGCGCAGCTTTTCTAGCATTTACGGCACTGGTTAATCATTGCACCAGGCGCAAAATGTAAGAAAACGTTTTAAAAAAATCATTTTTTGCACCACGGACCGGTTCCGAGGGGCGCATTATTTCCTCGCGCACCCCCCCGTACAGCTTTTTTTCGCGTAGCACCCCCCGCATCACCGGACCTTGGCTTGAGGCCATTTTATCTAACTGGACCTCTTTGAATTTTACTTGAAGACCCTTGCCCTAGGGTATAAAAAGGAGGGAAGACACAAACACACACACCCATCATCATGGTGAAAGGCAAAGAACTCCCTGAAAGCATCAGACAAAAGGTTATTTACCTCTACAGATCAGGAGATGGCTACAAAAAGATTACTTTTAAAAGATACTGCTTTCCACTCTTGTGTCCATTATTAGGAACAGTGGCTAACGTGCCAGATAGAGGACGCATGTCTATCTTGCCCCCATGTGTAGTGAGACGGATGGTTTGAGAGGCAAAAAGAAGTCCAAGAGGCGCAGTTCAAGATCTCCAAAACAACCTGGCATCTTGGGGTTACAAGGTGTCCTAAGCTACCATTCAATGATGCCTACATGACAATGGCCTTATAGCAGAGGTGCAAGAAGGAAGTGTCGTTTGAAGACAATTCACCGAAAAAGGTGTTTTGAATTCGTCAAACTATATCTGAACTAGGGGTGTGACAGTATACCTGTATGACGGTATACCACGATATTAAAATATGCACTAATACTATCATAAACTTAACATAATACCATGATAGTAAATCATGTGACATGCAAATGTGGACATGAACATCAGCGTTATGTCTGGTGTCCAAAGAATGCAAGTAATGTTGAAAAGCACCTCATGTCTACAGTGAATCATGGTGGTGGATCTTTAATGCTTTGGCGTTGTTTTGCATTCACATGCCCTGGGGCCCTTATTAAAATCGATGGAACCATGAACTCCAGCATGTACCAAGACATTTTGTCCAAAATCCGCAGATGGACCTTCCAACAAGACAACTTTCCCAAACATATGTCCAAAGAAATTAAGAAATGGTTGACAGAGAATAAGATCAATGTCCTGGTGTGGCCATCTCAGTCTCCAGACCTGAATCCAATTGAACATTTGTGGTTTGAACTCAAAAAAGCAGTCCACAAACATCAACCCAAGAATTTGAAGGAACTAGAACAATTCTGCATGGAGGAATGGTTGAGAATCCCTCCCAAGAAGTTCCATAACCTTGTACGACACTACAGAAGGTGACTACTTGCTGTTATAATGGCCAAGGGAGGAACCACAAAGTACTGATAACAGGGGCGTGAATATTTGTGATTCTAGATTTTTCTGGGAAGAAATTATAATTTGTGAACCATTCAATTGTGGTTTCATGCCAATGCATTATTATTAAAGAATATAATTTTTGGAATTTTTTTAGCATAAAATATACCTCATTACTTATATAGTCAATTTTATATGATCTCTTTTGTTCATCTTTATCAAGCGTATGAATAAAAATGGAGCGTACTGTATATACTGTATATATATATAGTAGCTTATTGCATATATTCAGTTTGTTCAGTAATTAGTCATTTATTAACCTCATAAGTCAGGCTCATAATTATGAGACTGACTAACATCTCACTCTGATGTGGTATAACTGTCCAACTTCTGGTGATGTGATTTGCTAATAAACCAATGGTCAGTTACTGCTTTTGATGAATCCCACAATAGAGAGGGTGCAAACCAAATCCACAATCAGAAATCTGCTGCCACCAATCTGATTGCAGGAAGCTTAGACCATACATTTCAAAGATATCCAGACACTATCGGAGCCAAGAGCATTAATACAAAATTTGCATAATTCATATGATTTTTTATGGCATTATTCATTATCATGACTCATTAAGATAAAACTTAAGATAATTTAAAGGGGTGACCTAGTCACACAATTACACACACACACCCAACACAAGATAAACAAACCTGACTGTGCTCAATTGACCAAAAAGGTGGTTCTGGTGATAGATGGATTTTGTAGCTCCCTTACTAATGACAACATAATGCATCAATACATTCAGGATCAAGATATTATCCAACATTCTTCTTGACAAGTTGGCCTGTCTACAACCCCAACAGGCCACGCCCCCCAGCTTGGACTGCTTTTTAAGGGCCTGCACTTCAGAGAGAGGAGAAAGATGCCGTCTTTTGGGAAGAAGCCTTCATTTGTGTGCTGCTGTGCTTTTGCAAAGAGCTTTTTATGTATGACAATGTTTTATTTTGAGAGTGGCCTTTTGTTTCTTGGCATTTGTCAGAGCTTTGTTTGTTTCTGTATTTGTTATCTGAGTATGTCTCTTTGTTTGTTCGTCTTGTAAAATAAACTCTGTGTATTTTTATATATATCGGTTTGACTGGTGGTATTTTGCTGTCGCGTCCCTTTTGGGTTGACCACTCGGCTATTGGAGTGTGGGTGGTTTTTATGGGTTCGTAACATGACTCAAAGGGAAGGGTTAATATTAGCTTTTAAAACAATGGCATACACAAGCAGAACAGAGCACCATATAGCAAGAAGTACAAATAGGATATGCATTACATTGAATTCTACATCCCCTTTACTTATACTTGAAGAAATGGTTGAGTGGTAAGTACATTTTGTATGATACATTGGAAGAAAACTAATACAAAATCCATACCAGCAGATGGTACAGCCTGACTAACTATCTACTTGTATTACCCTTTTCTAGGCCTTTATGCCGGGTCAAGGGTGGCATATATGTATACGTATGTACAGTATAATGTCTGTGAGCACAGTAGAGCTTGAAACACATGTAGAATTTCAAAGCATTACTGAAGTTGCACAAAAATTAGTTTGGAGTGATTAGTCTAGCCCCTAAGCCATGTATAACATTTCTTTATTGTAGTGTACTGGAACAGTTCCTCCACTCCAAATCTTTGTACATTGGTCCAAAGCAACAGGACAGGACCAGCTAACTACCCAGATCCTAAGCATGGCCATTAGGAAGAAAAAATCATATCACTATAATGTACAACAATATCATCCCCATCCTGGCCTGCTTATATTGGCTCCCAGTGACTTTTAGAATAGATTTTTTTAAGATTGTATTGATCTCTTTTAAAGCACTACACAGTTTAACCCCTGATTACTTAGTGGAACTGTTCACTCCTTAGCAATGGATCAGCATTCACATGCTCCTCATCAGTACCAGGGTCCGCCTGGGGAAGTCAACAATCCCACCAGCAGACTAAATTCCAAGAGAAGCTTAGTCCCAAAGAGGAAAAGAAGCAGGGCCTGCTCTCCGAATCCTTCAACTCAACTTTAAGTGCCTATCGGCAGCTAAGTAGAGCCTCATCAAAGTCCTTGCTCTCCAACACTCTACTGAAATTATTAGCCTACAAGAAACCCACATTAAAACAGAAGAAGTAGACCACTATTCCATCAAAGGCTATGACCTTCTGTGTTACCACCCTCATGCTAAAAATAGTCAGGCAACCTATGTCCAAAGTGACATTGCGGAAGCGAACCATCTGGCAGCAACCACTCTCTCGGACACCCTAGTGGTTGGCGGGTTTCACATAGCTAATGTCTACAAGTCCCCAAATGCCAGTTGGGAGCAGCGAGTCCTGCTTACCCTCCCCCAGCTATCAGCCACCATCCAAACTGGGGGTACTCAGCCCTGGACAGTGATGGCAAAGTGCTTGCAGAGTGAGCATCCAGAAATGATCTGACACTCTGTCATGACCACAAACAAAGAGGAACATTCCCCTCAGCCAGATGGTGCAGGGACTACTCCCCTGACCTATGCTGGGTCAGTTCCCTCAATGACACAGCCACCACCCAGCACAGACCCTCATCCTAGATGACTTTCCACACAGCCAACACTGTCCTCTACTCACCACATAGGCCTAAGTGTTCCAGTGGTCAACAGCCTCAAGAAGATACGATGGAACTTCCAGAAAGCTGGACAAAATACAGTGAAACCCTGGAGCACAGCATTACAACAATTCATCTTCAAAATATTTCTGTTGAAAAAGCTTATAACTGCCTCTGTGGTGCTATCTACAAAGCAGCCTGCACAGCAGAGGGTATACCAACCCATCTATATCCCATGCTTAGATGCAAAGAGTGCTGCCCTCCTAAAGGATTACAAAACATCAGGGGACCCAGAGGTAACAGACCTCCTCATCCAGTCCCTAAATGCTCCATGACATAATGGGAGGAAACCATGGCAAAGCTCAACTTCACACACTCCAGCAGAAAGTGCTGGAGCCTCATCCACCATCTTGGAGCTGCCTAGAAGCCCCCCTCGCAAAACGCCCATCTGTCATGCCCACTAAGTCTCTAGCCACCTGCTTACCATGCTAAGGCACCCCTGGACAAAAACACCAAAAGGAGAATGCAGGGTGATCTAAGACTCAATCAGCAGTACAGTGAAGACACCAGCCCTGACCCCTTCAAGGTTGCAGAACTAAAAACAGGTCCTGCAGAGTTTGAAATGTGGCAAGACAGCAGGATACAACAACATCGCTACGGAGTTCATGAAACACCTGGGGCCTAGAGCCGTTGACTGGCTGACTCGGTTTTACACAGTAGTCATTCAGTCAAACACCATCCCAAAGAAATGGTGGAAAGCAAAAGTCATTGCCATACCAAAACACGGAAAAGATCTCACACTCACAGCTAGCTATCACCCAATCTCCCTTCAAAATCTTTGAACGCCTCATCCTCCAACATATATCCCCAACTGTCAAAGAAGTCCTTAGTGTAAACCAAGCTAGCTTCCACAAGGACAGAAACACAGGGGAACAGGCACTGGCCCTTACCGCCTACATTGAGAATGGCTTCCAGAACAACATGAAGACAGGTGCTGTGTTTCTGGACATCACGTGCTTATGACACCGTCTGGCACACTGGTCTCCTCCTGAGGCTGTCATGGGCCCTCTGCCCCTGCGCAACCAAAACCATTGGAACACTGCTGAGAAATCAATGGTTCAGAGTTTCCCTGGGACAGGCAAAGAGCAAGTGGACAAGACAAACAAACGGGGTTCCCCAGAGCTCAGTTCTAGCTCCAAGCCTGTTCAACCTCTACACAAATTATGTCCAGGAAACCGCCTCCCGGAAATTCATATATGCTGATGACATCTGCCTGGCAACTTAAGCATCTGATTTCAACAACCCCGACAAAACCCTAATCGAGGATTTGCAAAAACTGGAACAGTACTGCAACACATGGCGACTAAAGCCAAGCCCTGCAAAAACCGTATCTAGTCTTTTCCACCTCTACAATGCCAAAGCGAACAAAGAACTAAACATCCACATGAATGGGCAGAAACTGAAGCATGATCACACCCCAACATATATTAGTGTGACCCTGGACCAGACCCTGATCTTCAGGGAACACCTCAAGTCAGCTGCAGCTAAGGTCAAATCAAGAAACAACTAGATCTCCAAACTAGCCGGCTCGACCTTCGGGTGCAGCTACTGTAGAGTGACGTGGATAAGAGTGCGATTAGTTCCCGGAGTTAGGGACTTGAGTCTTTGGCTCGGCGAGCTTAATCGCTCTCTTGTCGCGTCAGAGATCCCTCGGTTCGAAACTCGCTGCAGGCAGAACCAACACCGTCACACTACCACCACCCTCCAAAACTCAGCACTCGCTCTGTGTTTCTCAGTAGCAGAATACTGTGCCCCAGTCTGGTCAAGATCATCACACACTCACCGAATTGACACCCAGCTGAATGCCGTAATGCGCACCACTACATGAACAATATGCTCAACACCATTCCTTTGGCTCCCTATCCTACCAAACATCACCCCCGGTCACCATAACACACAGGGCCACTCCTATACGCAGCTTCTCGTATCGGCTTCCCTCCCCCCAGGGAGCCAATTCTCTCCTAATTTTAAGTCTCTTTTAAAAACACAATTTAGACTTAATTTTAGCTGTGTATACTGTTTATTCCTGTCTTTTAATCTATTTTATGCCCATAGTTGTTGTTCTCCATGCCCTGCCCTGCCTTGTCTTGTAATTATTTTATATTTGCCTTTGTGTTTAACCTGCCTTTTAATACTTTTGTTTTAATCCTTTATTTTACCTGGAAAGTGAATGCCATGTATGAAAAGTGCTTCATGAATAAAGTTGTTATTATTAAAGGAACATTTCTGTTTCAACTTCTAAGCCCAAATATGAGTCATTCATAAAATAACTACTGTTCATTAGTTCTTTTTTCCTAACAATACTATAATTAAAAAATGTGCATGTTATGGTGGATTTATTTTACTTATTAGTTTATTTGTCAGGGACCTTGTACAATTATAACATACATTTCAGTAGAAATATGATGCATTGTACCACATATACAGGTAACTGCCAAAATAAAGGAAACACTTGGGTAAATGCTGGGTTCTGTTATGGTGTGGGGTGCATTTTCCTGGAATGGTTTAAGTTAACTTAACCCCTTAGAGGGCAAGATAAAAGGCAATAAATACAATGCCACTCTGAGTGATAACCATCATCCTATGGTGAAGCATTTCTATCCTGATTAAGGATTAATTCAGGTGGTTTATTTCATTTAACTTTTCAGTTTATTTTCAGTTTATTTCTTCACATAGCATTGGATGTCTCTATGTATGTGTTTAAGTTAGTCCATAGTTCTAGGATTTGCATAGTTAGCCTATGGTATTACTTTAGGGCCCCAGGGTTAGACGCATATCTGTGCTCATTCTTGAATGGCAGTCATTTTTTGCTCTTTTAAGCCTGTCAATAAAAAATAAAGTAGCCTATATCTTTCAGTAGTTGTTATTCAGTTCTGTTGTACTAATATGTGTGTTATCACTTATTATTCCTGCTGGCTAACAACATTATCAGTTGGTCAGGGTAAATCCATTTTCAGAAAATTAAAAAAGAAAAAAACATACCTGAGCTTGAAGATCAGAATCCGCCAGCAAAGAAATGTAGCGAGCTTGCTTTATTTTTTCCAGCTCAAGTTCTCTAATGTCGTTGTAGATGTACGGTACGAATTTGATTATTTGACCAAACAGAAAATGAGTAGCCTACCATGCACATTTTTCGGGGTAGGTACCGAGGGTACACAGTCCATCACAGTTGGCTCTTTGATAGTCGTCTGTAGTAAGCTTTCTATCTAGCTGGTTAACGCAAATGATGAACTTTAGTTAGCAAGCTAGGCCTACATGATAAAGGACTAGATGACTAGCCTACATGCCAGCTCAGTGGATGGATGTCAAAACTAACCTTGCAACAGCTGTCGCTGGAGTAGCCGTTTCCCATGTCAACGTCGTTCTTTTTGTTAATTTAGATTAGTCCGGGGAGAGCCGTGAAGCGAATTTCATTGTTCACTGTATAACACGACACGTTTTACATTTTGCTCCAGCTGCTCCCGTTGCCCGGCTTCCATATACCGGATTTGTTTATCGATAGAGAATTTCTCTGACATCTGGCCGCGGTTGCAACAGCTTCACATCGGCTGTGTTGTCCGCTTTTCCAGTGAAGCTGGATATGTTTTCTGTATATGACATCTTTGGCATAATCAAATTCCAACCAGGTAAATTATGCACTGCACCGAGCAGAAATGTGACGTTGCCTAAACCAGGTAACTTGGCAAAATTCGCGCCAAGGTATGGTAAACACCGCGCTGTTTCATGCTGTGCGTATAATTTTGTAACCGAACAAATCTGTTTATTCACTGTCTAATATGGAATACGACATCATATCTTTTCAATTTACGAAATGTTATGTTTTACAGAGAAAATGTAGTGGACAATTCGGGCCACCAATGCTGAATTTTTAGTGACCACATTGTAGCATTTTGTGCCCACGGGACATCGGACCATGGTTAATATAAAACCTTGGGCCCGATTCCGACTTCATGAACGTATGTGCTTCTTGCACACCCTCCGATACACTGGCGGTGCAGCCGCACAAGGGCCCGCGGGCATCCTGGGCCCAGGAATGAGAGTGACCGACAAAGTCCACACTGGAAAAAATGTCTAGCCTAAATGTCAACGTCTAGGAATAATAATCGTACTGCAATAATTTTGGGTAGGCTACTCAATAGTGTATATATATAGGCTACTACATATTTCACAGAGCAAACACAGTCGGTAGTAAATTAAATAAAGATGACTAAAATAAAATCGTTAAATAAACATCGAAATTTGACATTTTGTGTTACATGAGCAGGTATTTAGCACGCACACAGTTACAACATGCAGATTTATCAGTGAATCATAGCCTCCAAATGAATGTCGGGTAAAACATTCGTCATCAACAACTGCCAAAATCAGCATGTCATCAATATTTACAGCGGTGCTGTGCGTGTGCTATTGAGTTAAGGAGTTTGTAATATTTGCTCTACTGCAAAACGCCATCAGAGTGCAGTGCAGGAAACAATTTGATGAGACTAAGTCCACCACCCTGGCTTGAGCTACTAAATGGGGCAGGCAAACACAATTCTCTAAAACCAGGGCGAGAAAAATTAAGCGCCACTTAATTTTGCGAAGACAGTCGCCTTTCTGACGCAGATAACAACTTTGAAGTGAACGTTTTCTATGCGTAATCATCCAACAACTTTCCCAAATATTCACCAGCTTACATGGAACTGCTCATATGTTTGAGGCAATTCACCCTAACACAATCTATCTAGCACGCCTTACTGAGCACTACAGTCGTGACATAGCCCCCAGCTTCCCCGGTCAGCTGCTTTCTTTCAGAACGTCTTTTAGGGACCAGATACCGAAACATACGTCTGTCGCGGATCTGGCTAAAATGCTCATTGTAGACCACCCAGCGGTGACCTCTACATTCAGTGAGGTTTGCATGGCCTTTCTGTTATTTCTGACTCTTCCTGTCACCGTCGCGACTGCCGAGCGCTCCTTCTCCAAACTTAAACTAATTAAAACCATCCGAGGAGCACAATGGGACAGGAGAGACTGGATTGGCCATGATCGAAAATGATCGAGCCAAGAAGTTGGACATGGGGCATACTGTAGATGACTTCGCGGAGCGCAGGGCTTGTCGAGTGCCCTTCAAATAAGTGGTGAGTAGCCTACCCTTGATACATTTATGAACCGGTCTAGGCCGCCGTGCCAATGTTTTGTCTATATTAATAGGCCGCCAGTTGTGCTGGTTTTTTTGGGCCACTGTGCCAATTTTTCTAGACATAATATTGATAATTTACAGTCGGCTTGCGCCTGATGCTTATTTGCCGAAGTGAGTTCTAAAATGCGATCACTGTCAATGGCGCTGAACTGTCGCTAATGAGGTAGCACTGGCTGGGTGGGCGCTTTTATACTGTGTGCATGAAATTGTGTAGGCTGTGTGTGGTTGGAGGGGAGTGGGGAGGGGTCCGTTCGGGCGTTTTGCACCCGGGCCCGGCGTCACCATGTTCTGCTAGCGCTCAGATACACATAACTTCTTGAGATACGCTTATTCTGACTTGAGATACGCACTCATGTAAAGCCATTTTCAGACCATCTGTGCATATGTGACAGGCTCAGAGAATGTTGTCATTGAAGGGAAGGTGGTTGTCTTTACCATCACAGTAGCCAACTATATTTTTAAATATACCTAAAGGTAGATATTATTAAGAATATCTATTTAGCTTACATACTTTTCTACCAACTGTCTATAGTCTAGACCAGGGGTGTCCAAACTACGGCCCGCGGGCCAACTGCGGCCCGCGGTCCATTTTTAATTGGCCCGCAGCAAATTATAAAAATATAATGAATATGGCCCGCGCATGAAACTTGCACTTGACTGAGTTGTAATTCTTAGTTTCACCACTAGTGGAGCCACCCGTATTCATTGAAGACTCATTAATACAGCAGCCTCTCCCTCCAAATTAATCAATAAAAATGTTGCAAGAGATGACCAAAAATGGCGGAATCAAAGAAACGCAAGATAGAAAGTGAGTGCAGAAAATATCAGACACGGTGGGAAAATGAATATTTCTTTATAGAAGTCAAGGGGAAGTGTGTCTGTTTGATTTGCAATGATACTGTTGCAGTGATGAAAGAGTACAATATACGTAGGCACTACGATACAAAACATCAGACCTACAGGTCCTACACCGGTGCTGAGCGGGCAGAGAAAACTAAACAAATAGCAGCTAGCCTGCGAACTCAACAAGAGTATTTTTTCCGTGCTAACAAAATACAAGAGAATGCTACCATAGCCAGCTATGAGGTAGCTCAACTTATAGCAAGACACGGGAAACCTTTTTCAGATGAAAACGGTGCCTCACTAAAGTCACAGAAATAATGTGCCCGGAAATCAACAACGTGAGCATGATCAGAAACACAGTTGTGCGCCGAATCGAAGACTTGTCTGCTAACTTAAACCACCAAGTGTCACATAAAGCTTGTGCTTTTGATTTTTACTCGATTGCATGTGACGAGAGCACAGACACCACAGACAACCTGACTTCTACCGGAGTTTGGAAAAGGACAAGTTTCCTCTGATTCAACGCCACGCAAAAAGAATGACGAGTCTGTTCGGCTCAACATACATATGTGAGCAAACGTTTTCTCTGTTAACTCTGAACAAAAGCAGATTGAGAACCAAACTGACTGACATCCATCTCTGTGATGTCCTTCGCATCTCAACCACCAAACTGACTCCAGACCTGCCAGCCATACTTCAGTCCAAAGTGCAGCATCACTGCTCCCACTGTAAAGCTATTCTCATTATATGTGAGCTAAAAATAATTACTCTTTTATGTCGAAAAGCTCGAATACTCATCAATTATAATAAAAGTTGATTTTAAAACAAAATTTAGTTGAAAAGTTAATAATACCAACAGTTTATTCACATAAATTAACATGCCCCTATCTCTTTATATAGGGCAGTGAAGGGGGGTTTGGCTCTGTTTAAGAAGAAACAGAGACTGATATTTTGAGAATGTGCCGTTAATCCATTTGCAACAAAATATATTAAAATTCATTAATAAAAAGTGATGTCTGTTTTCTTTTTTATTTAAGAATATTGAATTATCAGGCATAATGTACCTACATTTGACTGATTTTGTTAATGTTAACTCTAATAGTGGCCCAGCCTTTCGTATATTTTTCTGTATGTGGCCCTCAGTGGAAAAAGTTTGGACACCCCTGGTCTAGACTATTTTCTATAGACTGTCTTCCATCTTGTTAAGATATTTTGTCTTTCTCAATTAAGTAGTAATTGGTCGGTTGCATCCAGGTGATCAATGAAAGCTGAAATAATCAAGTCAGAATAAATGCAATACAGAAAAAAGGATGCGTAAGTCATCTTGCATAAGTTAAATTGAAATCGACCCCATAGTGATGATGCGTGTACACTTGCTGGTTTAGGAGTGTCGTTAAGCCTAGTCTTTGTCAGTGTGCTGTGCTAATATTATAATATTAGTATTATAGTTAAAATGTATAATAAAAAAATGATATTGTGTAATTATTATTACACAACAATTACACAATTATGAATAAAATGAAAACATTTCCTTCCAAAACAAGTGAGTATTAAAAACTTTCATGACATTTATAAAATGCAGTATATTTGTTACAAACCTCACTGTGACTACAAATGAACTTCTGTAGAAGATTGTTTAACATTATTATTATGGATTATTATTGTTATTATTATTGTTGTTGTTGTTGCAGTTGTTAGGTCAGACATTGAGTAAAATGACAGAATAGAAAAATAAAAAAGATACATTAATATTATAATATAATATAATAAAGATAAATATGAATCCCATTCTCTTCAGAATTATCCTAAAAGGTACTTACTTAGTTTTTTGTTTAATCCAAATCAGTGGTATTCCAATAAATTCAGTCAAATAATATTTACCCTAAATATATGAATATGTGGCATGCAAAGGTGAAGCCTCTTTGAAGCTTTGTGCTCTATTTGTAGAGTTGAGTCATGGTTTTGTCTTATGGGGATGGGCGTAGTTTTATGGCGAAAGCATTCATTAACATTTTTTAGAGTTTTCGAGTTTTAGACCCATGAGAATTGCCTGGGGGTTGTCCTCTTCACACACTTGTCATAGTACACATCATTTACTTGACATCACTACCTGTCACTAGTCAAATTCCCATTTGTGCCCCACAGTGGCGGCTGGTGGGCTGTAAACCGGAGGAGGTAGGGGCAACAGAGGGCATGGCAGGGCTTTCGTTGGCAACTCATAATTCTTAAATGAAAGATTTATGTTTATTAAATGTTATATTCAAGATTATTATTGTATATGATCTATTATTATTATTAGTAGTAGTAGTAGTAGTAACACACATTTGGATTTGTAATGGGGGAATCTTGGAGGACCAATTGACTAGCGATATCTTGGAGCCCAGCAGGAGACCAGCTACCACGATAGCCCACCTACATGGCTGCCTGGAGATAAGCTAGGGGAGGTGCCATAAAGAGCATATGGCCGGTCCAGCATCCTGGCAATACCAACTGTGCCAGGATGCGCCACAGTGATGCCACCTCTGTATGCCACCATTGTTGGCCGCATCAGGAAGGAGGTGTCGACCACGGGACATACCTGTTTCCTGCATGACCACTTGAAGGAAGGGGTGACTGACCATGGGACACACCCCTCCCCTGCACAACCAATCAGCAGTGGTCACCACAGGATTCCGGGGAACCGACCAGTGGCGGTGAAAGTAGTGATTATCTGAGGAGTCTGTTTGAAGTTCCTTCAAAAAGCTATGAACATATGATTTTGCTAATTGTTTGATTATTAGCTCCTATTCAATATTACTTTTGGCCATGTTGTTTTGTGTTTTCATTATGCATATATATGATTAAATGGTAAATAATCACTTTACTTTGCAGTGGGGTGTGAAAGTGGATTTCATTACTTGCAGCTACTAAACACAGCATCGGAAATAACCAGGAATAATTTAGACCATCATATAGCCCAGCTGCTTGTTAACTTCATAATGATGTATGATATGTCTGTCAACATCAAAGTAAGTTTTACAAGGCTCCGATTTAGTTTTAGGCAGGTGTGAAGAAATGCTGTAAAGTAAGAATGCTTTCAAAAATATAAATTTTAATTGTTTATTTTGATCAATTTACAAAATGCAAAGTGAGCGAACAGAAGAAAAATCTAAATCAAATCAATATTTGGTGTGACTACCCTTTGCCTTCAAACCAGCATCAATTCTTATAGATACACTTGCACGAAGTCAGGGATTTTGTAGGATTATAGTCAGGTGTATGATAAACCAATTATACCAAACAGGTGCTAATGATCATCAATTTCATATGTAGGTTGAAACACAGTCATAAATTGAAACAGAAACAGCTGTGTAGGAGGCTTAAAACTGGGTGAGGAACAGCCAAACTGCTACTAAGGTGAGGTTGTGGAAGACAGTTTCATGTCATTTCAGGCATTTGGTCTGTCACAGGTCATACACCATGGCAAGACTGAGCACAGCAACAAGACACAAGGTAGTTATACTGCATCAGCAAAGTCTCTCCCAGGCAAAGATTTCAAAGCAGACTGGGGTTTCAAGATGTGCTGTTCAAGCTCTTTTGAAGAAGCACAAAGAAACGGGCAACGTTGAGGACCGTAGACGCAGTGGTTGGCCAAGGAAACTTAATGCAGCAGATGAAAGACACATCATGCTTACTTCGAAATCAGAAGATGTCCAGCAGTGCCATCAGCTCAGAACTGGCGGAAACCAGTGGGACCCAGGTACGCCCATCTACTGTCCGGAGAAGTCTGGCCACAAGTGGTCTTCATGGAAGAATTGCAGCCAAAAAGCTATACCTCCGACGTGGAAACAAGGCTAAGCGACTCAACTATGCACGAAAAGATAGGAACTGGGGTGCAGAAAAATGGCAGCAGGTGCTCTGGACTGATGAGTCAAAATGTGAAATATTTGGCTGTAGCAGAAGGCAGTTTGTTTGCCGAAGGGCTGGAGAGCGGTACAATGATGAGTGTCTGCAGGCAACAGTGAAGCATGGTGGAGGTTCCTTGCAAGTTAGGCTGCATTTCTGCAAATGGAGTTGGGGATTTGGTCAGGATTAATGGTGTCCTCAATGCTGAGAAATTCAGGTAGATACTTATCCATCATGCAATATCATCAGGAAGGGGTTTGATTGGCCCCAAATGTATTCTGCAGCAGGACCCCAAACATACAGCCAATGTCATTAAGAACTATCTTCAGTGTAAAGAAGAACAAGTCCTGGAAGTGATGGTTTGGCCCCCACAGAGCCCTGATCTCAACATCATCGAGTCTGTCTGGGATTACATGAAGAGACAGAAGGATTTGAGGCAGCCTACTGTACATCCACAGAAGATCTGTGGTTAGTTCTCCAAGATGTTTGGAACAACCTACCTGCCGAGTTCCTTCAAAAACTGTGTTCAACGAATTGATGCTGTTTTGAAGGCAAAGGGTGGTCACACCAAATATTGATTTGATTTAGATTTCTCTTCTGTTCATTCACTTTGCATTTTGTTAATTGATAAAAATAATCTATTAACACTTCTATTTTTGAAAGCATTCTTACTTTACAGCATTTTTTCATACATTGTTTTTGCCTAAAACTTTTGCACAGTACTGTATATGTATATATATAATTATTGGCCTGCATCAAGCAAAGAAAACAATTAAGGAGATTGCTGAAACTACTAAAATTGGGTTAAGAACTGTCCAATGCATTATTAAAATCTGGAAGGATAGTGGTGAACCATCATCTTCGAGGAAGAAATGTGGTCGGAAAAAAATCTTGAATGATCGTGATCACTTAAACGTTTGGTGAAATCATATTGTAAAAAATCAACAGTAGAACTCACGGCTATGTTTAATAGTGAAAGTAAGAGCATTTCCTCACGCACAATGCGAAGGGAACTCAAGGGATTGAGGGACAGCTGTGTAGCCTTAAGAAAATCACTTGTCAGTGAGGCTAATCTGAAAAAAAGGCTTCAATTTGCTAGGGAGCATAAAGATTGGACTCTGGAGCAATGGAAGAAGGCCATGTGGTCTGATGAGTCCAGATTTACCCTGTTCCAGAGTGATGGGCGCATCAGGGTAAGAAGAGAGGCGGATGAAGTGATGCACCCATCATGCCTAGTGCCTACCGTACAAGCCTGTGGGGGCAGTGTTATGATCTGGGGTTGCTGTAGTTGGTCAGGTCTAGGTTCAGCAACGTTATGTGCCCAAATAATGAGGTCAGCTGACTACCTGAATATACTGAATGACCAGATTTTTCCATCAATGGATTTTTTCTTCCCGGATGGCACGGGTATATTCCAAGATGACAATGCCACGATTCATCGGGCTCAAATTGTGAAAGAGTGGTTCAGGGAGCATGAGACATCATTTTCACACATGGATTGGCCGCCACAGAGTCCAGACCTTAACCCCATTGAGAATCTTTGGGATGTGCTGGAGAAGACTTTCAGCGGTCCGACTCTCCCATCATCAATACAAGATCTCGGCGAAAAATGTATGCAACTCTGGACGGAAATAAATGTTGTGACATTGCAGAAGCTTATCGAAACGATGCCATGGCGAATGCGTGCCGTAATCAAAGCTAAAGGCGGTCCAACGAAATATTAGAGTGTGTGACTTTTTTTGCAGTGTATATACTGTATATTTTATTGAACCATTTCTGGTGGATGTTTAGCTATACCTCCTAACCTCCCATGGCCAGGATCCCATTCGCACTTTGTTGGTCATGCTACGCTGTGTATACATGTCATTACCAAAGAGGATTCTACCTTGCTTGAAGTGACGGAGGGCTGGGGTACTGTTGGCAGCGACATGTTGCCGCTGCACCCTGGTAAATGAGAATGGCGATACATGAGGTTCTACAACCTGCTGGCTTGCATCAGTCAAAAAGAGCACAATGCAAAACTGATTAATTGTCATAATTTTAGTGACACAAACTGGTACTGGAGCTCGTGTCCCAGTAAATGGGGTGTAATGATGCCCCTGGAGAGTTGATCCATACGTACAAGGTCGATTTTACTCCACCAGTAAACTTACCAGTCACTTTAAAATGTTGTACAGTTTGGTTTTCTGTGTGGTTTAAAATGATCAAGCAATGTTATACTCTGTTAACTGTATATGGTTGATATATTGTTGATACAGTGTTTTGGTGTCTGTTCCATACTTCATTGGTGTTATAAATGTCAAAAATTTGTCTCGCTCATGGGTCCGTAGGTGTTTCATTAACAAAATATCTAGGCTATGATTGAAATTGTATAAATAAACTGCACAAATGAAATCCAAATGCATTACACAATGTAAACATTTGTATCTTCAAACCATAGTAGATTTAAACATTACATGTATAACAAACATTGGGCTTGAGGTGGTTCTGGTGAGCTGTCTCAGAAAATGTATCATTTGTTTCATTTGAGGGAGTCAAAGTCTGTATTCATACACACACACCCTGGGGCAAGGTTTCACCACTATTATCTCCACTATTATGCTCCATTCTTGTGAGCTGTCACATAGCTGCATACCTCTGTACATGCACTGTGTGCATGATCTGGATTGGTCAGTAACAGAACAGAAACCCCAGTGTGTAGATTAATCTACATTAAAAAATGGTGCCACATTGCATTTCATGGAAACAAATTGTTGATATAGTGTTTTGGTGTCTGTTCCATACCTCATTCTTATCGTGAATCTCCAAATTAACCCCACTTTTTCATGAACAAAATATCTTGCTGGTTGATGTAAATTAAATAAGTTAAATAAACTGTAGCAATGAAATCTAAAACACCTGTCTTTAAACAAGGAGATTTAAACAGTATATTTATAACAAACATAAACAGTGGGTTTGACCTGGTTATGGTTAGCTGTATCAGGAAATGTTTCATGTTAAGTTACCAAAGGATTTCATTGACATGACATTACTCTCATGCTCATTTCTTTTTTTATATTACATGCACAGAAATACTGCTGCAAGCAGCCCAACATTTATAAAAAACATATTCATAAAGCTGCACTTGCAATACAAACTATAATACTATAAAACAATACAACAAAAATATTACATGTAATTAACACACATAATGTAAATAGATTGGGAATGTTTATTTTTTTATAATTGTATTGTTTTTATTATTGTCGTATTATGGTTTATAGCTTGACATCTGTTAAGAACAGTCATGAGGTGTTATTTAGTGAGTAGACTGATGATGCTAATGAATATCTGTATCTCTATAATTTTCTCTGTACAAACACCCATAGGCATAGGATTGGGGGGGTGGCGGGGGGATATGCCCCCGATATTGAGAGGGGGAGGTAATGCCAACTGACCTCTCAATCTTGTATTAAATGCACTGACGTTACTGAAGTTTATTCAAAGCAAATCTTTGAAAATGGCCATGTTCAATTGCCTTGCTTTGTTACTATCGTAGAGAACCCCCAAAAAAAAAAAAATAAAAAAAATAATGCAATGGTACAGTCCCACAGATGTGTTTGTTCTGTACTTAATTCAGATCAGATGTACTGGGTGCCGTCATTTGCTATTAGGATAGATAAGTAGTTAGTTGAAATCAGATTGTTATGGAGATGGATGCCCATATCATTAGTCTCCTAGAAGGTCTATGAAGACTCAACTTCATCTATAAGGAATGTTTTGTGAGTATGTATGTTCTCCAACTGCCTGCCTTTCCACAGGAGTGATGATGTCCTCCCACTTCCCTCTGTCAAGGGGCACAAGACAGGGCTGTCCCTTAGGTCCTGTTATTTTTTCCCTCTCAGTCGTACTTCTAGCACAGGCAGTTCGACAAAGTGAGTTAATTTCCCATATTGTAGTAAAGGGCACTAAGCATCATATTTATTTGTATGTGGTGATGTGCTGTTGTATCTGTCAGACCTTGTTTACTTTCTTTGTAATCTTCTGCAGCTTTTTGAGTTCTTTGCTTCCTTTTCTGGATATAAAATTAATTGGCCAAAATCAGTCTTGTTGCCACTTAATGTAATATCTATGCATTCATCAATAACACACCTGGCAACTACTTTACCCTGTAAAGAAGAACTGACATACCTTGGTGTCATAATATCAAAGAGCCTATTTGTAATTAAGAAACAAAACTATGATAGTATATTAACTCAAATGAAGACTGATATGGATAGGTGGTCATTGCTTCTGGTCACACTGCACGGTAGAATTTCCACTATAAAAATGAATGTGTTGCCTCATCTTACTTTTTATTCTCTATGTTACCTATTGCCCTCCCTTACAAGTTTATCAACCAAGTGAATACTTTGTGCTCCAAATGTATTTGGAATTAAAAATGTTCTAGGATCCGGTTGGTTACTTTTCAGCACCCTAAACCTAGGTCTTGCCCTACTAGCTGGGAGGGAATTCATGAAGATCGTGCGCTTTGTGACAAGGTTTTTATTCTTGGCATGGTGTTAGGTATGGGCATAAGGTTTTCAAAAATCACTGCATACAATTTGGGATGGACCCCTAGTGGCCAGTATGGAGAAACTCCCAATATGGCGCTCGCCGGAAAGATGATCAATCAATCAATCAAATTTTATTTATATAGCACATTTAACATGATGCTCGTCAACCAAAGTGCTTTACAATACAGGTAGACTAAGGGTAAAAATAAACAGAAAATAAACAACCAACAGACATACAAAGGAACAGAACAACACGTCAAAACAAACAAGGCAGGAGTCAGTGTGAGTCGGGGAACGCTAAGGAATACAAGTGAGTTTTTAGCTTAGATTTAAAGGACTCGATGATCTTTGGCTTGACACCATGTAAATCATCCATTATCAAATCTTAGTCAAATAACAAAAAAAGCATCATGCATATTTAAACATCATAGCATATTTATTCAAAGATTTCACTTATTCATCATTATTAGTGCAGCCCCCATCGCACTTGCACAATGTGGTACAGCGGAGTCCGGCTCGGTGGCACTTACAGTTGCCCTTACAGGCAACCACACAGCCACAGTGGATGATCAGTGAGCATGCCTTGCTGACATCTTCCAGATCTGTCCAATATGGTGCCCACACTTTGGTTCTGGCATTCCATTCCCAACCCCATTCAACCCCATTTGCTTCCAGACAAAAGCTGCAGTGTGCAGGGCACGCTTCCCATGCTGGAATAAAGTGTGCTGGGTCGGGGGGATTGAATCCAGGGACTTGAGGCCATGGGTGAACAGGAGCTTCCTTGCTTCATTCACTGAGTCTGCACTGCAGTTCTTACTGCACATGAGTACAGTCCAGTGTTCAAGACATCGCATGTGCACTGATTCCAGTGTGAGGCTGGTCGGGTCTTGGGTGATTGCAATGAGGGTGTCGGTGACTTCAGGAAAGGCTTCCCACGCATTCCACGCAGTTTTTTTGCCAATTCCAAACATTGCTGATACAACGTCGCACCCTGTGAACGCGTGGAAGAAGGGCAGTGCTTGGCATTTTTGAGGTCCCAGCATTTGTGAGATGCAGTGGATTGGGATATCTTTATATGCCTTTCCTGATCCAAAGCTGATCCACAGCTCTGAGAGGCCTAGCTCCTGGAACAGGTTGATGGTCAGCACCACCACATCACTATCCACTGTCCTGAGGTAGGCCTTGGTGTGACCCTGCTCGGCAGCATGATGCAAATGGAGCATCATCCATGTGTCAGCTTCTTCTTGCTGGCATGGTGACAAGGCTGCTAGGTCAGTAGGTTTGTTGCTGAGTACAAGGTCAGCCTTTGTTGTGAGGAGGTGGTACTGTGAATCAGCTGTGTTCTCCTGAAGTTCCTGACTGATGAACTGAAAGAGCTGGTCTTTATTTTGACTATCTTTGTGGAACTTCTGCCATTGGGCTCCCTTTAGCAGAGGTATATTGGCTGAGACTCGTGTTCGGCACCCTGCAGTCCCACCCCGCTTGACACGAGTTTGGGATTTGAGACTTGCCTCTATATGTGTGTCCCAGACCGCATCCACTCTTGTCGTGCTGTCCGTCATCAGGCTCTGCAAATATGGCAGCAAGTGCATCTGTGTGCACTCCCCAAACACCCTGGTACGCTGGGTTTTGATGATGTGTATTACTGCTGCCATGTCAAGAACAACCACAGAAGCCTTTGGCTGCTGGAGAGTGCCCAGGATCAGGCATGCCTGGTAGACACCAAAGAATATCAGACTTGGTTCCTGACCGCAGCTTGCCTTGATCAGATAAGGATGGAGGTTCACGCTGATTCTCATGCTTGAAGAATTAATCCATGTCTGAATCAGGATGTGCTTGAAGGGACAAAAAAAGCTTGGTGACAAGAGCTGTATTCACCTTGGCAGACCGCAGCTTGTTAGCACCCTTCTTCAGATCCACAGGTGGCTTGTTGGTGAATGTGAACAAGTTGGCCCTTGGAATGACATCAGACAAGGGCTTGGTGGCTTTTTCTATTCTGTCCCTTACAAACTCCATGAACATGGCTTTGCCAATGTTTGGAGCTTCCCTGAGGCAGTTGGCGATCTCATGGTCCATGACCTCACCGGTGTCTAAGGTGATGAGATCTGGACCCATTTCTTTGAAGGGATTGACAACTTTATCATCCTTGACAAGGTCACATAGAGCTTTGAGATGCTTGAGGAACTTCTTCTGTTCAGCAGCTGAGGACTCTGGATGCTCCAAACTTTCCTTGTTGCTTGAGGCAGAGAAACAAGCACCCTCAAACTCATCAATGGCCCGTAGGACATGCTGACCATGCTGCCCTTTGATCCACTATCCTCCTTTAGAAACTTGATGCTGTGCTCCTGGCTCTGATCAAGTGCCATTAGTGAGAACTTCTTGTCATCACATTGCACGACAAACTTCGCCTCCATGAAAGCCTCATGGACTGATGGGTGGGTATCTGGTAGTGTTGCCGTCTTTCAAGAAGACGGGCATCCAGCGGGCATAGTTTGTATGTCCAAAGGCGAATAACCATGGGCACAAATCCTCGCAAGCATTCAGGGTTAGTGGCCAATCACCCACTCGCTGACCCCGGATGAAGCGGCAGTTGATCATCAGGTAGTCTCTCACTGTCATCCAGTAACAGACTGTTGGAGCATTACTGTTGAGTCGATTCTCCCACATCTCCCACTGACATTTTTTGTTGGGCATAGAGAGGACAGTCACCCTCTATGACTGGAACCTGGCCAGGATTCACAAACTCTATTGCCTTCATGACCACAAGCATTGAGTGTTTCTGCATGGCTGTGGATGAGGCCTTGTCATAATAGACAGGGAAAACTCCAACTGTGGCCCTTGGCCTGACATCTTCTTTGCGTTGGCTATGTGAGAAGAACCCAGAGTAGGTCACTGGTGTTTCTTGAAGCATTCCATCTTTTTCGATCAGGACCTTGTGGAGATGGTTTAGCCATACTTCGTCAGGCACCCCTGCTCGGCGATTTTCAGCGAAAGCTGGTCTGGCTGTTCCATTTGGAATTAATGAAAGGATGATATCTCCAGCAATGTACGGCACAATGGCAAAGTCATCAGGAAGCTTGATAGTGGTGCCTTCAGGAGCATCAAGGGTGAGAGGTGGAGGGTCCACCCCCATGTTGTCATGAGTGAGATGGTTTGTCAGGGATATGGCAGTGCCATGGAGCTCAATTCGACCAGACTCGTCGATATTATCAACTCCACCAGTAGTGAAGACTCCCCGCTTGATGTTTGAAGGTACGACGACTCTATTTATGATATATATTTGTTATATCTGGATGAATTTGCTTTGGCATAAGTTAACTGCGTTCACACCAAAGAGGAAAATATTATCTACGCTGTGCTACAAATAGGAGTTTGAACGCACAAATCTTTGTGTTTACTCACCTGAGAAAGAGGCTTTTCACGACACGAATATTCGACACCAAGGTTTCTTCCTCCGTTTACTGTATGTTCTCTCCCCCTGCTCCTGGTCGCTTCCTGGCTAAAAATGTAGAAAAAATCACACTATACAACAATCTAGTACTAAAAGAAGCTGAGATATGACATTCACTCTTTCCTGCAAGCGCCATATTGGAGTTTCTGCATACCGGCCACTAGGGGGCCACCCCAACTTGTATGTGGTGGTTTTTGAAAACCTTATGCCCATACCTAACACCATGCCAAAAATCAAAAACTTGTCACAAAGTGCACAATCTTTATGATTTATTTTTTTTAAATAAATTTATTTCTGATTTTTCCCCCATTTTTCTCCCAATTTTGGTAGCCAATTATACCCTCTATTTTTATTTTCAATTCCCCACCCTCACGAGTCCGCCGCCCGTCCTCCGGGAACGAGATTCGTATTCCTGGACCTATTTCCCCGCCTTCTTTCGAGACGGAGATCTTCCACGGACTCCATTAACCTTCTCCTCGGCGGACTCCTGCCGGCTCTCCCCCCCCTCCCCCGGAGGCGGACAGCCAAATGCCGCCTCCGATCGGGCTGACGACCAGGGCCGGTCTGGTAGAAACGCGGGTTTCGATCCGCGTCTCTGACGGGCAGCACACACCGCTCCAAAGCGCGGTGCACTAGACCGCTGGGCCATCCGCCAGCCCAATCTTTATGATTTTTGACATATTCCCTCCCAGCTATACCAAATGTTTTGTACCTTGGGCCTTCCAACTATGCAGGTATGGTTTCATCCCAAAATCTCTATGTCCTGGCATCCTATTGAAAGTGAATTATCTAAACCATAGCGTTTGCAAGATTTACCATTTTCTGGTCTTAAACAGAAGTTTGTCTCTCTGTGTATGGGCAATATTATTACTACCACTGAAAATATGGGGCACAGTTTCTGAAAGTTTGAATCTTCCAGCCATGCTTCACACATTATCTCCTATCTGGCAAAATGTCTCTCTTCTTACAGGCTCACGCCCCTTTATGTGCTCCCAATGGTCGACATGCAATATACAGTATATACTTGAAATGATATTTTTTGCGGTGCTGGTCTACTCTCTTTGCAGGAATTACCTGACCAATATGGTATACCTAGCTCCTCTTTCTTTATGTATCTGAGGCTCCGTTCAGGCCTTCATGCCTGTGGAGTCCACTTCCAGGCTACTTTAACTACTCATCCATTGGCTAATTTATTTTATAATTCTACCCCATATAGAGGTTTTGTCTCATTAGTATACAGCAAATTGTTGGATTATAACTTAAAAAATCTCCCAGTCATATCAGTGTGGGACAGAGAGTTGAAGATATTGGGTGCTATGCCAGATTGGGTTGCTGTTTGGCAAAATGTTTTCTTGTCATCAAATAATTTAGCACACCAATTGATTCATTTTAAACTGGCCCATAATTTTTATGCAACTCCACTCAGGAGATTCCAAATGAAACTTGTGGTGGATCCTGTCTGCTGAACTTGTATATTGGGGGAGATTGGTACTTATCTACATGTACATTGGGAGTGTCCTGCAATTGATATGGTTTGGACATATGTTGTGTCCACATTAAGTAAAATGTTGTGGGCAATTGTTCCGCACTCAGGAGAGTGATTCTGCTTGCAGGATTAACTGCTGCAAAGAAAACTATACTGAAGAGCTGGATCAAACCTCTGAATGATTACAGAGCAGTATGGCGGGGTTACTTTGTTGATATTACTCTCCTTGAGAAAACTACCGCTTGACTACACAGAGCTTCCTGTAACACAATCACAGCTTGGAATGTGGCTGCAGATGAAGTTGCTAACTTGCAAGCACAGGAATGTTGAATTGTATGGATTGTCTCCAGGGTCTTTCAAGGTCCAGAAAGACCTGGTCTAGGTCAAGGGAAGGGGATATGGAAAATGAAAATAACAAAATAAAACAATTGTTCACAAAAAAAATAAATAAAACAACATTACATAGAAATAGTCATAAATAAAAGCAAGATTGTAAAAGCATGCAATAATTATAAAGAGGGGGACAGAATGCCCTAAGTAAGTTATTTTAACTAAGTTTTCATTAATTTAGAACATGAGCACTTGATGATAAGTAATTGTCCATTTATTTTGTTAAAATGATAAATTCCAATGAGAGAATTCAGCTTAAAATCTTTTTGGAATAGATTCCAAGAGAATGGAGCAGCATAGCTGAAAGCATGTTTCCCAAACTCAGTTCTTGTGATGGGAGCATGATCTTAGATTGTAATGTCCACCATTGGAGTGGTGGAGTGAGTAAGTTGGCAGCTGCCCCAAAATGGCTTTGTATATAAACAAATACTAATATGACTGTCTTCTTTTGGCCAGGGATGGCAGTCCTGACAATTCATAAAATACACAATGATGCATAAAGAATGTGCTATTTGTAACAAACCATAAAGTAGCATGATACAATGTGTCCAATGCCCGAAGATGTGACCCCTAGGAATTGATATATAAAGTATCACGATAATCCAGTAAAGATAAAAATGTAGCAACCACAAGTTGCTTTTTTGCTTGTAAGCCAAAATTCATATAGCCGTTTTACATTAATAGTAAAAACAAATGGTCCCAAAATGGAACCTTGTGGCACTCCTGTAATTACAGTTAACCTCTCTGAGGTTATGCCATCCATGTGCACACATTGTGATCTGAAGCTAAGATAATTATGAAACCATTTAACAGCTTTTGAGGACAAATCTATATCAGACAACCTACAGTAGGCTCCATTTTTATTCATACCCTTAATAAAGATGAACAAAAGAGATTGTATAAAATAAACTATATAAGTAATGAGGTATATTTTATGCTCAAATAAAAAAAATTCATTAGCATGAACCACAATTGAACGGTTTGCAAATTAGAATTTCTTAGCCAGAAAAATCAAGAATCACAAATATTCATACTCCTTTTATCAGTACTTTGTGGTTCCTCCCTTGGCCATTATAACAGCAAGTAGTCACCTTCTGTAGTGTCATACAAGGTTATGGAACTTCTTGGGGAGGATCCTCAACCATTCCTCCATGCAGAATTGTTCTAATTCCTTCAGATTCTTGGGTTGATGTATGTGGACTGCTTTTTGAGTTCAAAAATAGATGGCCACATCAGGACATTGATATTGTGCTTGTCAACCATTTCTTAGTTTCTTTGGATGCATGTTTGGGATCATTGTCTTGTTGGAAGGTCCATCTGCGACTAAGGTATAGAGGGAACAAGGTTTTTGGACAAAATGTCTTGGTACATGCTCTATAATAAGGGACCCAGGGCCTGTGGATGCAAAACAACCCCAAAGCATTAAAGATCCACTACCATGTTTCACCGTAGACATGAGGTGCTTTTCAACATTACTTGCATTCTTTGGACGTCAAACATAACTTTGATGTGCATGTCAAAAAGCTAGATTTGACACAGTTCCAATTGGTCAGATGTAGTTTGACGAATTCAAGATGCCTTTTTTGGTGAATTGTCTTCAAAAGACCCTTCCTTCTTGCAACTCTGCCATAATGCCATTGTCATGTAGGCATCGTCGAATGGTAGCATTAGACACCTTGTATCCCCAAGATGCCAGGTTGTTTTGGAGATCTTGAACTGTGCCCCTTGGACTTTTTTTTGCCTCTTGAACCATCCGTTTCATACACTTGGGGGCAAGATAGACTTGTGTCCTCTACCTGGCAGGTTAGCCACTGTTTCAGTGGCCCTAAACTTCATAATAATTTGAACAGTGGAAAGCAGTATATTTTTACTTTGTAGTTTTTTGTAGCCATCTCTTGATCTGTAGAGGTCAATAACCTTTTGCCTGATGGTTTTAGGGAGCTCTTTGCCTTTCACCATGATGATGGCTGACCACAGTAACGTGTGTTCCCTCATTTTTATACCCTAGGGAAAAGGGAAACAATTGTAGGCTACTGTATAGTTCCATAACCTTCCAATTAACTTTAAATAAGTTGTATATTTATGAAGATGTTTTGTTGTTTTTGTAAGATTAAATTTAAAAATAATAGTTAGAGGTATGAATAATTGTGATCCAGATATTTTCTGGAAAAAAATATTATTAATAAAACAAAATATGTTTTTCTGAACAATTGTATTAGTAATGTAGCTTTGGAATTTTCTGAGCATAAAATATAGGCCATTACTTATATAGTTTATTCAATATCGATGGATATCTTCCTTTTAACAGAAGAAGAACCAATGCAGATTTCCATACCTCTAAAAATATAAGTCAGCGTTTCAGCAAATAATGTTTGCAGAAAGTTTTAATAACCACAAGTCAATGTCACCTGGACCTGTGGCTTTTCTTGTTTTTGCACCTTTCGGAGCTGGGAGGACCTCCCATCTAGTAATAGCTGAAAAATCTAAAAACCTATTATTTCCCAAATTACCAACAAAGGTTCTTACCTTTGTAGGTTGTGTCGTGACTGTGATATATGATTATCATATTTCTTCATTAACTGTCACTTAGGAATGTCACTTTTGACCCTTAAGTAATCAATCAAACTATTTGACAGGTGGGCATGTGACCTTTTGACCTGGAGTCCCCAGGGGGTGACATCTGTTCTTTTCATGTCCAAAGCTCTGATCTTTATATAAATATTTGTGAACTTTTGACTGGGGATCTCCCCACACTCCCACCCCACCATGTAACATAGACAAGCCCAAACCTTTAGTTAAAAGGAAATGGAAGCTTTTAAAAAATAGTTTTTTTAAAACAAACGTCTTTTAAACTACACATCTTGGTCTGAACGGTTAAAAACATCATACGTTTGTACACATAGGGTGAAAGCAGCTATCCAAAAATTAAAAAACCTTTAAGCCCTAGCTAAGGTTTTATATTGTTAGCCTTAAAAATTAGGAGCAAGTGAGCAGAGTTTTCTCTCTGTCTTTTGAAATGTGACCATCGTTTCTCTCAGTCTTTTGAAATGTGACCATCATTTCTTATTTTTTTTCGATTTGAACCCATTTTTTTTCTCCCAAATTAGTAGCCAATTACTCGTACTGTGCTTAGGTCAATCCCCTCCCTCGTAGTTTGCTGCCGTAGCCCTGTGACCGGCAGTGACAATGGCGAAGCGTTGCCTCCTCCAGCACTTGTCATGCTGCCGACTGTAATTCCGGCACCCCAGAACCACTCCTGTGTGCAGGGAACTGTGCCGGCTTCCCTCCCCCCTCCCTGGGGCGGACAGCCAAGAGCCGACTCTGGCGCGACGGGGAAGTGACCATCATTTCTCTCCGTCTTGTGAAACAGTTGAGGCCAGCAACAACTAACCATTTGTTTATAATCTGGGAAACGCATAATCTAAATTATAGACACAATCTTTGATCGGTTTACTCACATTTACATTACATTACATTTACATTTGTAATGTAATAGAAAGATAAAAAGATTTAAAAAACATCTTTAAGGTGAACAGAGGTATTTTTGTTAAATAACACGGAAGCCGCAAGAGGTGAAAGTTCACAGGTGGGGGTGACATCTGTTTGAAATGCTACCATCGTTGACGACCCAACCATTTGTTTGTAATCAGGCAAACGCATAATCTAAATTACTAACACATATTCTTTGAGCTGTTTGATGCCACAGATGGTGAACGGAGGTACTTTGGGGCAATAACAGGTCTCGTAAAAACATTTGCTTAGAATAATGCAAAGGCATCATGGCTATGACCAAGGCAAATTAGATCCTTCAAAGGATAATGCAACATGTTTTAAGGTAATTAGCAAAAGGTGCAGAGGCGGGGTGTGCTAAAGCTGAATAAACAGAGCACGGTTGCGTTAAGATATTATGAACGGGGAAATTGTGTTGCCTAATGCTAAGCTAGCTAGAAAAGATTACCTTGGAGGGGGGCAAGAACATTTTGTTTAATGTTTTTTCATTATAGCGACTACTCAGAGTTGCTTTGGTAGGGGTAAACAAGTGCATAGGGTCGTTCATTTTTTTAAAACATCTGCAAGTGAACCATTTTTCAACTTTTATGAACGGGAAATTTGTGTCAAATTTACAGAATCACAGTCATTCTTTTGATATTTACATCAGCAGCAGGTGACAGCCAATCCCATTTAAGATCGCCAATTGAAATAATCTATTTGTGCTTCAAATTACAGTTGGGCAGAGAATGATATCAGAGCCTCTTTAACAGCAGATGGAGGCCTGTGACAACCCACCAGAATTATATCTTTAGCAAATTCAATATCTAATACAAGTAGTTCAAATTGTTTGGGTATGGATACAGATTGTATCACTCTTGCTTCCTTTTGGCAAAACTTCCTTTTGGCATGGATGACTATGCCCCCTCCTTTACTATGTTGGTTAGCATGACACACATTGTAACCACTCATAGCAATTTTACTGTCAGGAATTATTGTCTTCAACCAAGTCTCAGACAACAACATAAAGTCTGCATCTGTTGTTTGAGCCCAAATCTTAATCACATCATTTTTTCTGAATGAGGCTATGTACATTTAAATGCAAAAAACCTAAACCAGTTCTATTCAGAAAATCATCTGGAGTGAGTAAACAATTTCTATCAATAGGACCCGGGTTTGGTTGAATGCTACCAGCTAACATCAGCAACAGCATTACAACACATTTCAGCTTTAAATTCTTAAAGAGAAGTGACCCCTTTCAAGTCAGTGCTTTTTAGAGAATTAAGATAAATAGCCTGAGGAATTGTAAAGCAGTCATGCAGGACTAGCAAGTACTGCAACTGTGCGTTGTTGCAAAATGAATTTGTTGGCAAGTAAGTCACACATTGGGTGTGCAATTTTATTGGGAAAGCACAAGTTGATTTTGTTTGTGTGTGTGCACAGGGATTGCAGGGTTATATAGGAGAGTGGAATTGTAAGTGTTCCAGTTCCTTTGTTCATGCTGTGGGCCACATGTACTGAACATGCTGCCCAAAGGTAAATTGATGTAAAACAATTGCAACATTGCAAATACAGTCAATTGTAAGAAAGATAATGGTAATATAAGATGTAGGGCTGAAATGTGTGCAATGAGAAGGGGTTGTGTAAGTAAGATAACAAAGTGAGAGTATGCAATGGGAGAGGATGACAAGTCAGATGCTGCTCGTTTTTAGGAGAGATGGACTGCTTTTACCAGGAGTTGGACGGCTGAAAATGCAGGAATTATGAAATAGTAGTCTTCATCCTCAGATGTATAAATCTTGCTGTAGCAGGATTGTTGAGCAATAAAAAGGCAGTGACTGTTGTGAGTATTCCTTTGTGGAGGATAGAGTGCCAGGTGATTCCATAAGAATTCCCAGGTGAATCCAGTTAGGCCAGTGATTAGCATTTGGGCTTCCATGTGCTACCACTGAGACACCATATAGCTTGATGTTTTTCAGTCTCTTTGGACACTTTTGTGCAAAAAAACTGCAGTTTGTTCCCAAGTGTTCACAACCAAGTAAAACATGCCCATAAAAACATCAAATTACAAACACTGGTCAGAGACAATAGACAAGGTTGCTGACACATTCTTGGAAAGGGGAATGTCTGTTAGCTAGCTAGTGTAGCAGACTAACAGTCACTGCCTGTGGTCATGCAGAACCTTAGCTAAATTCCTGAGGGAGGGTGTTTGTGAACAGAAACACAAACTTGATTTTTTACATAGAACAGTTATCTGTAAGGAATTCATAAAACAAACTGTGACAGGCACAAAAATGTGTTTGGATCTTTCCCTTAAACTTAATGATTTAATGAAAATAACTTGGTACTGTGTGATGCTCTGCTTATGTGGAGACAAAGCTACTAGGGAAAATATGTATTCATCTTTTCATGATTATATTCATTTAAAAAATGATGGCATGTATGATTAAATTAATTATTTGTTTCTGTTATTCATTTGTGTCTTAATTTTTTCATTGAGGCATACTTTTTTAATGCTGGATAAGAATAAGGGTCCTATCTTCGTGCCGGCGCTAAGCGGCGTTATGACCTAGCGCTGGCGAATTACCAGTTTCGTCTGTCGCAAACTGAATATTTTGCAGAGTTTGGCATTTTTGTGGTGCGCAATGAAGGCGTTTGCGTGACTATGGGTTGGGCAGCGCAATAGGGGGTGTGGCAATGAAAACAGTCGGCGCACATATGAACATAAGGTTATCTGAAATCACATGAGAATGTTTTGTGAATATTGTGAATTTCCCCCCACGTTGAGGCAAATTGTCCAATTCATGGGTAACTTGCAAGCGTAATCAATTAAGCTAAAAACTATTTCACCACAGCTTGTGGTTATTCAATGCACGGACATGAAAGACTGAAGCCAGCAGGCCATCCATCACTACAGTTCAGTAAGGTACACCCGTTAAATAAATATATGTTTGTATGCACATTGTTTTTTTTATGTGAAAGGGTTTTATTCTTTCCATTTGCACTACAGAAAATGGAGTACATAATTGGCCGCCGAAGGCGATACCGTGAACGATACCCTGGGTTTAGTAGCCGGTGTTGGCCAGATGGCTATCAGTTCGGCTGTACATGCAGTTTCTTCCAGTCTTGTCCAACATGCAAATTAGTTTATTACTTTTCCTACACCCAACAGCCAGCAGAGAACTAAACAGGATTTGTATATGCAATGTGGATTCCCTGGGGTCTTGGGTGCCATTGACTGCACACATGTGCAGTTGCGCGCACCATCTGATCACGGTATGATTTATGTGAATCGGAAGGGGGTCCACTCCATTAATATCCAGTTGGTTTGTGATGCACACTCCAGGGTGACGCATGTAGGCCTACTGCATGATGAACATAAATGAAACAGGCCTAGTTGCAGTTGTGAGTTTTTTAATTTATTGCTTTCCATTTAATTAAATTAGAAGAAAAGAAACATTGTATTTTAAGTTGGAAAGAGACTTTCTTTTAACAATGTAGGTCAAAAAATATAAACTAAAATCATGAAAATAACAAATTAGTGTGTGCCTTGTTTTCACTGCACTGGTATTTAAAGGGAAAGAAAATAGGTGTTCTGATTGGCCATTATGAAACCAAACCCCCACCACACCCACATTTTTTAAAGTGAATCCAACCTCTTTTACAACTGCGACGGAGGTGCGCTATCATCATGTCACGAAATGACTGAAATTGCATTAGACACGCCCTAAACACCGTCCTCACTTTGCATCGGAGTTACCGATACCGTCCTGATTCACCAAATTAGGGCCCTAAATGTATTTTTAGACCCTTTAAGTTTATATATTGTAGTTGTTGTTACTTTGCAATGTAATAGGTCAGTTCGATTTGCAGATGGCAGGAGCTTAAGCTGTGTGTCAGAGTGCAAAATGGTGGGGGGGGGGCTCTGACGAGGGCAATTTATTTAATAAATCCCCTTTTATGGAATCATTTTCCTCTAAATGTCTGGGATTCAGCTAAAAACCTACCCTTTTCATCAATCCTATAGTTGAAAATGAGTAGGAAGACTGGATTAAGAGCATAGAGCTGTTTGGTGAGCTGAGCTGATGGTGCTGTCCACCCTATCACTGCATGTGAATTTTCTGGGCTAGCTGTTCAATGCTGTGCTATGGTGCTGTCAGTGCTAGTCCACTCTTATTGTTCATACACACCCTTTCTGATAATTTTTTAGATATGCTGCCAGAGACTGATGGGGTTGTCCCATGTTACACTGGACTCTCTAATATACCTAACATTACATTGCATTACATGTTCCATAAAACTTGTAATTTGTAAATTGTTGCCAAATCACAAACGATTCAGGGTTTTTTTTGGGGGGGGGGTTTCCGCTGGAGGTGGCTCTGAGGGACCCTCCTATAGTGGCCAGGTTTACTGTAGGTTCCTGGGCTTGAACAGTTTTTTTTTTTGGTTGGTCTAAAATATATATATATAAATGAATTAATTATTTATAAAGCAAACAACAATATCCAATTAGCCAAATATACTTAGGTTAGAGAGTTCTCTGAATACTGCAGCCTTTCAGACTGTTTCCTGTGAAAAACTAGAATTTAAGTGGCCATTGGTTATTTTCAGCACCCAAAATCCACTCACAAAGACAATGGGGAAGTCACTCAAATGGTGCGAACATTTAAACAAACAGTCTAACAGAACTCAAAATCTCTAAACTTAAACAAAATGTTTCTTCTGCTCTGGGGAGCTAACCCCTTACCCAGAGCCTCTTGAAATCCTGGCTGGTCAACAGACGACACAGGGTTCCTTTCCACGTTCCAAATACTTCAAACAACTTGTCTCCTCTTCTCTCTGTTTTTCTCCCTCCACTCACAAGGGAAACCTGGCTCCTTTTATTCACTTGATTGGGTGTTGATTGGTTGATTGGTAGATTAGTTGCAGGTGGCAGTCGTCTTGGTCCTGCGAGGTCAGGGTGTGACCAGTAGATGGCACCATATGAACCCCTGCACATGGCTCTGCCTGCCAGGTTGCCACACACCCTCCTCCTCAGCTTCAGACAGGGGTCTGAAGCGGCCCTAGGCGCATCCATCCCCCCAGGGTCATACACGTCAGACTGGCAATTTCACAATTTTCCATGGCCATGTCCTGTGTGCAGCATTAAAATAACCATTACTTTCACAATGGGTTCGCTCACCTCCGTTCTTCCTTGGGGACCAATGGATCGCCATTCTCCTGTTCAGCCTCTCACACCAGTTGGCTCTCCTCCAGCTTCTGCTTGCTTTTTGGACAATGGTAATCTCCACAAAAACTCCTGTTTCAGGTAGGGCACCTTTTATCAGGAATGCACCCTCTTCCGGTCCTGGCATTGTGGCTTCGGTTTTGGGACTTCTCTTGTGCCGCTGCCACTTGTGCCGCTGCCCCAGGGCTCTGTCCATTCTTCACTGCACACCGCCTTCTTCCCCCTGTGATCACATGCCAGTCTTTACTCACCATCTGAGAGTCAGACCTGTAGTCTTTTCCAGGGCTCAGGGTTTCATCTGCCACTATGTCCACTGGTGGGCCATTGTCCAGACCTTGGGAGGATTCCGTCCTGGGACACCTGGACACCGACAAAAGACCTACATTTTGGATTAGAACGTAATCAATAGGGTCAAACTGTACTGTCATGCCTGCCCATGGTAGGCCCTCCGTGTCCCAAGCCATCTCATCAATGGGGTCAAACGGCACTGTCAGACCTGGCCATGGTAGGCCCTCCATGTCCCAAGCCATCACATCAATGGAGTCAATCAGCAGGGACCCTGGCTCTCCACAATGTCCCTCAGACCTCAATTTTTCAGCCAGCTCCAGGACTTTGGCTTCAAGCTGCTCACCTCTCTGCTGTAGCTCCACATTCTTCCTTGCCAGCTCTACCCTCCAAGCCTCCTCTTGGGTTTGAAGCTTTTCATAAAATCCCTGCTGTAGGTTGAACTGCTTCAATTGCATCGTTTTCATTTCAGATGCATGACTTTCTAACATACCGTTCAGCTCATGTTTGAAATTCACATATTGGTCTTCCTGTGTAATCCTCTCCTGCTCACACTGGTTCCTCACCAACAACTTCAGCTCACTCTCCTGTTGAGTTTGCCATGCCTTTTCCTTCAGGCCTTGTTCTTTGGAACGGTGCATCTCCCAGGCAGATTGAGCTGCAGCCTTCTCAACATGGAGGGCTTCTGTAGCAGCCTTCACTTGGCCCTGTAGATCCACGATCACTGCTGTGGTCTCCAGCTGCTGGCTGATCCATGCATTCCTCTCCTGGTCTGCTTGGCTCTGGAGTTGCTCTGTCTCAGATGCACTGGTCTCCGCTGCTCTCCTTAGCTCCGCCTCCTTCTGCTCGAGCCTGGTCTGTACATCCCCTAAGGCCTTAGTATACTCCTCTTTGGCCTGGTCCTGGGACTCCTGGATGTTAATCTGAAGAACTATAGGCCCATTTCAAATCTGCCCTTTTTGTCAAAAATTTTAGAGAAATCTGTAGCTCAACAATTAACTGCTTTCCTAAAAATGAATAATCTGTATGAAACACTACAATCAGGTTTTAGACCAAACCATAGCACTGAGACAGCACTTATTAAAGTTGTAAATGACTTACTGTTAGCATTGGACACTGGTTGTGTTTCTATTCTAGTGCTCCTTGACATAAGTGCTGCTTTTGACACTATGAACCACCAGATTCTCCTTCATAGGCTAGAAAACCTGGTTGGTTTGCGTGGACGGGCACTCTCGTGGTTTAAATCATACTTATTAGACCGGTTTCAATTTGTGCAATTAGATCAAGAGTTCTCTGACTACTCTCAGGTTAAATACGGTATTCCACAAGGCTCAGTGCTGGGACCATTACTGTTCTCATTATACTTGCTACCACTCGGTAATGTTATTCGTAAACATGGTGTGAATTTCCATTGCTATGCAGATGATACACAGCTGTACATATCAATGAAATCAGGTGAAACACTTAAACTCACTCAATTAGAGGCCTGTATCTCTGATATAAAGAACTGGATGACAGTAAATTTCCTGCTTTTAAATTCAGATAAAACAGAGATGATGGTTTTGGGCCCCAAAAAATTAAGGAACAAGTTGGATCTGCAGTTAAATGCAGGTGATTGCATAGTTACATCAAGTCTTATGGTTAAGAACCTTGGTTTTATTATTGATCAGGACCTTACATTTGACACTCATATTAAAAACACTTCCAGAGTAGCTTTCTTTCACCTAAGAAACATAGCTAAAATTCGGCACATTCTGTCATTAGAGGATGCTAAAACCTTGATGCATGCTATTGTTGCATTGAGGCTAGACTATTGTAATGCCTTATTATCCGGCTCCTCTAGTAGCTCTCTAAAGAGTCTTCAACTAGTACAGAATACAGCGGCACGTATTTTGACTAGATCCAAAAAGTATGAGCACATTACTCCAGTGTTAGCATCACTACATTGGCTTCCTATTAAATATCGGGCTGATTATAAAGTACTGTTGCTAACTTTTAAAGCAGTAAACGGACTTGCACCTTTATATCTGACCGAAATGATTGCCCCCTATAAGCCGACACGACTGCTTCGTTCACAAGAAGCCGGCCATCTATTACTCCCTAGAATTTTGAAAACCACAGCTGGTGGTAGAGCCTTCTCTTTTAGAGCTCCTCTGTTGTGGAACGGTTTACCAAGGCATGTTAGGGATTCAGACACAATTTCAATTTTTAAGTGTAGATTAAAAACATATCTTTTCAGCCTAGCCTACTGCCAAACATAGTCTAGGTGGAGAGATGGAGAAGGCCGTGCCTGCCGTGCCGTACTGTCACCTCCTCAATGTGTTACCACCACTGTTATGCTGGTTATCCTTGATCAGGTGTGGATTATTTGGAACTCTCTCATGGCTGCGTGTTTTCTCTGTCCCTCTCCTAATAGGTATGCTGCCATAGCTTACACCTGTTGGGGCTATCTGTATATTTCCTATGCTTGTGCTCCCCTGCTCTTACATAATGCTACTGGCTATAGCACTGCTTTTTTTTCTGACTGCATGTTCTCTTCTCTGCCTCGGCCTCTGACTCGGGGGCACCTGCCCCGAGCCCTAGATCCTGCGAGAAGTGTGAGCTGCCCCCATCAACCCTCACCCCCACGCCAACCCCAGTTCCTGGATCTGGACCCTCTCCGTGTGGTTTAGCCCCCCCCCTGACTACCTAACTCAGGAGGGGCAAAGTCTTTCAGCCCTGAGCCACCTTGGACTGACCATGACATGGTCTTTTTTTGGACATACCCTGTGCCGGCCAGAAGAGGATGGGCTCCCCCCCTTTTTAGTCTGGTTCCTCCCAAGGTTTCTCCCTACCTAGGGAGTTTTTCCTTGCCACTGTTGCCATTAGGCTTGCTTTTGGGGGGGTCTAGGCCTGGGTTCCCCCTCTGTTAAGCATTTTGTGACAATTCTATTGTGAAAAGCGCTATACAAATAAACTTGATTTGATTTGATTTGATGTCCAGACACTACCATTGCTTTCCCTCTAACCGCTTAGTTAGGTTTCTCACCTCTTCTTCTAGTGCCAGGTTGTGGGCCTCTACTCGTCTCAACTCATCACCAAGGGATGCTTTTTCCAGCTCCCCAGCCATGTTTCCCAGCATTTTCAGGGAGTCAATGTGCTCCTCCCACAATTTCCTCATGGCCACCAGGTGGCGTTCTTCCAAGGTCCCCAACTCAGCTGTTGAACCCGCTGGAGGGTGATCATCAGTCGTCTTCCATCATGTTTTTTTAAATTATTTTTATTTATTTTTATTTTTAAAAATCCAAACCAAAAAATGTCCTGCTCACGGTTGCACTACTACCACCATGAGTCCAGTTGCCCGCATTCTCCACCACATGTAACACCCTACGGGGTTTGGTTGTAGGTGTTATGTGGTGTAGTGCAACCCAAGAGACAGATCCACATTCAAATGTAGAAAAAATAGTTTTAATTAAAGGAAAAATCCACTCACGAACACAAACAATGGGGAAGTCACTCAAATGGTGCGAACATTTAAACAAACAGTCCAACAGAACTAAAAATCTTTCAACTTAAACAAAATGTTTCTTCTGCTCCTGGGAGCTAACCCACTACCCAAAGCCTCTCGAAATCCTGGCTGGTCAACAGACGACACAGGGTTCCTTTCCACTTTCCAAATACTTCAAACAACTTGTCTCCTCTTCTCTCTGTTTCTCTCCCTCCACTCGCTCCCCTCACAAGGGAAACCTGGCTCCTTTTATTCACTTGATTGAGTGTTGATTGGTTGATTGGTAGATTAGTTGCAGGTGGCAGTCGTTTTGGTCCTGCGAGGTCAGGGTGTGACCGGTAGGTGGCACCCTGCACATGGCTCTGCCTGCCAGGTTGCCACAATACCTATATAAAATCCATAGAAAATGTTTTTGTTTACAACCTTCAGTCTCAACAAATTTTGGCATCTCTAAAAACAGAAATAGGTTATAGACTTACAAAGTTCTCTTTAGTCAGGATCTCCAACCTTTAAAAATTCAATTAAAATCTGACTGTACTTCACTGCCCACAACCATACACTGTCAAACACCTTGCACAATAATACCATAAAAAAATACTTTAAGACTAATTAACAAAAAGAAACATTAGAAAATATAATATTATTTCTTACCCTGAGAATTGTAGAGCAAGTCAGAGGATCCTTCCATGGCAAAATCAGCTGTAAAATAATGTTTTTGACTGCAATTAAGGAGCTATGTGACCATGTTTACATCTTGAGCAATATTTATACATGGATTTCAATGCTCAAAGACTCCCCTCCTGCCTCCCGCATGGTCCAGTGGTTACAACGTTCGACGCTGGCCATGGCGACTGGGGTTCGATTCCCTGTCGCGCCAGAGTCGACTCTGGTCGGGAGTAACACCGGGGGTGGCGATTGGCTGTCCACCCCAGGGAGGAAGCCGACAGGATGTTCGCTGCGCACAGGAGTGGCTCTGGAGTACTGGGTTACGGTCGACGGCCTGGCGAGTGCCGTCTCGGAGGAGACAATACTTCGCCTTCGTCACTACCGGTCACAGGGCTACGGCAGCAAACTCACATTACAAGGGGAAGGGGGGGGATTGAACATAGCGGGTGTAATTGGCTACGAAAATTCTTTACAAATTCTTTAAAAATTCTTTAAAAATTCTTTAAAAATTCTTTACTAATTCTTTACTAATTCTTTACTAATTCTTTACTAATTCTCAAATGTATTACACTCTAATCATTTTAACACTGAGAAGAGCCAAACCCCTCCCAAAGGAATAAACCCTCGGCTCTAATAAATAGTGGAATAAAATGGGTCTTGTGTTTTATGATCAGCTTAAAAAACTATATTTTAAACCATCCAACTAAATAGATATAAGTCCTTCTGAGAAGCTAATCCCAATCTTCAAATGATAAAACATGAAATGATCTATCCATAGATATCAAACACCTAATTATTTAATGTTTAAAAGTTAAAATTAAAGTAAATTTGTTCAAATAACTTCTTTCTGAGAAGCATGTTTTTAGAATAATATATTATATTTTTGATGTTTTTGGAGTATTAAGAGAAGGAATTTGCAGTTTACAGTAATCAAATGAAAGTTGAATGTAAATGAAAATAATAAAATGAATGACTAATGAAATTACCCTCAGTTCTTGGCTCAAGATTTGTTTAGCTAAACAATAACGATAGTTATCATTAAGCAAAGCATGGGGAAATTCATATTCATAGTGATACAAATATGTGAAATAATAAAGGATGGAGCGTGATACAAATTTATAAGGGCAGGGGGCATCATGCAAATTAAGATGTGGTCGGGGTGTCATGCTAATTAAAAAGTGGGTCAGGTAGGTCAAGTATTTGACAGATACCGCTGGTTAACTATCAGCGGCGAACTGTGACTATTGGACATAGGCCTTCAATGAGACAAAAAATCTCGCAATTTCATCATAAAAATAAGAGAAACAGTATCCCTTGCACCTTATATTAGCCTATTGTCACTCACATCACTAACCTTAGGAGGGGCAGAGATTTTTTATTACTTTGGGGGGGAAGACATGTCGAATTAGAAGCATAAAAAAGGCTGGAGGCTGTCATGTTGAATGGGGATTATAATCTTTGAGATTACTGAAATATGGTTTGGTGAAGCAGATGGGGATGAATACAATGTGGTGCAAATTGTTTAGGAAGGATGGAACTAATAAAAGAGGAGGGGGAGTGGCCCTTTATGTGAAAGATGATCTTAATGTGCAGGAAATTCCAAGTATTAACTCATTCATTGTGAGGATTTACAATTGCTGGGAGATCATGAGAAGGGCCTTAATATAGGAGTATGCTATAGACCAGCGGTCCCCAACCTTTTTTGCACCACGGACCAGTTTCATGCAAGACAATTTTTCCATGGGGGGGAGAATCACGCGCAACACAATAAAGTGCATATTATATCATTTAATTATTAATTTAATTATTACATTCATAATGTAAATGTGACTCAACTCGACTCAACTTCTTTTAAATGCAGCTTTCTTTTTTTGGGCAGTCTTCTGCTGTCTCATAATTGGGTCTTTCCCCCTTTTCAAAGAAGCTCTCCAGCAATGTTTGTTTTTTACTCATTTTTGCTAGGGTTAGCTTGTGGGCTTAATTTATTGGTGCATGGAAAAAAACTGCGACTGAGACTAGTGCGGAAAAGAGGCACAGACAGAAGTGGTAATTTTTCAAAATAAAACACCCTGCAGACTGCGATAGTCAATAAAATGGAAATAAAATTAAAATTAAAACGTTTTTATTCTTTCTGTGCGGCCCGGTACCAAATGATCCGCGGAACGGTACGGTCATTGGGGACCCCTGCTATAGACCATCAGCTTCAGACAGCAACATAAAACACTATGCTCTATGGTAACATAAAACAAGATGGAAGGAGAGACGTTAATAATGGGCGATTTCAATTACCCCTCTATTGATTGGGAAGTAGTGTCAGGTCAGGGTAAATTGGAAGAGTTTTTAGGTACAGTCTGCTACTCAGCCTACGAAAAGGAAATCAATACTGGATCTGTTTTTTTGTAATAATTCTTACAGAATTTGCAGCACAGAGGTAGTACGTAGAACCACTAGGGACAAGTGATCACAGTGCAGTTACTTTTTATATTTTTTGGCAAGTTAAGACAGCCTTCCTCTAACTCTAGAATTTTTAACTTCAGACGAGCTGACTTTAATAAAATGAGAGAGAATTTAAGTAATATAGATTCAGTAAAACTTCTAGATTGCAGAACTGTGAATGAAAAATGTACTACATTTAAAAGGGTTATTGTAGATATGCAGTGTAAATTCATCCTAAAAGTAAAGAAAAATAATGTCCACAGTGGACGGGAAATCTTGAGGCGACTGTACAGAATATATAAAAAGGAAAACTCAGAGAGAAACAAGGTAGATTATTGTAATATAAGGCTAAAAGGATAAGGCTAAAAAGCTATTTTTAAAAAATGTAAAAGCTAAGGCTAAAAAGGAAATAAGAGCAGCTAAAATGCAATTTGAAATTTCCCAAAATGCAAAAAGCAATCCTAAGATGTTTTTTCAATATTGCAGTAGAAAAAGGTTCTTGAAAAAGTTCAAAGGGGCAACTAAATTGGTATATGGCATGAAAGGTAAAAGTTATGAGGCTAGATTTATGGCACTCAATCTATTTAAGGTTAGGAAATGGAGACGTCTCGGGGGATTTTATTGAGGTTTTTACATTCCTAAAAGGGATTAACAAAGTGAAATACCAAAGATTGTTTAAGATAAATTCAGTTATCAGAATAAGAAGCCAGAGGTGGAAATCAGTTTAAGGCTAATTTCGCAGATATTAGGAAGTTTTTCTTTACACAGAGTTGTCAATGCCTGGAACAGCTTGCCAGGTCAGGTAGTAGAGGCAAAAACACTTGGGCTATTCTAGTCCAGGCTAGATGCAGTACTAGATGAGCTGAGCTGAGATGAGCTAGGACATGATGAGCTTAGATGGGCTGACCAACCCATTCTCGTCATTATGTATTCTTATGTTCTTATGTTCTTATCTCTATTGCATATAGAAACCTGAGAAATGTTGAATAATTTAAAATACATCTGTAGATTGTATGATCTTCCAACTAGACCTGCAATTGTTTCTGGTGACGATATTGTTTGACCTAAAAAATATTTAATTTATTTTGGAATACAGATGTGTGTGTGTGGTGTGGCCCACTATATTTACACTGATTGATGCAACAATGAATGAGATTTTGGAATTATTTGCAAACCATGTGTGATGGCTGCAAATCATTTTGCTTGTGGCATCCATGTTGTAATACATACATTTTTGATTAATCATGTTGGAGATGGTTGCAGAAGAAGTCAAATACTTTTGTATATGCAGTTTTAGCCTTTTATTCTAAATATTCAGGAATCTAAATACATCATATACAAAATATTATTTATATATTTTAAGACGGAAGAAAGATGATACAAGATATGATAAACTGACCCTTCCATTGGGTGCTACACTTATGTGGTGGCTGAGGAGAATTTCCCACTCCACTGTAAAGCTTTTCAGATCATGAGATGTGAAAAGGCACTATATAAATTAAATCCATCCTCATCAACATTGTCCCTGGGTGTATATGGTAAATCTCCAAAAAAGTATATCCTCTGGCTTGATTAAAAATATAATTCATCTGTACTAACTTGAGTTACTCTTCTAAACGTTAAGGTCAAAATGTTAACAAAATCAAAACATTTAATCAATGTGTCAGACATACAGTTGTTATGCCTCCAAATGTGATTAAATGTATAATACTTCACCATATTCTACAGAATGAGGATTTGTGCTAAATAAATTAACACCAGTGAGAGAGAGAGAGGAACAAGGTGGACTTTCCTCAGAGCAGAGGGTCCAGATGTTGATGTTGTTGGAGCTGCAGATTTCATTGTTTCTGTTGTTTCTCCTGTAAAAAATAATAACAACTCTTAGATGTAAAAAAAATCACAGTTTTGGGGTTAATTCCCAGAAATTTAATTTAATTTATTTACATTTTCAAATACAAGTAGAAAACATGTTGCTTTCATAATCCAGTTTTGTGTGTGTGTGTATGTATGTGTGCTTGCATTAACAATATGAATGACTGGATATTTCTAAATCATTATACTTACGTGCTATGATACTCCCTGAAATAATACTCAAGGCAATTTGCCCTGAACTCAGTGCTTCGGTCAAAGTGTCCTCTACAGAGGAGGTGCTGGGAACTACTGACTGGTTCTTAAATATCAGGGTCATGTCAACACCTACTGACCCATTCCTGTAAGGAGGGGACAAACAGATGATAAAGGAAAACTTGTTATCATCATCCCTATAACAATCACCATCATCATCATCATCATCCTCATCATCTCTCTAACCTCCAAAACCATCATTGTCATCATCATCATCTTTGTTATCACCATCAACATCTCATCATCAACCCCAAGAATACGTCAAATGAATGACACCCGTGTGGGGACTTAAGGGTAAATCTTAATGCATTGGAAAATGCACTCACCAAAACCTATTGACTCTGGATCGACTATATGTTGAGGGAAATCTGGTCTTGTATACTGTGTTCACCTGAATGGCAATAGATATACAGAAATAAACAGTGATATACACAATTCACACAAGATGTACTATGTACTTACTTATGTACTTATGTTAAAAAGTTTACAAAATATTTGTAATAATTATAATTATTTATTGATTGTATACTTTACTGTAGCCTTATTTTGTAAAAATGGTACTCTTGTTTTGTGCCTGTAGACGTTAGTTAATAAACAATAATCAAAACAGCAGTAATAGGAATCACATTAGAACATTAATTGTTTAATGAATTGTTTGGTCTCACCTGTGAACTGTTCTTCATATCAAACACTTTCAATGAAAACACCAATGAACCACATTCATAAAAGTTAGGCCCTCAATGTTTTAAAGTTAAAGATGAGGCATACTGTGATATGGTTGTGTTATATGTGAATTCCAAATAACATAGCAAGAAATAGCCTAGCCCATTTATTTCAGAACATGGGACAGCACATTTGAGTTCCAGGACATATGTAATCTTTGTTATTGCAGAACTTGTGTATCCATTGCATTTATGTTTCTTGCAGATCTTGAAGACAAATGTTTTAGTGTAAAATTCTCAATTTATCTGCCTGTTGCGTATTCATATGCAATTTATGGTTTGACATTGGAACTCCCAGAAATATACATGTATTAAGGTTAAACTGCATTATTCAGCCCTTGCTTTTATCACATTTCATGTACAATTGCAGCTGTTTCAGTTTAGAAATGATTGGCCAGGCATTTGGATAGGATGAACATTGTCATGCATTTTATACTCCCACAAATAGTTTAATCTGGCTTGATGAAAAATAGATCCAATGATAAATGACTAAAATTGAAATTATTCATTAAACAAATTTACCTTAAACTATTCATGAAATAAATAAATTAGATTATATTAGAGCACAATGAAATATACAATTTTACTTTGAAGACAGATTACCTCTTTCGTGATATTTTCTGCCAGATCCTTGAACTGTTGTGAGTTTTGGTTGGAGAGCTCCTGAGTAAACTGCTGATTCAGTCTGAACTGAAGCTCCAGGGTCCCCTCCTCATTGCTGGGTGGGCCAGTGGGGACAGCAGTGTTGGGAACAGTAGGTGCTACAGTCACTCCTGTAGATATTGTTGTTCGCGCTACAGTTGGTTTTACAGATACTGTTGTTAGAGCTGCTGGGGTTGATGTTACAGTTGCTTCCACTTTAGTTGCAGTTGAATTTTCTGGCGCTCCAGTCGATCTTGCACGGATCGTAATTATTGCAGTAGTTAGGGCTTTTGTTATGGTCTGAAGAGCTCCTGCAAGAAACTAGACCATTTAGTTTCTTATACATACTGATGAGGAATGTTGCATTTAATGGAATTTATTGTATATATTCATTTTAAACATCAAATGAGAAATTACTCATATTTTGAAGTGTTGGGGAGGTGCATTTTGGTCATCCTGGGCAGGCAAACAGAATGGGGCATAACCTAAATTCTCACAAACAAGCATGGTGCCATCATTGACAGGTTTATTACTCTGTGAATGAAATCAGGGCACTAAGGTATGTAGCTTTGGCAGCCAGCACAGTCTTTATTAGATCACCACACCAAAATTACAAACCTATGTCACACACCACAATTTCAAGGTTCTACCTATGAGCTGGAAATTATGGGTCAGGGAGAAAATAATTATGGATCACCAGAAATAAGCAGAGGTCAACATGGTATGATGGTAACAATATTCTTTACCTGAGCATATTATGTCTTTCCAGCTCAACCAACATCTCGTTTTAAATCAAGATGTCTTCCCCAGGCCCTATAAATGTTTGGTATCACCATGATTCTAATCATGAGAGGATAATTTATGCAGATACATTAAAAATATACCTAGTGATCAGGCATAATCCCATAAAGAGGGAGGGAGCCAACCCCCCTCCTACTAACACTTACCCCGCATTCTAACAGGGGGCGATTCGGCGACGAGCTGCCGGAAATGCATTGATTCTCTATGTGAGTGAGCGACTTCCGGTGCTTGACCGATTGGCCGATTTATGGGCGTGGCGGCGACCCAGAAAAGTTGCAAATTCTGAACTTTCGGGCGATGTCGCCCGGTAAGAGCCAATCATATTCATGTCTTGCTCTTTTTACCTCCCACGTGGAAACCAACACAACACCGAAATTTTGTTCCTAGTTCCGACACTTCAACATGAATGAGGAGAAACTGATAACAGCGGTCTGCAGTACCGCCATACGTTATTTAATCCTAAAGCATAAATATTTATAGCTAGCTAAACTTATATGGCCTACATACATCTTATTTAATGTTTGTGTTGGTTAAAAGGCAATTTTTTATCGCATGGGTACGTACCGGAGACAAATTGCGAGCCGTTTCCAGCGCAAGTAAATGGCCGCAATTGTAAAAAGCCTTCTGAGTTTGAGTTTGCGGTTCATGATTGAAGGAAACAATACTGCTAGCCAAC
Organism: Aldrovandia affinis; assembly: GCA_029706075.1. Lineage (NCBI taxonomy): Eukaryota > Metazoa > Chordata > Actinopteri > Notacanthiformes > Halosauridae > Aldrovandia > Aldrovandia affinis. Next base: position 65,631 of record JAINUG010000446.1, on the reverse strand, counting down.
TAATATTTATAATAAAGATTCTCAAAATCTATGATGAACTATTCATCATCCAGCCGCAGCTCCTGCACCAGCCTGTGATATTCGCCGTGCTGCCGGCGGGTCTGCAAAATTCTGTGGACCCACACACGGGACCTCCTGCGTTTGCAGCGCAAGTAAATGGCCGCAATTGCAAAAAGCCTTCTTAGTTTGAGTTTGCGGTTCATAATTGAAGGAAACAATACTGCTAGCCAACTAATATTTATAATAAAGATTCTCAAAATCTATGATGAACTATTCGTTTACCATGCAAAAATTTTGTAAGCACGTCGGAAGCATTTTTGAGGAAGCCATTCAAGCGTGGGCAACGCCCACTGGGTGATTTCGTCGCCTAGTATCGCCCCCTGTTAGAATGCAGGGTTAAAGTGTGACCTGTTGATGGCTTGAGCTCAGGTTTCTGGCAGTTTTAGAGTAGTCTAGCAATTCAAGAGTGATTCTACACATTCCTGCTTTCTTGGGAGATCTGGTCCGAGCTCACACTTCAGCTGCATTTATTTGGAGACAGCCAAACTTGGTTTGGTATCATTTTCTTTCATTTCATCTCTTTTGTGATTGTTATATATCATTTTTATGTCTAGGATTTAGTATTTCAAGTTTCAAGTTTATTTGCCATATGTAGTACATACTTTTTTTGTGAACAATTGTTTTATTGTAAAATATATAAAAGATGTACATACAGAATGCACAAATTGTCCCCCTCCCAAAACTAAACTAAAATATAAAATAGAAGCCCTCTTCCCATCCCTCCCAATCCCAAGGTGGTGGAATCAAAGTTCCATCAATAAAATATAAAACATAAACTCAAACAATATGCAGACATACCTATATGCATACACACCAGTGGTGGGCCGTCAGGGCCTGCAAGGCCTTCTCTGCTGGCCTAAAAAATATCTGAATCACAGACTGATGTTAATTATATTTTTTCCATGAATACTTATTAAATAATTCCAAATGGTCTGTCCGCTTCCTTTCATAGCTTTTCCCCTGGTTGCGATGCTTCCAGACGTGTATTTTCATATTAAAGCATTTAACCAATCACATTTCAGCCATCATTTGTTGCCAGGGTCAAAGAAATCTGCCTGGAGGCCTTCACAATCAGTTCTGCAGGCCCTGTAGCATAAAATAAGTGTTGATCAAACTGTTGCTTCAACCAATCAGATTTTGAGTTGGGGACATGAAGGCCTTCTAGAAGGCCTAGGTAACGTCAGCGTATTCACACCCTTTGATTGGATAGTCAGAGAGTGTCTGACTATGATGTAATGTGATTGGTTAAATGCTTTAATATGAAAATATACGTCTGGAAGCAGCACAATCAGGGGAAAAGCTATGAAAGGAAGCGGACAGACCATTTGGAATTATTTAATAAGTATTCATGGACAAAATATAATTAACATCAGTCTGTGATTCAGACATTTGAGCGGACATTTTCAGCCCTAAAGCGAATTAAAACTTATTCCAGAAATAGGACAGGGCAGGCTCGACTTTCAGCATTAGCTTCGATGGCGATAGAAAAGGACTTCTTGATGGAACTGAAACACACGGATAATCTGTACGACAGAGTAATTGAACTCTTTTTGAGGAAAGAAAGGAGGATGGATTTTGTGTACAAATAATAAGGATTTTTGGTGAGTAAAATGTTGCTATTTTCCTAAATAATATTGCAATTTTATGAGGTTATTGTTGATGCTTTTTTTATGTGTGTCGCAGCTGAAGCACCCCGGGTTTGTTTCTTCAGTAAAGGCATTTATTCTGGATACACGAGTTATCTATCTGCGATGCAACGGCAACGGGTGTCTGTTCGGTTTGTTTTTGCACTTTGTTTATTTATCTTTCTTCAGTCATGTTTCATTCTCGTTCTGTTCCCCGTCTGTCATTGTTCCTGTTCGAGTTCCTCTCCTTGTCTTGTCATGCACTTCGGGAAATTCTATGTTTCGTTTTTTTAGGGAGGAGGAACGCATAAAGAAATCTGCGTGCGAATAAAGCGGAACGTGAGAAGCGTACAGAGATAGGACGAGAGAGAATGACAGCGATAGTTAGAAGCGTGAGATAATTCGTGATTAGTAGTGTTAGTAACTTAATCTAAATCCCTAATGTTAGTAGATTAGTTGGTTAGTACTATATACATCTAACTAATATATACAAAGTGTAATTAGAAAGTAAGAAGGAAGTGAAACGAGATTAGAAACGAAGACGGAAAAACCGAAACAGAATTTCCCGAAGTGCATGACAGAACGAGAATGAAACATGACTGAAGAAAGATAAATAAACAAACCGAACAGACACTCAAAACATAACAATAAGATGGCTTTTATAGCCATAAAATAGTTATTGAGGGGTGGATTGATTCAGACGGAGCACTACTGAAGGCCTAGGTGTGAAATGCATGGCCCGCCACTGATACACACATACACACACACACACACACACACACACACACACACACACACACACACACAGCATATGTATACCAATAATGATAAGAACAATAAATAATGTATAATGCGATAACTATCTCAATGCACTGGTTGTATAAGTAGTTTCACATCTGCAAAAGCTTGATTCCAGGCTTCAATTGTCCACCCATTAGCACCATGAATTTGAGCTGTTAACAATTACATAGAAATAATATCAAGAAAGAGTAATAGCCATTGTTAATGTATGAGTATGAGGAGGGTTCCAGCGATTTATCAGCATTTTTTTTTCTGCAGCAGTAAGCCCTGTTAACCATATTCTCTCCCGTTGTAGTGAAAGAATGGAATCAGATTCATCATTTAACAATAACGACAGTGGGGAGCATGGAATGTTATGGTTTAACAGTGAGGATAGATCTGTGGCAATTATCTTCCAAAACCTTTCCATGTCCGGGCAATCCCAGAAGTAGTGTAGGAAGGTTCCCACTGAGCGCTGATAGCATAATATGCATATAGGGGAAGGATACAAATGCATATTGAAGCATCGAAGAGGGGCAGATATAATCTATGAAAAAAGTTTTAATTGATCACTTAGTGATTTGGATTCTTTGATGCTAACGCAATTTTGTCCCAAATATCTTTACATAAATACTCATAATTTCCCAGGTATAAGTCTTTAGCCCAAACTGATATAGCTCCTAATAGTATATAAGAGGACCTCAACAGGAAAATATAGATATTGGAGGCTGAGAATCTTTTTTAGCCTCCTGGACAGAATAGGCTATGCATAGCATGAAACTGTAACAGAGTTCCCCATGGGACCCCATACAGACTGGAGGTGCAGATACACTATATGGCCAAAAGTCAGTGGACACCTGACCATCACACCTATATGAGCTTGTTGGACATCCCATTCTAAAACCATGGGAATTAATATGGAGTTGGACCCCCCTTTGCGGCTATGACAGCTGCCACTCTTCTGGGAAGGCTTTCCACAAGATTTTGGAGTGTGTCTGTGGGAATTTGTGCCCATTCAGCCAAAAGAGCATCTGTGAGGTCAGGCACTGATGTTGGACGAGAAGGCCTGGCTCGCAATTGGCGTTCTAATTCCTCCCAAAGGTGTTCAATGGGGTTGAGGTCAGGGCTCTGTGCAGGCCAATCAAGTTCCTCCACACCAAACTCATCTAACCATGTCTTTATGGACCTTGTTTTGTGCACAGGGGCACGGTCATGCTGGAACAGCAAAGGGCCTTCCCCAAACTGTTGCCACAAAGTTGGAAGTGCCCAATCGGCTAAAATGTCTTTGTATCCTGTAGCATTAAGAATACCCTTCACTGGAACTAAGAGGCCCATCCCAAACCCTGAGAAACAGCCCCAGACCATTATCCCTCCTCCACCAAACTTTACAGTAGGCACTATGCATTCTGGAAGGTAGCGTTCTCCTGGCATCCGCCAAACCCAGATTCGTCCATCAGACTGCCAGATAGTGAAGCGTGATTCATCACTCCAAAGAACACGTTTCCACTCCTCCAGAGTCCAGTTGCGGCGTGCTTTACACCACTCCAGCCGATGCTTAGCATTGCGAATGGTCATGTGAGGAGTGTGTAGCTGCTCGGCCATGGAAACCCATTCCATGAAGCTCCCGACGCACAGTTATTGTGCTGATGGTGCTTCCCGAGGCAGTTTGGTACTCTGTAGTGAGTGATGCAGCAGATGATAGGCGATTTTTATGCGCTATGCGCTTCAGCACTCGTCGGCCCCGCTCTGTGAGTTTGCGTGGTCTACCACTTCGTGGCCGAGCTGTTGTTGCTCCTAGGCGCTTCCACTTCACAATAATAGCACTTATAGTTGACCGGGGCACATCTAGTAGGGCAGAAAATTCATGAACTGACTTGTGGCAAAGGTGGCATCCTATGACAGTACCGCGCTTAAAGTCACTGAGCTTTTTACGAACCATTCTGAATTCTAAATGTTTGTCTGTGGAGATTGCATGGCTATGTTCTGGATTTTATGCACCTGTTGGCAATGAGTGTGGCTGAAACACCTGAACTCAATCATTAGTAGGGGTATCCACTGACTTTTGGCCATATAGTGTACATGAAGAAAGATGTGCCTGGTAGATTATATTCCAATTGGATATCCTGAAAGTTCCTCAAGCTATTATCGTTAAAAATGTTGGCTAGTCCAATGGTTACAACATTCGACACTGGTCACGGAGACCGGGGTTCGATTCCCCGTCCCACCAGAGTCTGGCCGGGAGTGCCACCAGGGGGCAGCGATTGGCTGTCCGCCCCAGGGAGGGGGGAGGGAAGCCGACAGGACATTTGCTGCGCATAAGAGTCGCTCTGTAGTACCGGGTTACGGTCGATGGCCTCCTATGTGCCGTTTGGTACTCTGTAGTGAGTGATGCAGCAGATGATAGGCGATTTTTACGCGCTATGCGCTTCAGCACTCGTCGGCCCCGCTCTGTGAGTTTGTGTGGTCTACCACTTCGTGGCCGAGCTGTTGTTGCTCCTAGGCGCTTCCACTTCACAATAATAGCACTTACAGTTGACCGGGGCACATCTAGTAGGGCAAAAAATTAACGAACTGACTTGTGGCAAAGGTGGCATGCTATGACAGTACCGCGCTTAAAGTCACTGAGCTTTTTACGAACCATTCTGAATTCTAAATGTTTGTCTGTGGAGATTGCATGGCTATGTTCTGGATTTTATGCACCTGTTGGCAATGGGTGTGGCTGAAACACCTGAACTCAATCATTAGTAGGGGTATCCACTGACTTTTGGCCATATAATGTACATGAAGAAAGATGTGCCTGGTAGATTATATTCCAATTGGATATCCTGAAAGTTCCTCAAGCTATTATCGTAAAAAATGTTGGCTAGTCCAATGGTTACAACGTTCGACACAGACCACGGAGACCGGGGTTCGATTCCCCGTCCCGCCAGAGTCTGGCCGGGAGTGCCACCAGGGGGCAGCGACTGGCTGTCCGCCCCAGGGAGGGTGGAGGGAAGCCGACAGGACATTTGCTGCGCATAAGAGCCGCCCTGTAGTACCGGGTTACGGTCGATGGCCTTGTATGTGCCGTCTCGGAGGAGACGTTACTTCGCCTTCATCACTACCGGTCGCAGTACTACGGCAGCGAACTCACATTACTAGGGGGGAGTTGACATGAAATAGCGGGTCTAATTGGCTACTAAATTGGGAGAAAATGGGAGAAAATCAAAAAAAAAAAAAAAAATAAAAATGTTGGCGAAAATGTTAATACCTCTGTTGATCCACTGAGGGCAAAAGAAGGGGGAATTACCAGTGAGTAAGCTGTGACTATGAAATATAGATTGGACATTGAATATTTTGTCTTTGTCTGAGGTTTGTAACTTAATAAACCAGCTTTAAATTTTTAATTGAATTGTGAGTTGTATATTTTGATGAAGGTTGATCCACCAGGTGGATCAACAAATTTGGTGATTTAATGGTTAATTGGAATCCCTGTGTAGTAATTATTATATTAAATCAAATAAATATATTTTACATGTAGGGTAAGTGAGGGGTTTGAATATGTAATACGACTTGTGTTCAGTATTCAGAGTGCTGAGCTTTAAACAAGGGCATTTGACTGTTAAGGCTACTGGATTCAGGGAATAGACCATTTTTATTTAAACTTCAGTGTTCCAACAGAAGTAAATAAATCACAGTTAAAAAGGAGTCGACCATGTGTTTCTAGTAATGTCAATACTAATTCCCAGTTTGTTTCTGCTATAAAAGATTTAGAAGTTTTAAAACTTAAAGCACCTTAACCATCACCCCCTATTTTTGGCATTTACATGTACTTGAACATACCCTAGGTACAAATGTATGGTACGTCAAATGCCTATTTTGGAAACCATATTTGGTTTCATGAACACCAGGATGAAGTCAAACACCTTTCATGGCCTCCCCAATCACCAGATCTACACGTCTGTGGAGGACGTCGGTCTCGGCCACGTGGGAGTGGCATGGTTGTCTGTGTTTTACATGTTGTGGAGGCCTTTGGAGCAGTGAGACTTTCCGGGGTGTGAGAGTGAACTGTCGCCCGGAAGGGAGCTCCAAAGGCCATAATTGGTTGAATTATTATTTAATTATTTAATTGGTGTCAATCAGTCAATTGATATGGAAGTCAGTTGGCTGATTGGGTGTCTGGGTGAGAATGTGAGTTGAGTGATTGTGATTGGGTGATTGCCTCACGAGTCCCACCTGAGCCAGGCAGAAACTAAGCCTATTTAAGAGCAGGTGGGGCGTGAGTGAGTGCGTGCGAGTGCGTGCGAGTGCGTGCGAGTGCGTGTGCGCACGCTTGACGTGTTTTGTGTGCGTTTGTCGAAGGTGACTGAGTAGAGTGCTTCCTGTGTGAGTGGGGAAGAGGGAGAAGGGGTGCACTAAGAGTGTCCGCCTCTCTCCCTCAGTGTGATTATGGAGAAGCGAGAGGGTGCCCTGGAAGAGGGTCTGCCTCTCGCCCTCGGTTTTAGTAAAAGAGAGCTCACACTCGACAGTGGAGAGTGTTTCTGAGCAACAGCCCAAGAACTCACTGAAAGAGTGGAGTGTCTTGGGGCTGGTTGCAAGAACTCTCACTGTGGGGAGTGGCGAGTGTCTCTGTATGCATGGGTAAGAGAACTCGAACTGTTCGAGTGTCTCAGTATGAATGGGTGGGAAGCACTTGAAAGGTCACTGGATATGTGTGTGCCTGATGAGGTTCCAAGGGAACTCCGGAGGAGGAGGCGCGGTGTCCCGTAAGTTATAATGATTTTAGCTTGTTATTTTAGTTTGTTGTTTTTACCCGAAAGCTTCGCGGCGAGTAGGGTGAAGATTTTGTGTCTGTGTTTGTGTTGGTCTTTGTTATATATTAACCTGCTACTCCCACTGTCTCTCTCCCATGTCTGGGGGGAGAGACAGAGAAATTAATTAATAAAATCAGGTCCGTAGACCGACAAACTCCACTCCGTGTCTCCTGGCTGCTCTGTTCCCGTTCAGGGTTTGTCATGTGGCATGTGACAACATCATTGAACCTTTATGGGAAGTTCTGGAACATAGCATGCTATGTAGATTTACAGCACCTTCATCTCTCAAAGAACTGGAGGCTTTCCTTCTTGAAGAATGGCCCAATATGAAACTGAAAACGTTAACCTGTATAACAGCATTGCAAGAAGGACTAAAGCTGTTCTGGAGGCAAAGGGTGGCCCAACTATTTATTCATTAATAAAGATTCATATATTGTTTGTTTATATTTTGTCTACACCCTATATGTATATATTATTATTATTATTAAAATGTGTCTTACTTGTTATCACAATGCTGGTGGTGTTGATAGGGAGAGTTAAACCAGAAGAGTTGGAGGAGGCAGCTGTTATTAAGGTCTGTGCAATATCGCTGGTTTCAGGGACAGCATTTATGTTCTTGAACACTAGCACAGCGTCCACAATCACTGATCCTTGCCTGAAACACCAAAACAACAAAACCTTTTATCAAACACATTTGTGTAAAAAAAGGCCAGCCCACTCTAAGCTCTTATAATCATAGCTGCTTATAAACCCCTTAACCATCACCCTCTATTTTTTTCATTCACACCTATTTGGACATACCCAAATATAACAGTTAATTGCTTAAAGAACAGGAGCTTTGTCATTTGATCAAATATACATATATAAGATTATTTACTTAGGCATTCAGCAAAATGGGATGTGCGTATATACACTTTTGACATCCTCAAATGATTTAACATTTTACATTATATGAATATTGAAGATTGACTTTAAAATTGAGCTACAAATACTTATGCTTCACACCTTCTTTACGTGTCTTTGCCATGGACTTCATTAGGGAATAATGGTTTGAAGCATGAAAAAAGTAGGATCCTTTTTCTGGGTTACTCGAGGCATACTTTGAGTGAAATTTGGTTAGACTGGATCAACTTTGTAGGAGAAGAAGCAAAAAATGTGATTAAAATTGAAAAGGGAATACATTACATAGATTTGCTTTGCGGCAAGGATATAGGGGGGGAATTAATTTGTCTCTAGGCATCACGGTTCATGATTTATGGGGCCAAAACGTAAAATTGCTTCTTATAGTGCCACCATCTGGCCGGTTGGTGTATTTTTGTTGCATGAGTACAGGGCAAGATTTCAACCTATCTGCTAAGTTTGTTTGCTGTATTCCTTACAGGTTATGACCTCCAGACACTATTATGACAGAAAATAATAATAATAAATAAAAATTAAAGAACAATAGGGTTCCAGTCCAGCTTTGCTGCCTGGACCCCTTTATATATGTAACCATAAGCATGGTTCTGATATTGTTATTCAACCTTGAGAATGAAAAACATTTAATTAATGAAAAGTACAGGTAACTGCCAAAACAAAGGAGTCAATGAAAGGTTCTGGAAGATATGTTATGGTGTGGGGTGCATTTTCTTTGCATTGTTTAGTTCAACTCAACCCCTTAGAGGGTAATGAAGGAAAAATAATCACCTTCATCCTATGGTGAAGGATTTCTGTCCTGATGGGAGTGATCTTTTCCAGGTCACTGAATGGTTTGATAAGCATGCCAACGATGTAAAACATATGCCATGACTCACTCAGTAACCAGATGTCAATTTAACAGTTATTGGAGATTCTGAAGCGGTGCCTGAGAATGTGTTTTTCGGCATATTGCGCTGGTGGCTTGTGGTGGCCCTAGTAAGACACTTTATGTTGGTGTTTTGATTATTTTGGCAGTTATTTGTAAACTCAAACAGGAAGAAAAGAGTATTTGTCTACATACCTGAAACTTTTGATTTCAGTGTGATTGAAATTCTCTCCATACTGTTGTGTATAGACCATATCCAGCTTTAAAGATATAAGTAAAATATTGATGTAATGGTAACAGTTATGAAAATATATAATTTAATTACTTGGGTATCATTTATAATGGATAAATGCTTGTCAATTCAGAACAATCACAGACAAGATTAAAGTAATTACATCTAACTAAAGCAGAGTACAAAAAAGATGTAGATTAATCAAATAAGATACAGCAGATAGAATAAAAAATATATAGTTAGGCCTTTACTACTCTATATGTGCAAAAATAATAATTTGCCCTAAAGCACGTGTCATAAAATTAAAGCATTAGTTGATCTGACTGATTAAAAGTCTTGGGATGTGAAGATGAAACAATTATTCTTCATGGTATAGATTGCTATTTTTACATAATGTGGCCAAATGAGGGTAAATAATGGTTCAACAGACAGTAAAATGTGTTTAGACACTAAAAGTATATAAGAACAAATAAAGGTTGCAATTATGTTTTTCACGAAATACACAGTGGGTCCCCAGGACCGGGTTTGACCCCTATTGTAGACAGAGTATAGATAGAAAGATTATTAAACAGATTAGGAAGATAGCTGCAAGGCAGCATGAGCCACATGAGTGATATCATAGACTAAATGAGTGGCTGCTATTAATGCTATTATTGTTTTTTAGCTGTTATGTAGATATCATTAGAAAAAAGAAACATTTTTAAATACCTGTTCAGTTAATTGGTTTTCCAACTCTTTTAACTTTGGTGAGGAGGAATTTTTTAGGTCCTCGTCAAATTCCAGTTCCAGCTGAAATTCCAGCAATACCTCCGGTTCTGCTGGAAGATATACTGTGGTCGGAGGGGCGGCTCTTGAAGTAGTTAAAGCTTTACCTGATGTAATTTTTCTTGACATGGTGGTAGTATTGGATGCCTTCAAGGCTAAATGGATATCAGATGTTATACTGTTGGTGATTGATGTTGAGTGGTTTCTCTTTGGTGCTACAGTAGGTGTGGCCAATGTTGCAGGGCTTGTATTGGATAATGCAGGGATTGTGGTTGATAATCTGGCTGTTGATGTCAATGATATATTACTTGTAGTTGAAGTTGCTTGTGTTTTGTGTGATGTTATGGGCGTTGTTGTGAATGCTGCTGAGTTCATAGTCAAAGATGTTGGGTTTTTGGTTGATATTGCAGGATTCTTTTGTGATGTTGCAGGGAATGTGCTTGATGCTCCAGGGTTTGTAGTAGGTGTTCTTGTGGTAGTGGGTGATGTTGCTGGGTTTACAGTTGATGTTGCAGGGATTGTGATCAAAATTGTAGGATTTGTTTGTCTTTTTGCAAGGATTGTACTTGATGCTACAGGCATTGTTATTGATGTTCCAGGGCTTGTGATCAATGTTGTTTGGGTGCTGGGTGATGTTCCTGGTTTTCCAATTGATGTTGGAGGGATTGTTGTCGATATTATAGGATTCTTTTGTGATGTTGCAGGGATTGTGCTTGATGGTACAGATATTGTGCTTGCGGTTCCAGGACTTGTGGTCAAGGATTTCAGTGTAGTTATCGATGTTGCTAGGTTTATCATTGATGTTGCAGGGATTGTGTTCAAAATTGTAGCATTTTTTTGTCTTTTTCCAAGGATTGTACTTGATGCTACAGGTATTGTTCTTGCTGTTCCAATGCTTGTTGTCAATGTTGTTCTTGGGCTACTGGTTGATGTTGCTGACTTTATCATTGATGTTTCAGGGATTATGCTTGTAGCTACAGGTATTTTGCTGGATGTTCCAGGGTTTGTGGTCAATGATCTTTCGGTAGTGGTTAATGTTGCTGGGTTTACAGTTGATGTTTCAGGGATTGTGGTCGATATTACAGCATTTTTTTGTATTGTTCCAGGGATTGTGCTTGATGCTACAGGTATTGTGCTTGATGTTCCTTGGCTTTTGGTTAATATTGTTAGGGTAGTGGGTGATTTTTCTAGGTTTCCAGTTGATGTTGCAGGGATTGTGGTCGATATTGTAAGATTTTGTTGTGATACTGCAGTGATTGTGCTTGATGCTAAAGGTATAGTGCTTGATGTCCCAGCATTGGTGGTTGATGTTCTTGGGGTAGTGGATGATGTTGCTGGGTTTACAGTTGATTTTGTAGCTATTGTGGTTGATGTTTTTGGGGTAGTTGTTCCAGAGTTTACTGTTGACATTGCAAATATTGTCATTAACGTTGAAAGATTATTTTGTGATGTTTCTGGGACTGAGGTTGATGCTGCAGGTATTGTAGTCGATATTCCAAGATTGTTTTGTGATATTACAGATAGTTTACTTGATGTTCCATAGCTTGTGGTCAATACCTTTGGGGTAGTGGGTGATGTTCCTGGGTTTAGAGGTGATGCTACAGGGATTATGGTTGATGCTGCAGGTGTTATGCTTGATGTTCCTTGGCTTTTGGTTAATATTGTTAGGGTAGTGGGTGATTTTTCTAGGTTTCCAGTTGATGTTGCAGGGATTGTGGTCGATATTGTAAGATTTTGTTGTGATACTGCAGTGATTGTGCTTGATGCTAAAGGTATAGTGCTTGATGTCCCAGCATTGGTGGTTGATGTTCTTGGGGTAGTGGATGATGTTGCTGGCTTTACAGTTGATTTTGTAGCTATTGTGGTTGATGTTTTTGGGGTAGTTGTTCCAGAGTTTACTGTTGACATTGCAAATATTGTCATTAACGTTGAAAGATTATTTTGTGATGTTTCTGGGACTGAGGTTGATGCTGCAGGTATTGTAGTCGATATTCCAAGATTGTTTTGTGATATTACAGATATTTTGCCTGATGTTCCATAGCTTGTGGGCAATATATTTTGGGTAGTCGGTGATGTGCCTGGGTTTCCATTTGATGTTGGAGGGATTGTTGTTGATATTGTAGGATTCTTTTGTGATGTTGCTGAGATCGTGCTTGATGCTAAAGTTGAATTTCCAGGACTTGTGGTCAATGTTGTTGGACGAGTGGTTGATGTTGGAAGAATTGGGGTTAATTTTATTGGGGTACTGGTTGATGTTATTTGGTTTCCAGTTGATGTTGGAAGGATTGCTATGAATATTGAAGGATTATTTTCTGATGTCGCTGGGATTGTACTTGAGGCTGCAGGTATTGTGCTTGATGTTCCAAGGCTTGTGGTCAATTTTGCTGTGCTTGAGGGTGATTTTGCCGGGTTTTCAGTTGATGTTGCAGGGATTGTGATCAAAATTGTAGGATTTGTTTGTCCTTTTGCAAGGATTGTACTTGATGCTACAGGTATTGTTCTTGCTGTTCCAATGCTTGTTGTCAATGTTGTTCTTGGGCTACTGGTTGATGTTGCTGACTTTATCATTGATGTTTCAGGGATTATGCTTGTAGCTACAGGTATTGTGCTGGACGTTCCAGAATTTGTGGTCAATGATCTTTCGGTAGTGGTTAATGTTGCTGGGTTTCCAGTTGATGTTGCAGGGACTGTGGTCGATATTGTAAGATTTTGTTGTGATACTGCAGTGATTGTGCTTGATGCTAAAGGTATTGTGCTTGATGTCCCAGGGTTGGTGGTTGATGTTCTTGGGGTAGTGGGTGATGTTGCTGCGTTTACAGTTGATTTTGTAGCTATTGTGGTTGATGTTGTTGGTGTAGTTGTTCCAGAGTTTACTGCTGATGTTGTAAATATTGTCATTAACGTTGAAGGATTATTTTGTGATGTTTCAGGGACTGAGGTTGATGCTGCAGGTATTGTAGTCGATATTCCAAGATTGTTTTGTGATATTATAGATATTTTGCTTGATGTTCCATAGCTTGTGGGCAATATTTTTTGGGTAGTCGGTGATGTTCCTGGGTTTCCATTTGATGTTGGATGGATTGTTGTTGATATTGTAGGATTCTTTTGTGATGTTGCTGAGATTGTGCTTGATGCTAAAGTTATTGCGCTTGGATTTCCAGGACTTGTGGTCAATGTTGTTGGATGAGTGGTTGATGTTCCATGGCTAGCGGTTGATGTTGGAGGAATTGGGGTTGATTTTATTGGGGTACTGGTTGATGTTATTGGGTTTCCAGTTGATGTTGGAGGGATTGTTATGAATATTAAAGGATTCTTTTGTGATGTTGCTGGGATTGTGCTTGAGGCTGCAGGTATTGTGTTTATTGTTCCAAGGCTTGTGGTCAATTTTGCTGTGCTTGAGGTTGATGTTGCAGGGTTTTCAGTTGATGTTGCAGGAAATGTGGTCAACTTTACAGGATTCTGATGTAATGTTTCAGCGCTAGTTGTTGAGGTTACAGGTATTTTGCTTGAGGTTCCAATGCTTGTTGTCAATGTTCTTGGGCTACTGGTTGATATTGCTGACATTACCATTGATATTGCAGGCATTATGCTTGTTGCTACAGGTATTGTGCTTGATGTTTCATGGTTTGTGGTCAATGATCTTTCTGTAGTGGTTAATGTTGCTGGGTTTACAGTTGATGTTGCAGGGATTGTGATTGATATTCTGAGATTTTGTTGTGATACTGCAGTGATTGTGCTTGATGCTACAGGTATTGTTGTCAATGTTACAGGATTCTTGTGTGATGTTGCAGGTATTTTGCTTGATATTTCATGACTTGTAGTCAGTGTTGTTGGGGTTGTGGGTGTTGTTCCAGGGTTTCCAGTAGATGTTGGAGGGATTGTTGTTGATCTTGTATGATTTTTTTGTGATGTTGCTTGGATGGTGCTTGATGCCACAGGTACTGTGTTTGATGTTCCAGGGCTTGTGATCGATGGTTTGGTGATAGTGGTTGATGTTGCTGGGGTTACAGTTGATGTTGCAGTGATTGTGGTAAATGCTACAGGTACTGTGCTTGATGTTCCAGGGTTTATGGTCAATTTTATTGGGGTACTGGGTGATGTTGCTTGGTTTACAGTTGATGTTGCAAGGATTGTTGTTGATGCTTCAGGTATTGTGCTTGATGTTCCAAGGTTTGTGGTCGATGATTTTGGGGTACTTGTTGATGCTGCAGGGATTGTATTTGATGCTAAAAGTATTGCGTTTGATGTTTCACTGATTGTGGTTAATGTTGATGCTCCAGGTAGTTCCACAGTGCCTACAGTTTGCATTGTAGATGTTGTGGTTGGGGTTACCATCAATCTGGATGTTGCTCTATTCATTCCAGGAGTTGGAGCTTTCATTACGGTCTGGAGAGCTCCTGCAAGTAACCAGTTGACAATGAGTTTTTTTATGCCTATCAACCGATGAGGTATGTTGCATTTAATGGAATTCATGTAATATATTTCATAAGTGTCTTACGTGAAACCACAATGCTGGTGGTGTTTATAGGGAGAGTTAAGCCAGAGGAATTGGAGGTGACAGCTGATATTAAGGTCTGTGCTATATCGCTGGTATCAGGGACAGCGCTAATGTTGTTGAACACCAGCACGGAGTCCACTATCACTGATCCTGGCCTAAAACACCCAAAAATGCACAGAGGATTTTAGCAAAAACATTGGTGCCAGTATTTCAAAAAATCTAAGGTGAGCACACTCTTAGCGAATATAACCATCCCGACTAATTTATGAAAGGGACAATGTTATGATCTTTGATAGAGCTTTAGCAGGTCCTGTCCACCATGTTCAAGACCTTTCTCATGTAATCATGTATTGTAAGTTCTTTACTCAGCATCTCAGCCATCCGAAGTGTGCATATGTTCACTTTTTATATTCTCAAATAATTTTTCATATATATATATATGCATACATATATATTCAAACAGGAAGAAACTGGCTTTTGTCTACATACCTGAAAGCTTTGATTTCAGTGCGATTGAAACTCTTTCCATACTGTTGTGTATAGACCATATCCAGCTTGAAATATGTAGGGAAAATATTGATTTAATGAGAACAATTATTGATATATATCATTCAATTAAATTACTTGGGTATAATATAGAATGGAAAAATACTTGTCAAGTGAGATAAACCACAAGCAAAATATAATCAAATACATGTAACTAATGGAGAGTACAGAGATGATGAAGATGAATCAAATAACATACAGGAGAGAAGAAACAATACATATTCTAGACCAGGGTTTTTCAAACTCGCTCCTGGGGACCCCCTGTGTAAGCTGGTATTGGATACAGCCAATCTCTTGATCAATTATGGTTCTTGAAAACACTTGTTTTAGTTTTTCCAAAATGTTCCATAAACTTATTTGAAGAAAAATGCTGGTTTGGCTTATTACCATTTGTTTTGTCTTTGAACTCATGTTTGAACTTGAAATTAATTTTCTCACCAATTGCTTAGTTTGTGTGACTAGGTGTCCGCACTTTCATAATTTAGGACCCTACTGATTTCACCTGTCAGTCTTTCATTTATTTATGAATCATTTCCCCTAAAGCACATTTCATCAAATGAAAGCATTAATTGATCTAATGATGATAAAGTTTTGGGCTGTGAATATGAAACAACTATTCTTCATAGCATGCATAGCTATTTCTGACATAATGTAGTTTAAAGAGGGTAAATAATCCCTGAACAGACACTAAAAGTATCTAAGAACAATTAAGAACGTGTTACAATTCAAAGGTTGCAATTATGGGTTTAACAAAATAGACCATGTTTGAGAAATCCTGTTGTAGACACAGCATAGATAGAAATATTATTAAACAGATTAGAAAGATAGCTGCAAAGAAGCATGAGCCACATGAGTGAAATCATAGACTAAATGATTCGCTGTTATCAATGCTATTATTGTTGCAGAGAATTGTTTTTTAGCTGTTATGTAGATATCATTAGAAAAAAGAAACATTTTTAAATACCTGTTCAGTTAATTGGTTTTCCAACTCTTTAAACTTTGGTGAGGAGGAATTTTTTAGGTCCTCGTCAAATTCCAGCTCCAGCTGAAATTCCAGCAATACCTCCGGTTCTGCTGGAAGATATACCGTGGTCGGAGGGGCGGCTCTTGAAGTAGTTAAAGCTTTACCTGATGTAATTTTTCTTGACATGGTGGTAGTATTGGATGCCTTCAAGGCTAAATGGATATCAGATGTTATACTGTTGGTGATTGATGTTGAGTGGTTTCTCTTTGGTGCTATAATAGGTGTGGCCAATGTTGCAGGGCTTGTATTGGATGATGCAGGGATTGTGGTTGATAATCTGGCTGTTGATGTCAATGATCTATTACTTGTAGTTGAAGTTGCTTGTGTTTTGTGTGATGCTATGGGCGTTGTTGTGAATGCTGCTGAGTTCATAGTCAAAGATGTTGGGTTTTTGGTTGATATTGCAGGATTCTTTTGTGATGTTGCAGGGAATGTGCTTGATGTTCCAGGGTTTGTAGTAGGTGTTTGTGTGATAGTGGGTGATGTTGCTGGGTTTACAGTTGATGTTGCTGGGATTGTGATCAAAATTGTAGCATTTGTTTGTCTTTTTGCAAGGATTGTACTTGATGCTACAGACATTGTTATTGATGTTCCAGGGCTTGTGATCAATGTTGTTTGGGTGCTGGGTGATGTTCCTGGTTTTCCAATTGATGTTGGAGGGATTGTTGTCGATATTATAGGATTCTTTTGTGATGTTGCAGGGATTGTGCTTGATGGTACAGATATTGTGCTTGCGGTTCCAGGACTTGTGGTCAAGGATTTCAGTGTAGTTATCGATGTTGCTAGGTTTATCATTGATGTTGCAGGGATTGTGTTCAAAATTGTAGCATTTTGTTGTCCTTTTCCAAGGATTGTACTTGATGCTGCAGGTATTGTTCTTGCTGTTCCAATGCTTGTTGTCAATGTTGTTCTTGGGCTACTGGTTGATGTTGCTGACTTTATCATTGATGTTTCAGGGATTATGCTTGTAGCTACAGGTATTGTGCTGGATGTTCCAGGGTTTGTGGTCAATGATCTTTCGGTAGTGGTTAATGTTGCTGGGTTTACAGTTGATGTTTCAGGGATTGTGGTCGATATTACAGAATTTTTTTGTATTGTTCCAGGGATTGTGCTTGATGCTACAGGTATTGTGCTTGATGTTCCTTGGCTTTTGGTTAACATTGTTGGGGTAGTGGGTGATTTTTCTAGGTTTCCAGTTGATGTTGCAGGGACTGTGGTCGATATTGTAAGATTTTGTTGTGATACTGCAGTGATTGTGCTTGATGCTAAAGGTATTGTGCTTGATGTCCCAGGGTTGGTGGTTGATGTTCTTGGGGTAGTGGATGATGTTGCTGGCTTTACAGTTGATTTTGTAGCTATTGTGGTTGATGTTGTTGGTGTAGTTGTTCCAGAGTTTACTGTTGACGTTGTAAATATTGTCATTAACGTTGAAGGATTATTTTGTGATGTTTCTGGGACTGAGGTTGATGCTGCAGGTATTGTAGTCGATATTCCAAGATTGTTTTGTGATATTACAGATATTTTGCTTGATGTTCCATAGCTTGTGGGCAATATTTTTTGGGTAGTCGGTGATGTTCCTGGGTTTCCATTTGATGTTGGAGGGATTGTTGTTGATATTGTAGGATTCTTTTGTGATGTTGCTGAGATTGTGCTTGATGCTAAAGTTGAATTTCCAGGACTTGTGGTCAATGTTGTTGGATGAGTGGTTGATGTTCCATGGTTAATGTTGGAGGAATTGGGGTTGATTTTATTGGGGTACTGGGTGATGTTGCAGGGTTTTCAGTTGATGTTGCAGGAAATGTGGTCAACTTTACAGGATTCTGATGTGATGTTTCAGCGCTAGTTGTTGAGGTTACAGGTATTTGTCTTGAGGTTCCAATGCTTGTTGTCAATGTTTTTGGTCTACTGGTTGATGTTGCTGACATTACCATTGATATTGCAGACATCATGCTTGTTGCTACAGGTATTCTGCTTGATGTTTCATGGTTTGTGGTCAATGGTCTTTCTGTAGTGTTTAATGTTGCTGGGTTTACAGTTGATGTTTCAGGGATTGTGGTCGATATTGTAGGATTTTTTTGGTATTGTTCAGGGATTGTGCTTGATGCTTGCTGTTCCAATGCTTGTTGTCAATGTTGGTTTGTGGTTGATGTTCCTTTTATCATTGATGTTTTTTATGTTAATATTGTTAGGGTAGTGATCTTTCGGTGATTTTTGTTGCTGGGTTTCCAGTTGATGTTGCAGGGACTGTGGTCGATATTGTAAGATTTTGTTGTGATACTGCAGTGATTGTGCTTGATGCTAAAGGTATTGTGCTTGATGTCCCAGGGTTGGTGGTTGATGTTCTTGGGGTAGTGGATGATGTTGCTGGCTTTACAGTTGATTTTGTAGCTATTGTGGTTGATGTTTTTGGGGTAGTTGTTCCAGAGTTTACTGTTGACGTTGCAAATATTGTCATTAACGTTGAAAGATTATTTTGTGATGTTTCTGGGACTGAGGTTGATGCTGCAGGTATTGTAGTCGATATTCCAAGATTGTTTTGTGATATTATAGATATTTTGCCTGATGTTCCATAGCTTGTGGGCAATATATTTTGGGTAGTCTGATGTGCCTGGGTTTCTGTTGATGCTGCAGGTATTGTTGTTGTTTTGTGATTTTGTTACAGATATTTTGCCTGATGTTCTTTTGTGATGTTGCATTGATGCTAAAGTTATTGCTTTTCCAGGACTTGTGGTCAATGTTGTTGGATGAGTGGTTGATGTTCCATGGCTAGCGGTTGATGTTGGAGGAATTGGGGTTGATTTTATTGGGGTACTGGTTGATTTGTTATGAATATTAAAGGATTCTTTTGTGATGTTGCTGGGATTGTGCTTGAGGCTGCAGGTATTGTGTTTATTGTTCCAAGGCTTGTGGTCAATTTTGCTGTGCTGATTTTCAGTTGATGTTGCAGGAAATGTGGTCAACTTTACAGGATTCTGATGTAATGTTTCAGCGCTAGTTGTTGAGGTTACAGGTATTTTGCTTGAGGTTCCAATGCTTGTTGTCAATGTTCTTGGGCTACTGGTTGATATTGCTGACATTACCATTGATATTGCAGGCATTATTTGTTGGTATTGTGCTTGATGTTTCATGGTTTGTGGTCAATGATCTTTCTGTAGTGGTTAATGTTGCTGGGTTTACAGTTGATGTTGCATTGTGATTGATATTCTGAGATTTTGTTGTGATACTTGATTGTGCTTGATGCTATATTGTTGTCAATGTTACTTGTATGTTGCAGGTATTTTGCTTGATATTTCATGACTTGGTCAGTGTTGTTGGGGTTGTGGGTGTTGTTCCAGGGTTTCCAGTAGATGTTGGAGGGATTGTTGTTGATCTTGTATGATTTTTTTGTGATGTTGCTTGGATGGTGCTTGATGCCACAGGTACTGTGTTTGATGTTCCAGGGCTTGTGATCGATGGTTTGGTGATAGTGGTTGATGTTGCTGGGGTTACAGTTGATGTTGCAGTGATTGTGGTAAATGCTACAGGTACTGTGCTTGATGTTCCAGGGTTTATGGTCAATTTTATTGGGGTACTGGGTGATGTTGCTTGGTTTACAGTTGATGTTGCAAGGATTGTTGTTGATGCTTCAGGTATTGTGCTTGATGTTCCAAGGTTTGTGGTCGATGATTTTGGGGTACTTGTTGATGCTGCAGGGATTGTATTTGATGCTAAAAGTATTGATGTTTCACTGATTGTGGTTAATGTTGATGCTCCAGGTAGTTCCACAGTGCCTACAGTTTGCATTGTAGATGTTGTGGTTGGGGTTACCATCAATCTGGATGTTGCTCTATTCATTCCAGGAGTTGGAGCTTTCATTACGGTCTGGAGAGCTCCTGCAAGTAACCAGTTGACAATGAGTTTTTTTATGCCTATCAACCGATGAGGTATGTTGCATTTAATGGAATTCATGTAATATATTTCATAAGTGTCTTACGTGAAACCACAATGCTGGTGGTGTTTATAGGGAGAGTTAAGCCAGAGGAATTGGAGGTGACAGCTGATATTAAGGTCTGTGCTATATCGCTGGTATCAGGGACAGCGCTAATGTTGTTGAACACCAGCACGGAGTCCACTATCACTGATCCTGGCCTAAAACACCCAAAAATGCACAGAGGATTTTAGCAAAAACATTGGTGCCAGTATTTCAAAAATCTCTAAGGGCGAGCACACTCTTAGCGAATATAACCATCCCGACTAATTTATGAAAGGGACAATGTTATGATCTTTGATAGAGCTTTAGCAGGTCCTGTCCACCATGTTCAAGACCTTTCTCATGTAATCATGTATTGTAAGTTCTTTACTCAGCATCTCAGCCATCCGAAGTGTGCATATGTTCACTTTTTATATTCTCAAATAATTTTTCATATATATATATATATGCATACATATATATTCAAACAGGAAGAAACTGGCTTTTGTCTACATACCTGAAAGCTTTGATTTCAGTGCGATTGAAACTCTTTCCATACTGTTGTGTATAGACCATATCCAGCTTGAAATATGTAGGGAAAATATTGATTTAATGAGAACAATTATTGATATATATCATTCAATTAAATTACTTGGGTATAATATAGAATGGAAAAATACTTGTCAAGTGAGATAAACCACAAGCAAAATATAATCAAATACATGTAACTAATGGAGAGTACAGAGATGATGAAGATGAATCAAATAACATACAGGAGAGAAGAAACAATACATATTCTAGACCAGGGTTTTTCAAACTCGCTCCTGGGGACCCCTGTGTAAGCTGGTATTGGATACAGCCAATCTCTTGATCAATTATGGTTCTTGAAAACACTTGTTTTAGTTTTTCCAAAATGTTCCATAAACTTATTTGAAGAAAAATGCTGGTTTGGCTTATTACCATTTGTTTTGTCTTTGAACTCATGTTTGAACTTGAAATTAATTTTCTCACCAATTGCTTAGTTTGTGTGACTAGGTGTCCGCACTTTCATAATTTAGGACCCTACTGATTTCACCTGTCAGTCTTTCATTTATTTATGAATCATTTCCCCTAAAGCACATTTCATCAAATGAAAGCATTAATTGATCTAATGATGATAAAGTTTTGGGCTGTGAATATGAAACAACTATTCTTCATAGCATGCATAGCTATTTCTGACATAATGTAGTTTAAAGAGGGTAAATAATCCCTGAACAGACACTAAAAGTATCTAAGAACAATTAAGAACGTGTTACAATTCAAAGGTTGCAATTATGGGTTTAACAAAATAGACCATGTTTGAGAAATCCTGTTGTAGACACAGCATAGATAGAAATATTATTAAACAGATTAGAAAGATAGCTGCAAAGAAGCATGAGCCACATGAGTGAAATCATAGACTAAATGATTCGCTGTTATCAATGCTATTATTGTTGCAGACAATTGTTTTTTAGCTGTTATGTAGATATCATTAGAAAAAAGAAACATTTTTAAATACCTGTTCAGTTAATTGGTTTTCCAACTCTTTAAACTTTGGTGAGGAGGAATTTTTTAGGTCCTCGTCAAATTCCAGCTCCAGCTGAAATTCCAGCAATACCTCCGGTTCTGCTGGAAGATATACTGTGGTCGGAGGGGCGGCTCTTGAAGTAGTTAAAGCTTTACCTGATGTAATTTTTCTTGACATGGTGGTAGTATTGGATGCCTTCAAGGCTAAATGGATATCAGATGTTATACTGTTGGTGATTGATGTTGAGTGGTTTCTCTTTGGTGCTATAGTAGGTGTGGCCAATGTTGCAGGGCTTGTATTGGATAATGCAGGGATTGTGGTTGATAATCTGGCTGTTGATGTCAATGATCTATTACTTGTAGTTGAAGTTGCTTGTGTTTTGTGTGATGTTATGGGCGTTGTTGTGAATGCTGCTGAGTTCATAGTCAAAGATGTTGGGTTTTTGGTTGATATTGCAGGATTCTTTTGTGATGTTGCAGGGAATGTGCTTGATGTTCCAGGGTTTGTAGTAGGTGTTTGTGTGGTAGTGGGTGATGTTGCTGGGTTTACAGTTGATGTTGCTGGGATTGTGATCAAAATTGTAGCATTTGTTTGTCTTTTTGCAAGGATTGTACTTGATGCTACAGACATTGTTATTGATGTTCCAGGGCTTGTGATCAATGTTGTTTGGGTGCTGGGTGATGTTCCTGGTTTTCCAATTGATGTTGGAGGGATTGTTGTTTTGATATTATAGGATTCTTTTGTGATGTTGCAGGGATTGTGCTTGATGGTACAGATATTGTGCTTGCGGTTCCAGGACTTGTGGTCAAGGATTTCAGTGTAGTTATCGATGTTGCTAGGTTTATCATTGATGTTGCAGGGATTGTGTTCAAAATTGTAGCATTTTGTTGTCCTTTTCCAAGGATTGTACTTGATGCTGCAGGTATTGTTCTTGCTGTTCCAATGCTTGTTGTCAATGTTGTTCTTGGGCTACTGGTTGATGTTGCTGACTTTATCATTGATGTTTCAGGGATTATGCTTGTAGCTACAGGTATTGTGCTGGATGTTCCAGGGTTTGTGGTCAATGATCTTTCGGTAGTGGTTAATGTTGCTGGGTTTACAGTTGATGTTTCAGGGATTGTGGTCGATATTACAGAATTTTTTTGTATTGTTCCAGGGATTGTGCTTGATGCTACAGGTATTGTGCTTGATGTTCCTTGGCTTTTGGTTAACATTGTTGGGGTAGTGGGTGATTTTTCTAGGTTTCCAGTTGATGTTGCAGGGACTGTGGTCGATATTGTAAGATTTTGTTGTGATACTGCAGTGATTGTGCTTGATGCTAAAGGTATTGTGCTTGATGTCCCAGGGTTGGTGGTTGATGTTCTTGGGGTAGTGGGTGATGTTGCTGCGTTTACAGTTGATTTTGTAGCTATTGTGGTTGATGTTGTTGGGTGTAGTTGTTCCAGAGTTTACTGTTGACGTTGTAAATATTGTCATTAACGTTGAAGGATTATTTTGTGATGTTTCAGGGACTGAGGTTGATGCTGCAGGTATTGTAGTCGATATTCCAAGTTTGTTTAGTGATATTACAGATATTTTGCTTGATGTTCCATAGCTTGTGGGCAATATTTTTGGGGTAGTCGGTGATGTTCCTGGGTTTCCATTTGATGTTGGAGGGATTGTTGTTGATATTGTAGGATTCTTTTGTGATGTTGCTGAGATTGTGCTTGATGCTAAAGTTATTGCGCTTGGATTTCCAGGACTTGTGGTCAATGTTGTTGGATGAGTGGTTGATGTTCCATGGCTAGCGGTTGATGTTGGAGGAATTGGGGTTGATTTTATTGGGGTACTGGGTGATGTTGCAGGGTTTTCAGTTGATGTTGCAGGAAATGTGGTCAACTTTACAGGATTCTGATGTGATGTTTCAGCGCTAGTTGTTGAGGTTACAGGTATTTGTCTTGAGGTTCCAATGCTTGTTGTCAATGTTTTTGGTCTACTGGTTGATATTGCTGACATTACCATTGATATTGCAGACATCATGCTTGTTGCTACAGGTATTGTGCTTGATGTTTCATGGTTTGTGGTCAATGGTCTTTCTGTAGTGTTTAATGTTGCTGGGTTTACAGTTGATGTTTCAGGGATTGTGGTCGTTATTACAGCATTTTTTGGTATTGTTCCGGGGATTGTGCTTGATGCTACAGGTATTGTGCTTGATGTTCCTTGGCTTTTGGTTAATATTGTTAGGGTAGTGGGTGATTTTTCTAGGTTTCCAGTTGATGTTGCAGGGATTGTGGTCGATATTGTAAGATTTTGTTGTGATACTGCAGTGATTGTGCTTGATGCTAAAGGTATAGTGCTTGATGTCCCAGCATTGGTGGTTGATGTTCTTGGGGTAGTGGATGATGTTGCTGGGTTTACAGTTGATTTTGTAGCTATTGTGGTTGATGTTTTTGGGGTAGTTGTTCCAGAGTTTACTGTTGACATTGCAAATATTGTCATTAACGTTGAAAGATTATTTTGTGATGTTTCTTGGAATGAGGTTGATGCTGCAGGTATTGTAGTCGATATTCCAAGATTGTTTTGTGATATTACAGATAGTTTACTTGATGTTCCATAGCTTGTGGTCAATACCTTTGGGGTAGTGGGTGATGTTCCTGGGTTTAGAGGTGATGCTACAGGGATTATGGTTGATGCTACAGGTGTTATGCTTGATGTTCCAGGGTTTGTGATCGATGTTACTGGGCAAGCGGTTGATGTTGTAGGGTTTACATTGGTCGATGTTACAGGATTTCTTTCAGATTTTTCAGGGATTGTCGTCAATTTTTGTGGTACTTCAAAGACAATGGGAGATACTGCATATCTTGTGGTTGATGCTGCTTGTGATGTCATTTCTGTTGTGTAATCTATTACATCTATGGAGATAAAAAAGGTATCAGGTTCTGCTGTATAGTATTTGTTCTGTGTTTATTTTTAATACTCGTTTTAGGTTCCAAGGGTGTATTTGTGTCTGTCATTCCATCTCAATTTAGACAGACACAATTACCTCCTTGAACTCTACAAAGACGATTACAACTTACAACAAAATACATATTCAAGTCAAAAACTGCATCAATGAAGGTTTTAAGTTTTTGTTTTGTAGACTAAGTAGGTTTTTAAATATATGGGTCTAATTTTTCTTCATAATGACCTCTTTAGGGGTGATATTTTCAGATCTTAATAACAATAACAATACAATATGTTGTGGTGACATATGCACCTGCTTTTAACCCCATCCGGGTCATAGCCTAAGTATGACTATTTCTGCTTATTTTTCACTACTACTACTACTGCACCAAGCCTAATATCTCCAAAGATACACCTTGAAGATGCATGGTTGAGGGCTTGATGTGACAGTTGTACCATGTGGAATCATGTTTCAGTGAACATCTACAAATGTGTCATCTATCATAAGTACATAATGTAAAATAAAGACAAACCTATTTACACCCTACTCATGTGATGATTTTCCCTCTAACGCCATAGGAGATTCCAGATAAATAATTGTTGTATGTGTTACCTCAACTGGCTGTACACTTTCCCCAAAAAACTGGATGAAAATACACTGCCTGGCCCAAAAAAAAGTCACCACCTGGATTTAACTAAACAAATAGGTAAGAGCCTTCCATTGGATAATTACTGCAGTGATTAATATGTTTTAGCTGGCAACAAGTTATTTAACCCTTACTGATGCAGTGAGTAGCTTCTCATTTCTTAAACAACCATGTCGGAACACATATCCTGTGGTCATGGAAAATATGTTAATCTGTTTCAGAAGGGTCAAATTATTGGCCTGCATCATGCAAAGAAAACAACTAAGGAGATTGCTGAAACTACTAAAATTGAGTTAAGAACTGTCCAACGCATTATTAAAACCTGGAAGGATAGTGGTGAACCATCATCTTCAAGGAAGAAATGTGGTCGGAAAAAAATATTGAATGATCGTGATTGGCGATCACTTAAACGTTTGGTGAAATCATATCGTAAAAAATCAACAGTAGAACTCACGGCTCTGTTTAATAGTGAAAGTAAGAGCATTTCCACATGCACAATGTGAAGGGAACTCAAGGGATTGGGACTAAATAGCTGTGTAGCCTTAAGAAACCACTTGTCAGTGAGGCTAATCTGAAAAAAAGGCTTCAATTTGCTAGGGAGCATAAAGATTGGACTCTGGAAGCAATGGAAGAAGGTCATGTGGTCTGATGAGTCCAGATTTACCCTGTTCCAGAGTGATGGGTGCATCAGGGTAAGAAGAGAGGCGGATGAAGTGATGCACCCATCATGCCTAGTGCCTACCGTACAAGCCTGTGGGGGCAGTGTTATGATCTGGGGTTGCTGCAGTTGGTCAGGTGTAGGTTCAGCAACGTTATGTGCCCAAAGAATGAGGTTAGCTGACTACCTGAATATACTGAATGACCAGGTTTTTCCATCAATGGATTTTTTCTTCCCTGATGGCACAGGCATATTCCAAGATGACAATGCCACGATTCATCGGGCTCAAATTGTGAAAGAGTGGTTCAGGGAGCATGAGACATCATTTCCACACATGGATTGGCCACCACAGAGTCCAGACCTTAACCCCATTGAGAATCTTTGGGATGTGCTGGAGAAGACTTTGCGTAGTGGTCCGACTCTCCCATCATCAAGATCTTGGCAAAAATGATCTTGGCAAAAAATGTTGTGATGCAACTCTGGACGGAAAT
This sequence comes from Aldrovandia affinis, assembly GCA_029706075.1. Taxonomy (NCBI): domain Eukaryota; kingdom Metazoa; phylum Chordata; class Actinopteri; order Notacanthiformes; family Halosauridae; genus Aldrovandia; species Aldrovandia affinis. Next base: position 39,312 of record JAINUG010000446.1, on the reverse strand, counting down.
AAATGTTGTGACATTGCAGAAAAGCAATCAAATTCTATCAGGAAACGATGCCACGGTGAATGCCAGCCACATGCCACACTGTAATCAAAAGACTAAAGTGCGGTCCAACTAAATATTAGAGTGTGTGACTTTTTTTATCACATGGGATGGGCAGTGTATCTTAAAGCAATCAAATTCTAGTGTTTCTAAAAACAGGACCCAGGCACCCTTTGATGTATCCAAAGCGATTACATGTTTTTAGCCAGCCACATGCCACACTGTATGGTTTTTTGCAATATAATAATACCTCTTGTACAGATATGAGAGGAAAATGAATTCTTAGATGATTTACTTGTTCAAAAACCCCAGAAGTGGTATATGGCCCCAGTTTGTGGCCCCAGCGATTCCATGATTTTCAGTGGAACTGGACTATCTCAACTCAGCAGTGACTGGAAGAAGCCATTTCATTTTGGAAGCTTAGAGCCTGAGCAATCTAAACATGACCATGGCTATAACTATTCAGATGATAAATCCCAGAGTCCACATTCAGTAGTTGGATACAGGCCAGGCATTAGTGCTTTGGTGCATCAGTGGAAATCTCATATTATGAGACAAATGTGTGGAAGAAACCTTTTTCCACAAGGAAAATAATCTCTCAATTGGTAAGTGAAATGAGTTGATACACAAATCTCTGCCCTGAGGAGACTACCTCAACACACAGTGAGAAAGTGGGTTGAACATAACACTTGCTACTAGTAACACTTGTTACACTTGTTACACTTCAACTCTTCCCTGAAAGGTATGTTGCTAATTAAATGTAAAACTTATGAATTCAGATATGCAGATATTATCATGCTATCATTATCAGAATGATAAAACAAAATTGCTACACTATACTTCACTTGTTTTCTAATACTTGGTGTGCTTTGTGTGAATCTGGTACATTTACTTGACAAATCAATTCATCAGTTATATTCTGTATTTCATATTTCACAGATCATGCTGGACAAAGCCATGGTCTAGCATTTGTTGGGAGAGTACAACGGCCTGGACTGACACTCATTGGTGGCAAAACTTCAGAATGAGCAGGGACACATTCCTCTTTCTCTGGCACCAGTTGAGACCTCACCTCGAGTGGCACAGAACTCGGTACAGAGTACTTCTGATGGTGGAGCAACCTGTTGCGGTTACATTATGGAGTCTCTCTACTAACACTGAGTACCATTCCATCTCACACCTCTTTGGGATAGGCCTGTCCACTGCCTGCATGGTAACAAAAAAAAATTATGTCAACATGGAAAATCTATTGGTTTGTCTCCTTATTGAAATAAAATAAACTGAAGACAATATATTTTATTGCTAAAATTCAATGTAAAATGTAAACAAAAAAGGCCTTTTCAGTTCTCATAACCAAAAGGTTACAGCCTCAGTCCTTGACCGCCATCCAGTATCAAAAATAAAGTGCCATATAAATAAACCAAAATGGCTGGTCACAATTTCTGATTGTCAACAATCAAGTACTGAAAAAAGTGGGATGTCAGCCATTGTTTACAAATTAAACAAGAACGAAATCTTGACTGTAATTCCTAACCTGGAAATCAAATGGTTTTTCTCCTTCTGAAAATTAGCTAATGCCTGAACATTCAGTTTGGCGCTTCATTTGTATTGGTATTTGGAACAGAGGCTTCCTGACCATAGCCTGAAGGCATAGCCACTGGCTTATGGATGGGAGTAAGAGTGTGGAAGGATGGCTCTTCTGTTGGGTAGTTGAGGGTGGGGTAAGGTGGTACAGGCATGGGCACGTTGAATAACAATGTAGCTCATCACCTGCGTGGTCATGCACATCATTGCCTGGTCACTCTCCATCTGTGCCTGTCGCCTTCTGTCTTCCATATCCATCAGTAGCGCTCCCGCTCTAGCTCAATCTCTCTGTGATGTCGCTCGTCTTCTTTGAGAACAAACAGCTCATGGTAACACTATTATTGCTCAGTCACTGATGACATCAGAGGTTAACTCCTTCAAAATTCTCCTGGCAGTGCTGACAGGGCTGGTACTTGAAGTGCTTGCTGCCCCTTCACCATCTTCAGGATTGTAGCTGCTTGAGTCACCAACACTGCTGTCTATTTGTGCAAAGCTAAAAGTTTGCATTAATCACAATAAAATAAGCCTGCCTTTATAATGCAATATGTAACATTGCAATCTAATCAGAGAGAGAGAGAGATGGATAGACAAGTAGGGAGAAAAGATGGATGGATGGGCAGACAGATCAGTAGAGAGAGAGAGGTTAAACTGGAAGAGGGATAAGGCTAGTTGACATTAGCATACCTTCCTCAACACTTTGCAGGTCAACACTTCCCCCTTTGATGAGATCTTTAGTGTTTGCACAGGAGCTTCTACCCAGAATGTCATCCAATTTGTCATAAAAATGGCATGTATCCTTGATGTCGGTGGACTCGCCACTGGCTCTCATCTTTTCATGTGTGCTCATGTACCTTTTGATGTACCTTTTTTTACTTTAACGCAGCACTACAGTAGGGTCCCATTATAAACTCTGGCTTTCATTTTCTCAAAAAATTGACTTTCGTGTTTTTGTGCCTTGAGAAAATCTGTCATTTGATGTGGTTCTCGTTCCATATCTTGAGGAGTGCAGTTGTCTCTTCCTCAGACCAAACAACACATCTGCTGCTACCACTAGCCATCTTGTAGTTTGTTTGTAACTAGCCACTTCAAACTAGTTACAAGTGATCAATGTATGGCAAGCATTGAGGGCAATGTAGTTAACGCAAAAAGCGAAGCGCACTGGGACCACTTTGTTTTCACAAATTAATCAGACCACAAGGCAAACTCAAAATGAATCGTATTCAGACCACCTCCTGAGGTCTGAGTTTGGTTCATTTCAGAGGGGTCTGAGTTTGTTTGGAGTGTTCACATATGCGCAGAAAATGCTGTTCACTTGAGAGGCTGAAACGGACTAAGTGTGAAAACACCCTTAGTCAATCAAACAGTTAACAAAGAACAGGTGAATCAATAACAACAATTAGGAGATAATTAAGTTTTGGGGGATTTTCTACAATCTTCACATTTTTCATATTTTTAAAAGTAATATTTTACATGATATTAAATTAAACATCATAAATATTATGTAAAATCTTACACTGATGAAGGATTAGGCCAAAACGTTTGTGCAAATGTTTTGCTCCCCTGTGCTTTTAAATAAATCTAAGTATGCATTGATTTACAAGTCTATTGAACATTTTTCTTTGTGTGGACCATTGTTTCATTGTTTTTTTAATTGCCTTGTGATGACAACAGCTCCCTTTTTATTTTATTTTAATAATCATGTCCCCCCCAAGCTGTTTTTCATGTGCTACTTGTCAATCCTTTTTTCTCAAAAAAATAACTTTGCTTCAAAATAAAGGACACTCTTGTCCATTTAAATCGTTTGAATGCTTTAGAGGCTTGAACACAATCTTTATTTTTTGTCTTTTCTGTTTTAGTTTCACAAAGTGATACATTAGAGCGTGAATTGAACTGCCCTATGTGAAATCGCTATAAAGTCATGAGCTACCAAGTGCCACAACTGAAAAACACAGCTGCATTTCATTTCAGTATTTAGAGAGCTGTAGAGATTTGGTGCGGCGTGTGTCTGTGTGTCGGTATGTTTGTGTGTGTGTGTGTGTGTGTGTGTGTGTGTGTGTGTGTGTGTGCATGTGCTGTTCCATCTAAATTAATTTAGATATTTTTTACAGCTTTTATTTTACAAGTTTATAGACCTAATACTGTATAATACCCAATACTGTAAAATAAATCCACCATTGAAAGTCCAAGCACCATTTAGTGGTGGATTTTCATGAATAAAAAATATATTATATATCACCCTAAGGTATAGGCTGTTCCCCAGTCCTTCTCCTCTCCTCTCTATTCTTTATGCGAGGCTGCCTCAGCGAGCTGTTTTGCAACATCATAAAGTGGGCCAGCTGAGAAGGCAAACAGTGAGGGAAGGGGAGGGGTCAGGACATTTGAAACGTTGCTTTGGGACTTACACTACATGCTTCTGTGTAACTTGTACGACTTTGTGGTTCGTGCAATGCAACAATATCGCAAGCACTCAGCAATTTATACCTCTGCAAAGGCTATGCGCAGCCAATGCAACATGGTGTCCTTACACTTCTGTACACTAGGTGTCAATGTATTGAACAAGTTTGATAACGTTTTCATGACAGCAGGGAAGCTCCTGTACCTTCGAACACTGCACAAATTATGCTAGCTATCTATATTGTTGAGTTCTAGCTCGATAAACTGTGACCTATAAACTATGACTATGACAGCTCTGCCTCCATTCGCTAACCAACCAATCAATGATGTACAACATCTACATGAATGGTTGCGCTGCAGTCGCGAGTTAGATTTTTGTGCTAGCACGCGACCCCCTCTGAAACCCCCTCTGCGTAAGTCGCAAAGGTTGCGTTGAGGTTGCAGAGCCCTGGTTGTGTTGCTGTCACGTTGTTGTTGTTCGAGCATGTAGAGGCCTGCACTCACTCACTCTGCCCATCTTGGCTGTGTTTTTGCTCTATGAGAAGACGTGTTTGAATGATTTTAATGATTTTGATGTGCTTTTCCTGTGACTTCAACTAACTTTTGCCTTTCTCAAATGCTATCCCTGCCCGATACCTTGATGACCCCTCCCCCCACCCCCGCTCCTCTCTGGTGCCCCTGACCTCTGTTGCAAGTTCCTGGACTTCTTTCAGGCTAATGTTGATTCCCAGCAGCTCCAGGTGCCCTGCTCCCCCCTCTCACCTCAGTCACTGTTTGCTACAACCATCACTGACCTTTTCCCAGAATGTTGTTTCTCCTCCTTCTCCCCTGATGACACCACTCACATCACAGAGTTAGTCAACAAATCCAAGGCTTCCACCTGCTCTTTGGACCCCATGCCAACAGCCTTGGCTAAGGCATGTCTACCTGCTCTGTGTCCTCTTATGGTCAACATTGTTAACACTTCTCTTAGGTCTGGTACTGTTCCGTCCTATTTCAGAATGGCTGCAGTTGTGCCCATATAAAAAAACAAGGTCTGGACCCGGATTAACTAGCGACCAATCTACAACCTTCAATTCCTTGGCAAAATCTTGGAACGGGCAGTTGCCTCCCAACTCCAGCAGCATATATCCAACCATGAGATCTACAAACCCCTACAATCTGAATTCAGAGCACAGCACAGTACAGAGACTACCTCAACAAAAACCTCCTCATTGCCGCTCTCTGGTCATGTCAGCATTCTCATCCTACTCAATCTCTCTGCTGCCTTTAACACCGTCTGCCACAGCATCCTCGTCAACCACAAGACAGAGTACCTGAGCCTCACTGGAATACTCCTTTACTGGTTTCAGTCCAATCTAGCTTACAGGAAGCAGTTTGTAACAAATAGGGACTCCAAATCCGCCTATGCCCCTGTCAACCAAGATGTCCCCCAAGGTTCTGTGCTTGGACCCCTGCTATTTGTTATCTATATTCTTCCCCTTAGTCAGATCATCCGCCGACATGGTCTTAGATTTAATTGCTGTGCCAACAACACTCAAATTTACTTCAACACTAAACCCTTCACCAACCCCCCTCCCCAGTCTCTCATCAGCGTTCTGCATGACATAAACAACTTGATGACTTCTAACCTACTGAAACCCAACAACAATAAAACAGAGCTCATAGTTGTGACATCCAAGGCCTTGCTCCGGAAGGTTGGTGATCTTGTGCTGACTATCGAAGGCTGCTCCATCTACCCCTCCTCTAAAGTCTGTAACCTGGTTGTCATTCTTGATTCCACTCTCTCATTTGAGCCAAATATCAAGTCCATCACCAAATCTGCCTTCATTCACCTAAAGAACATATCCAGACTCTGGCCATCACTCACCGACTTGGTGGCAGAGATCCTCATCCATGCCTTTGTGACCTCTCGCCTGGACTTCTGTAATGGAGTCCTTTTTGGGGGTACCCAGTAAAGCCTTAAATAGGCTCCAGTATGTCCAGAACTCTGCAGACAGGGCTCTTACATGTACGAAACCCTGGCAGCACATCACCCCCACCCTCCAGCACCTCCACTGGCTCCCGGTCAAGTCCCGTGTCTCATTAAAATCATCACTCCCCACATCAGGCTGTGCACTGTGAGGGACAGAGCCTTCAGTGCAGCTGCTCCTAGCTTCTGGAATGCCATCCCTGCTTAAATCCACAATGCAGAGTCCATCTCTATTTTTAAATCCAGACTGAAGACTTACATTTTCAGCCTGGTGTTTTTGTAGTTTAGTTCTCCTAATTTCTAGGACTTTGTACTTTGTTTTTAAATGGTGTCAAATCTTTTTTTACTTAACCTTTTTATACTGTACAGCGTCCTTAGGTTCCTAGAAAAGCGCTTCAAATTAAAGGTATTATCGTTATTATTTAAAGTCCATAGCCTGGGTGGCTGTAGTCTTTTACGTAAAATCATAAAAGACTACAGCCACCCAGGCTATGGACTGTTCTCGCTGCTGCCGTCTGGTAGACGTTACCGGAGCATCCGGGCACGGACTACCAGAGTCACGAACAGTTTTTTCCCCCAGGCCATCAGGCTTCTCAACCAGCAGCACTAATCTCAGTGATCACTTTGATCACATCATCACCCCAATGTGTTCTCTAATCACTTTGTTTGTACATTAAATGCACATCACCTCAATTTAAATGCACATATATATTTTGTCAGGGGTCAACAGGATTCCCTGAGGCAGTGTGTGGTTGTGACAGCTGAAAAGGTGGGAACTGTTATGACCCTAAAGTGTGTGTAATATAGGTAACCATGAAGGTAAGGTCTAACAAATAATGTGTACAAAATAAACCAAGACAAGGGTCCAGGCAGCTTTCAAAATCCCAAAGACTAAGGGAATAAGGTAGACTCACCCTGCCATAGAAAACCCAGGCCAATTTTCAGGCCACCGCCAAGGGCCTGGCGCCGATTTACTTCTCTCCATTTTTGTGGAGCCATTTGTTTATTTTTGGACAAATAGAAAAACGTAAAACAAAAAGTCGATCCGTTCAGTTTCTCCAAGGCTTTCCGAAATCTGGGTTTCTCTCTCAGACAAGAAACACAAAACTAATAGGAAATTAAACCAAAATCAAATATGAGGCCACAAGGCCATCATTCATGTTTCTATTGTTATCAAACTTCTGATTCCAATTCAAACTTCCGATTCAACTCCCTCTCCACCCCTGCTCCAGGTGAGATCACACCTTTTATGCCCATATGGAAGAGAAGTACTTGTTGCATCAATCGAATTGCAATGCCCAAACAAAAATACTTTGCTTCATGTGTGCATGTGTGAGAGACGTGTTAGACCCTAATCTGTCATGCAATCCTGTTTGGCGTAGTGTGCATGGTGTTACAGCTTGGATAAGACAGTTTTTCTAAAATGCTTACACACTGGAACTGGAACTATGATCACAAAGATCTTAAGAACATAAGAATACATAATGACGAGAACGGGCCATTCAGCCCATCAAGGCTCGTCATGTCCTAATCTAAAGAGTATCTACTACTGCATCTAGCCTGGACTTGAATAGCCCAAGTGTTTTTGCCTCTACTACCCGACCTGGCAAGCTGTTCCAGGCATTGAGAACTCTCTGTGTAAAGAAAAACTTCCTAATATCTGTGCGGAATTTGCCTTTAACTAATTTCCAGCTGTGGCCTCTTGTTCTGCTGACCCCACTTATCTTAAAATATCTTTGGTATTTCACTTTGTTAATCCCTTTTAGGAATTTAAAAACCTCAAACAAATCCCCCCTAAGTCTCCGTTTGCTAAGCTTAAATACATTAAGTGCCTTAAGTCTATCCTCATAACTTTTACCTTTCATACCAGGTATCAGTTTAGTTGCCTTTCTTCGAACTTTTTCAAGAGCTTCTATATCTTTCTTGTAGTGCGGTGCCCAGAACTGCACACGAAAGTGAGGTCTGACAAAGGCATTATGTAACATTAATATAACCTCCTTTGATTTATACTCAATACGTTTTGCTATGTATCCCAGTATCCTGTTGGCTTTTGTCACTGCTGTAGCACACTGCTTTGATCAACTACAATTCCTAAGTCATTTTCAAATTCAACACCTACTAACTTTTCTCCTCCCATAAAATACTTCTGTCTAATGTTTTTATTTCCCACATGCATAACTTTACATTTAACAATACTGAATGTAATCTGCCACGTATCTCCCCATTCTTGGATTTTGTTTAAATCATCTTGGATTACTTTAGTCGATTCCAAACTGTTTATCAAACCCCCAGGTTTAATATCATCTGCAAATTTAACTATTTTGCTACTAACGTCCATATCAAGATAATTTATGTAAAAGCAGAGGATCAAAACCCCTCAACAATTAGAAAAATTTAATTGCATTCAAAATATGAAAATCAGCAGTCTCGTATTTACGCCGTTCAAGAAGCAATGTAGATACATTTTTAGGTAACATTTTTGGGAAATGAAACCAATAAAATACATTTGAAGTGACAAAAGCCAAACCCAGGACAGGGATCTATACACTCTGTAACTAACATGTAGAAAGTAATAACATAACATAACATAACATAAGGGGAAGACGAGAACAGGCCATTTAGCCCAACACTGCTCGTCCATTCCTACCACTAATCTGCTCACAATGCTTAGTTTACCCAAAGGCTAGAGTGTCTAACACTGGATCGAGCCTGGCCTTGAATACCCCTAGTGTCTCAGCCTCCACTACATGTCCAGGCAAGCTATTCCACGCATTGATCACTCTCTGTGTGAAAAAATATTTCCTAGTGTCCGTGTGAAATTTACCCTTTGTCAGTTTCCATTTCTTCTCGGGAATTCTACCAGTACCACGTGCAAGCAGAGGGAAGCTGAAGTTTATCTATAGGTTTAACACGTGGCTACAATCCTTCTGTAGGAAAGAGGGGTATAGATTTATTGAGCACTGGGACTTCTTCTGGAATAGGGGTGACCTATACAAGCGCGATGGGTTACACCTGAACCGGATGGGTACCTACGCTCTGGGGCAGCGTATGCTTAGGGTAGCGCAGGATTATTTAAACTAGGGACTCGGGGGGCAGGGAGGATAGAGAGCGAAATGGGTAGGGTGGTGCAGACTGCCCAGATGGAGTCTGTCAAGACTACATATAACAGTGAAAGCGGTAATAAAGTCTTGAGTAAACAAAATTTTAGCAAGTGTGGCTTGGGATGGAAGGGAGTGAGGGAGCGGGAGAGGAATAGTAGAAACAGTAGCAACGTAAGTGTGAGCAAGGCTATGAAGCTCATGTGTTTAAATGCGAGAAGTATAAAAAATAAATTTTTGGAACTGGAGACTGTCATGTTGAATGGGGGTTATGACATTGTTGGGATTACAGAGACATGGCTTGGCGCAGCGGATGGGGAGGAATATAATGTAGAGGGGTACAAATTGTTTAGGAAGGATAGAACTAATAAAAGAGGAGGGGGAGTGGCCCTTTATGTGAAAGACTATCTTAATGTGCAGGAAATTCCAGGTATACACCCATTCGTTTCTTGTGAGGACATCTGGATTAGATTATTGGGAGATCGTGAGAAGGGCCTTAATATAGGAGTATGTTATAGACCTCCAGCTTCAGACAGTAACATAAATAGTACGCTCTTTGATAACATAAAACAAATCTGTGCTGAAGGAGAGACGATAATAATGGGCGACTTCAATTACCCTCTATCAATTGGGAGATAGTGACAGGTCAGGGCAAATGTGAAGAGGAGTTTTTAGATATGGTCAATGACTGCTTTTTGGTACAGTCTGTTACTCAGCCTACGAGAGGAAATCAATACTGGATCTGGTTTTGTGTAACAATCCTGATAGAATTTGCAGCACAGAGGTAGGAGAACCAATAGGGGCAAGTGACCACAGTGCAGTTATTTTTGATATTTTTGGCAAGTTAAGACAGCCTCCTCTAACTCTCGAATTTTTAATTTTAGACGAGCTGACTTTAATAAAATGAGAGAGAATTTAAGTAATATAGATTGGGTAAAACTTCTAGATTGCAGAACTGTGAATGAAAAATGGACTATATTTAAAAGGGTTATTGTAGATGTACAGTGTAAATTCATCCCCAAAGTAAGGAAAAATAGGATGAAAAACAGTCTCCGCAGTGGATGACTAAATCTTTACGGGTGATTTTGAGGCAAAAGAAACGACTGTATAGAGTATATAAAAAAGGATAACTCAGAGAGAAACAAGTTAGATTATTGTAATATGCGGGCTAAGGCTAAAAAATGGAAATAAGAGCAGCTAAAATGCGGTTTGAAATTAACATTTCCCAAGATGCAAAAAGTAACCCTAAGAAGTTTTTTCAATATTGTAGTAGAAAAAGGAAAGTTAAGGATGAGGTTAAGTGCATTAAGAATAAGGAAGGAACTTTGGTTTATAATAATATTTTGTGGAGAGCTTTACTAGAGAAGAGGTTATAAATATGCCTAAATGTATAGACAAGGTACGGAATGTTTTGGAGGACTTTGAGATAAGGGATGTAGAAGTACTACAAAAACGACAAAAACTTAAGACAAATAAGGCAGCAGGCCCGGATGGCATATATCCCAGAGTACTCAAAGAACTTGGGGAAATTATATATAAACCATTGACAGATATTTTCAGTCAATCCATAATCACTGGAGAAATACCAGATGACTGGAAGCAGGGTAGTATAATTCCAATATATAAGAAGGGGGACCGTACTGACCCAGGGAACTATAGGCCTGTCAGTTTAACTTGCATCGCATGTAAAATGCTGGAATGTATTATTAGGGATAAGTTGGAATCATTCTTGAAAAATAATAGTATTTTAAGGGAGAGCCAGCATGGATTTCTCAAAGGGAGGTCATGCCTAACAAACCTCCTGGACTTTTTCGAAGAGGCTACAAAGTGTGTTGACCTGAACCAGGCTTATGATGTTATATATTTGGACTTTCAGAAAGCATTTGACAAGGTACCACATGAGAGGCTCATTGCTAAAATGAAATCAGTAGGAATTGTAGGAGTAGTTTCACAGTGGGTTAAAAATTGGCTGCAAGGGCGAATACAAAGAGTAACAGTAGGTGGGGCCGAATCTGACCTCGGTGCTGTGGGCAGTGGTGTCCCGAACGGATCGGTGCTGGGACCTCTGCTCTTCCTTATTTATATAAATGATCTGGATATGGACATTAGTAGCAAAATAGTTAAATTTGCAGATGATACTAAACTTGGGGGTTTGGCAAACAGTTTGGAATCGACTAAAGTAATCCAAGATGATTTAAACAAAATCCAAAAATGGGCAGATACATGGCAGATGACGTTCAATATTGCTAAATGTAAAGTTATGCATGTGGGAAATAAAAACATTAGACAGGAGTATTTTATGGGAGGAGAAAAGTTAGTAGGTGTTACATTTGAAAAGGATTTAGGAGTTGTAGTTGATCAAAGCCTATCTGCATCAAAGCAGTGTGCTACAGAAGTGAAAAAAGCCAACAGGATGCTGGGATACATAGCAAAAGTATTGAGTATAAATCAAAGGAGGTTATATTAATGTTATATAACGCCTTTGTCAGACCGCACTTAGAATACTGTGTGCAGTTCTGGGCACCGCACTACAAGAAAGATATTGAAGCTCTTGAAAAGTCCAAAGAAGGGCAACTAAACTGATACCTGGTATGAAAGGTAAAAGTTATGATGATAGACTTAAGGCACTCAATCTATTTAAACTTAGCAAACGCAGACTTAGGGGGATTTGATTGAGGTTTTTAAATTCCTAAAAGGGATTAACAAAGTAAAATACCAAAGATTTTTTAAGATAAGTGGGGTCAGCAGAACAAGAGGCCACAGGTGGAAATTAGTTAAAGGCAAATTCCACACAGATATTAGGAAGTTTTTCTTTACACAGAGAGTTGTCAATGCCTGGAACAGCTTGCCAGGTCAGGTAGTAGAGGCAGAAACGCTCGGGCTATTCAAGGCCAGGCTAGATGTAGTACTAGATGTTATTTAGATTAGGACATGATGAGCCAAGATGGGCCGAATGGCCCGTTCTCATCATTATGTATTCTTATGTTCTTATGTTCTTATGCCCCCTCGTTCTGCTAACCGAACTCAACTTGAATAATTTCCTGAAATTCACTTTGTTAATTCCTTTAATAAATTTAAAAGCCTCAATCAAATCTCCCCTAAGTCTCCTTTTACTAAGCTTGAACAGTCCAAGCATCTCTAGCCTTTCCTCATAACACTTGTCTTTTATGCCTGGAATCAGTCTGGTTGCCCGTCTTTGGACCTTTTCCAGCGCATCTATATCTTTTTTTGTAATGCGGTCCCCAGAACTGCACACAATATTCCAAGTGTGGCCTAACAAGGGCATTGTATAGGGTGCGTATGATCTCCTTCGATTTGTACTCAATACTCTTGGCTATGTATCCCAGCATCCTGTTGGCTTTTTTAACTGCTACCGCACATTGACCAGTCCCTGACAAGCTTTGATCAACTAGTACTCCTAGGTCTTTTTCTACATGTGCACATTCTAGTTTTCTACCTCCCATAAAATAATCCTGTCCTATGTTTTTATTCCCCACATGTAGAACTTTACATTTAGTTGTATTAAATTTCATTTGCCAGGTTTCTGCCCATTTCTGGATTCTATTCAGATCATCTTGGATTACTTTAGTAGATTCCTGACTATTTGCTAAGCCTCCCAGTTTTGTATCATCTGTAAATTTAACTAATGTACTTTCAATATCCATATCAATGTCATTTATGTAAATGATAAAGAGCAGTGGTCCCAGCACCGATCCCTGCGGGACTCCACTTCCCACTATACCCTCCTCGGATAAGATCCCGCCTATTACTACCCTTTGTGTTCTATCCAGTAACCAGTTCCGAACCCACTCTAAAATGCCACCTGTAATTCCTACTGCTCTCATTTTGATAATGAGTTTGTCATGTGGCACCTTATCAAATGCCTTTTGGAAATCTAAGTATATAATATCATACGCCTTTCTCTCATCCAGACACTTGATTGCTTCCTCAAAAAATGTCAGCAGATTTGTCAGACATGGCCTACCCTTGCAAAAACCATGCTGGCTATCCCTAAGGATGTTGTAATTTTCTAGAAATACTTCTAGTTTATCTTTAATAATAGATTCTAATATTTTGCATATGATGCAAGTTAAACTAATAGGCCTATAGTTTCCTGGATCAGTAAAGACAGTCCCCAGTGGTTTAAAAATGATCTTTTAACTCCTTTATATATTGGTACCACAATCTCGGGTTCGAATCCCTGTTTCCAGTCATTTGGTACTTCACCAGTCTTTAAAGACAGTCTAAAAATACTTGCCAGTGGTTTAAAAATGATCTCGTTTAACTCCTTTAGTACCCTGGGGTATATGCCATCCGGGGTATATGCCATCCGGCTGCCTTATTAGTCTTTATTTTATGTAATTTATCCAATACTTCCATATCCCCTATCTCTGTATCCGCTAAGACTTTCTGAGTAATGAATATGCCTTCCGGCCTATTAGCAGCCTCTTCTCTGGTAAAACTCTCTACAAAACAGCCATTTAGAGCATCTGCAATATCCTTATTTTTACAGAGCAGTGCCCCGTCTTTGTTTTTAATTCCCTTAATCTCCTCTTTGACTTTTCTTTTCCTACTACAGTATTGAAAGAAACGCTTAGGGTTACTTTTAGCATTTTCTGCAATTTGCCTTTCGTAGATCCTTTTGGCTACCCTTAGTTATTTTTTGACCTTAGCACGCACACGACAATATTCAGCCTTATTACTCTTGTACTGTCGTTTTTATATATCTTAAACAGTTTTTTCTTCTCCCTCAAACTCTGTCGCATATCTTTATTTATCCACGGTGGGGACTGCTTTTTCAACTTACTTTTCCGCACCGTAGGAATAAATTTACACTGTGCATCAAGTATAACCCTTTTAAACTTGTCCCACTTTTCATTCACTGTCCTACAATCAAGAAGATGTCCCCAGTCTACCATGCTTAATTCTAATCGCATCTGTTTAAAGTTGGCACGCCTAAAATTTAAAATCCTTGTGTTAGATGGGGCCCTCTTAGTTTGCCATAATATATCAAATCCGATTTTGGAATGATCGCTTGTCCCAATGGGTTCCATTACCTCTATACTACTGATTCTGTCGGCGTCATTACATAACACCAGATCTACAATTGAATTTCCTCTTGTAGGCTGTCTAACATACTGTGCCAAAAAAGTTGTCATTAATGTCATTAATAACATCTAGAAATTCTTCCTCCCTATTTCCTTGTCCTGTCTCCAATTCCCAATTAATACCATGGTCATTTAAGTCACCCATGATAATAGTCTCACCTCCTCTGCAAGCTTGTTTTATATTTTCAAAAAGCATTATATTCATATTGCTGTCTGAAGCTGGTGGTCGATAACACACCCCTATATTTAATCCCTTCTCATGTTCCCCTATGAGCTTTATCCAAATATCCTCGCTAGGCATGCGTTGGCTAATTTCTGGAAACTCCTGCACATTGAGATTTTCTTTCACATATAGTGCCACACCCCCACCTCTCTTACCGGATCTATCCTTCCTAATAAGTTTATACCCTTCTATATTGTATTCGTCCCCGTCCTCTTCTCCCAGCCACGTCCCTGTAATCCCTACGATATCATAGCCTTTGCTATTGATATCAACCTCTATTTCCAAAAATTTATTTTTTATACTTCTAGCATTAAAACATAGACATTTCAAACTACTGTTTCTACTATTCCTCTCCCGCTCCCTCACTCCCTTCCATCCCAAGCCACACTTGCTAAAATTTTGTTTAATCAAGACTTTATTAATGCTTTCACTGTTATATGTAGTCTTGACAGACTCCATCTGGGCAGTCTGCACCACCCTACCCATTTCGCTCTCTATCCTCCCTGCCCCCCGAGTCTCTAGTTTAAATAATCCTGCGCTACCCTAAGCATACGCTGACCCAGAGCGTAGGTACCGATTCGGTTCAGGTGTAACCCATCGCGCTTGTACAGGTCACCCCTGTTCCAAAAGAAGTCCCAGTGCTCAATAAATCTATACCCCTCTTTCCTACAGAAGGATTGTAGCCACGTGTTAAACCTATAGATAAACTTCAGCTTCCCTCTGCTTGCACGTGGTACTGGTAGAATTCCAGAGAAGACTACCGTGGAGGTTTTGCTCCTAATCTTCGCTGTTAGATCCTCAAATGTATCTTGCAGGACCTCCAACCTGCCCTTACCCATGTCATTGGTCCCTACGTGGACCATGACCACTGGATCCCCTTCTGCTTTGGCCAGGAGCTTGTCCACACGCTCAAGGAGATCCCCAACCTGGGCACCAGGCAGGCAACACAACGTGCGAGTCTCCTTGGCCCGGGAACAGACTATGCTGTCCACTCCCCTGATTATAGAATCCCCACTACCAACAACTCCCTTTCCCTGGGAGATGTGGCCATCAGGGTGTCCTGTGGCACATGCATCCCCCCGCTCTCATGGTCACGGGCCACAGATTCCTGCAAGGGCTGGAATCTGTTGGACACCTCAGCCTCTGGAGATGCCGCCCCTTTGTGGTGTGCAAGCCCTTTCCTACCTTTGTTCCTAACTGTGACCCACCTGTCACTTCCTGCCTGCTCTAAATTCTTCCCTCCTCCCAGCCTAGGCGTGCATACCTTCTCCCTAACGGACGTACTAATTGGTCCTAAGAACCCTGACAATTGGGGACTATGTGCGGCTGATACGGCCGATACAGCCAATTGGCCTTCGAGAACAAGAATCTTGTCCTCGAGATGCTCAATGAGCTTGCAGCAGAGGCAGGTGAACAGCCCAAGGAAATCACTTTCCAATAAGGGTATTACATGTATGTTTGTTTGGTTCATTTAACCATTGAGAAGGTATTATGCAATATATTTATATTAGTTGTGGAGAGCTTGGTTGCCAAGCAATCGGTGGGAGTTGCCCAGAGTTCTTGGATACAGCTGGCTTCGAGGACAGCAAGATACTCTGACCTTGGAGAGAGGAGGACAAGCTGATTTTCTTCACTTCTAACACACAATGCCTTGATACCTGCTACAGCCCTGTAACTGTGTGCTTATAGAAATGTACCAACTTTTTAGGCCTTTGCCTACTATTATCTCTCACTTAAAACACAGTTTTTTGGGTTTAATCTATTCTAATCCATTCTGCAGGTTTTGAAAATGCTTTTGCAAAAACACTAGCTACAAATCCAGAGAAAGAGAGAGGTGAGGACCAGAGCTAACCCCCTTTACCATTGTTTATGAAAATCTGCTCCCAGCATTCTGAGATTGATTTCATGCCTTTCAGTGAAATTTCCCTCCACCCTACTCTTCCGTCAAGAGCATTAATTGAAATAGGGTATTTCCACTTTCCAGATTATTACACGTGTATTAGTTCTGTTTTTTCATAATCACTCACCAATTAGCAGGAAGAGGAATATGAGGATGGCCATCTTCAGCCGCACCCCCTTTTGACTCCCTGGAGATTAGAGTGGAGTAACAAAGTTATTAGTATATTCCACATTTTTACATTTTACACACAGGCACAAACAGGCATATTTTTCACAATATCTTCCTTTAAACAAAAGGAAAACTATTATTTATATAATGATTCGGTCTGCCTGCACAGGATGATTACAATGCACCTCCCTGACATGATGTTACCCATAATTGTGTATACAACCAGTAAATACAGTGTGTACATGAACTGTTTTTTCGTCAGGGCACTGTTCCTTTAAAAGTCTTACGTAGGGATGGATGACTCCACTTTTTTCAAAAAAATAGAGTTAAGTCTGATTCCATGAACTGGAATCGATTCTCGACCGATTCTGAATCCAATACAAAATTAACACAAAAAATCCCATTAATTGTACATAACATTTTATTTGTAAGAAATGGGTATTGTCCCAGAAATGTATATATACAGTTAATGTAAAGAGAGGTAGGGAGATGTGTTCGAGCTCTCGAGATTACCACTATATGAACCAGCGCTCTGGTTCTGAGTAAGAGAGGTGGACAAGGACCGCAAGATACAGTTTAACCTCCATTACAAAATCAGCATGGGTATACTGTCATGTTGCCTAAAACAAAAACAGAATAGATATTTGAAATTGTGATGTCAGCCTATGCTAGAGTCCTAAATGTCCTTATTTTGATCACATGCACATGCAATCTCTCTCCCACACACACACACATACTTGAAGGAGAGGCATCTTTTTCTGCATTGTCGTAGTTGCTTCCATGGTGTGTTCCAGCCCAGTCTGCCAAGAACCTTGGAGTGACTCTGGATGACCAGCTGAGCTTCTCAGGACACATTGCAATGATCACCCGGACACCCGGACGATTCTCGCTTCACAACATCACCCAAGAGGTGACAGAGCCTATTCCAGCTTTGGCAATCTCACATCTGGACTACTGTAACACCTTGCTGACTGGCTTACCAGCCAGAATGCCACCACACGTCTGGTTTTCAACCAACCCTAATTCGCACGTCACTACTTACCACCCTCCACCAGCTCCCTATAGCAGCCCAAATACAATTCAAATCATTAGTGCTGGTATACCAGGCCATAAGGGGTACTGCTCCCTCCAACCTCCAGACACTGATCACACCATACATGTCCTTTATCTTCTATTATGGAGGAAAAGGTTTTAGTGTGTGCATTATTTGCCAAAGCACGCAAGAATATTCTGGCTTAGAATCGCCAGAAGTAGTAACTGAACATTTGTATTAGCAAAGCACATCCCAGGAAGTTAAGCAGAGTTATACCACATTGGAGTGAGGCTCTGACAAGTGAGGCTACTTGGATAGAGGACCATTACTTAAAAAGACATCATTGCCTTTTATAATTTAAATAATGTTATTTTAAAATGTGAAAAAACAAAACTATGCACCTACCTAATGCACATAATGCATTTTTTTTTCAACACATTTTTAATATGGCTTTATGTAATATGGCGTCGCGAGCAAATATAATACTCGCTGCGACTTCTGATCTGTTTGTCAGCCAGATGGGTGATACGGAACCAGAATTAAAAACAAAGCATCGCAAACATCGGCAATGGTCGAATGTGCAACACAGTCATGCTTGATGTACAAAATAACCCTATGTTTAAACCATCTTATAATAGGATCCTGTAACAGACATAAGAAAGCGTGCTCCAGAAACTGCAAAATATAATTTCTCATCGTACGTTGTATCAAGTGACTGTGTGAATTTTATTTTTTATTGTAGTAGACCGTGAGTTAGCCTGGCCTATATTACATTTAGACAACTGTGCATCCGCAATTGTCATTACTAATGAGGGTTAATTTTCTTTTGATGATACTATCGAATAAATGGTATCTGACAATCTGTATTAATATACTGTAGCTAATTAGCAAGCTGGTTAACTTGGTTAACTGGTTAACTGTGGTGGGATGGTCTCTGAGTGCCCTCATGGCTGCGTGCTCCCTGTGCCACTCACCTAATTAGTTATGCTGCCCTAGATTACTTCTGCTGGTGCAAAAGTGTTATCACTCTACTCTTTCCCTGATCCGGTGTGATATTTATCATAGTCATAATTGCACCTTTCCTCTTTTCTCCCGGCTTCGTGGCACCTGCCCGAGCTCACCTGCCCCAGAGTCAACCCCCCACCCCTGCCATGTGTTAGCCGGATGCCGCTGGCCCGGACCCTAGCTGCTGGTTCCATCCCCTGCCCTGCCCTGGTATCTGGAGGGATGAGGTCCACCCCACACCTACACTAAGAATGCCCTTCCGGTGGTCTGTTAAGCCTCGTGAGCCTCAAGGACTATTTGTTTTTGTTTTTCTCTGTATCCCACCATTTTCCAGGAGTTCATCTCGACCGCCTTTTAAGGGGTATGGGAATAATTTTCCAGTTTCCCACATTGGCTCCAATGGTTTTCAGTTTTTTTATTCCCTCCCTGCCAATTGTGAAGCGCTGTGTGACAACCTGTTTGTAAATGGCGCTATACAAAAATAAAGATTGATTGATTGAACTTGATTAGCAGCTAGCCTATGTCACACAATTGGTGGTGAACTGAGGCCAAATAGGTAACGTCAAATAACTAATGAGGATTTTGGTAGCAAGCTAACGTTAGTTGCTACAAAAGCGGTGCATTTCCCCAAGAGCAAAGTTACCAATTGGATTCGCAAAAAAAACGCTTCTCAACAGAAATCTAACAACATAAGTAGAGGAACAGTTGGATGCGATGATAACAAGATGTAAATTGGAAACATGCGGCCCAAATGACATACGTAAAAAACACAACTAATTACGTGACATGGTTGACCAATTGCAGGCAACGGTGTATTGGGAGGCGGTGATCGATGCTGTGCGAAAAATGAGACACGTTCGCCTAGCCAGCCAGTGCACACTGCGGTCAACAAAGCCAAGCGTTCCGTTTTGGTTGCAAACCCGCCATCTTGCCTGTGCGAACACACCAAATTTGATTTTGTTTTAAGTATACCAAGGCCTTTATTCTAATTTCCTCTGGGTATTTGTCAAAAGTCCACCCAACCCCGGTGTTGTGACACATTCAAGATGGCACACAGACACATTATCAATAAATGAACAAATGTTAATGAAGAATGCATTTACATTTAATTATTATTAAGTAGCCTACTTATTCATCACTGGTAATGTTGTCACAAACTTTAAAACACACATTGTACAATATTTTTGCACAATTTTGACACTGTCCCATTAGATAATGTCATAGGAGTCTGGGAACTAGTCTTGTGAGATGTTTATTGAATTAAGGGTGGTAAAGTTAAGCATGAGGAAATACATGAGTAGCATAGGCTATTGTAAGGTATGCTATGTTGTGAAGATTTGAAAGTTGGACAAACTGTTGTAGCACTATTATTATCCCAAATCGAGCCAAATATTCAAGTCCCTATAGCCACAATATTGGAATACATTATAAACATATATAAAATCCCAACCCATTCTAATAGTAATTAAGGACAGGATGTGCCCCTGCATTGTCATCCCATTAAGAAAAGAATGTATGCCCCAGCTGTAACAAGAACATAATTAGTAAACTGCGCTAAATGTAAAGCATAAAGGCAATCTGTAAAAGCAACCTGATTAACATTACACACACACGTATGCCTGTGTATTCATGTACGCAGGTATGGTATGGTACAGATCGTTTTAGGAAGATATGAAACATTCTTTCATAAAAATGAGAAGCATGAGCAATTCATTTAAGGAATAAACCCTAAAGGCTTCCACCTGTCACATGTTTACATTTAAAAGATCTTGGAAGGATGTGAATAGGCAATTCCCTCCCTGGATATATTAGCATTACTATTGCATATTGACATTTGCTGTCATGAAAATAGGTTTCTCTCCCTGTATAGATACCTCAATAACACTAATTAAGAGTAAAAACTGGTTTTACAGAACCGCTGAATATCTTTAGGCATTGACCTGTACAAAATACATGAAAAGTAGCCTACATTTATGACTGGTAATGTTTAAAGAGCACCTTGGTGTTTTGTCACCCATGCATTTGCAGTTTTTACACTCTCCCATTAGATAATGACAGGAGTCTAGGAACAGGACATGTGAGTTTTTAAAACTGAGGGTGGTAAAATGTAACATTCTTCAGTAACGTACGTCAGCAAAGATTCTGCTGTATGAGTTAAAAAAATAGCAGGATGCAAATTGGCTGAGGGCTCCTGCAAAAGTCTACAATACAATACAATAATACAATGATAATGGCAATCATACAAAACTTATATTATGAGTCATTTAGTTTGGGTAAAACCATCTAATGTTCATGTCATAGCACTGCATACTATTCACTCCCTTTGGCATTTTTCACGTTTAATTTTCTTACTTCATGGAATCAAGATGGATTTCATTGGGATTTAGCTTTTTCTTAATTAATTGCAAATAAAAAACAGACAATAACTGATTGTTTATCAGTGGCAAAAAAATCCCAATTAAATCCATTTGATTCCATGAAGTAAGAAAATAAAATGTGAAAAATGCCAATTGGGCTGAATACCTTTTATACCTACTGTATAAACGGGAAGTATATATGCAAGTATAACTTAAGTATTACTGCAAATATAAATGAATATCTCTGGAACAATATTGTTTTAGAACACAATCAGAGACTTAGCAAATTGGCCACATATATTACTCAAAATAATTGTATACACCAATTCAATAAATACAATTTCCATCCTCATCAGATTCAGCTTTAAAAAAAAAACTTACCTAGTTGTTTATTTTATTCCACTTGGTGTGTTGTTCGATTCAATATAAGGCCAATTGCATAAAACAGTCAGTACTTGACTGCGCAGCGCTTCACACTTAAAATTGCAGACAACAGAACGTGCATGAACAAGGTTTATGTTTTTATGGGGGTAGGGTAAACTGATAATTAGCCTATTTTTTGCAGTGTTTGACTCATGATGACGTTTAACTAATTTTCCTAGCTTCTCTGTGAATGTCCTCACCTGTCAACCAAAGGCCTCATTTTGTGAGAGAAGTGATGGCCAAATAAGTTCCAATTATGTGTGAGATGACATACAGTAGCAATACAGTAACTGGGGCTAAACACCACAGATGCCAGTTCTTGCTGCCACTACATCAGAGGATACAAAATGATGAAGGGATGATATATTACAAAATTATTTTTGTACATTTATTTCAGCCTAGTGTACCATTTTGTTTTAAGATATTTCCTGTAGCTCTAAATATTTCCAAAACTATGACTTACAAAACATACAAAACTCATGACTAGAATGACCAGACATCCCGGTTTCCCAACAAATGTCTGTCTTGAGTAAGTTAACCCCAAAAACATTCCTGGATCAACCCTACCAAAGTCCCCGGGGCTACCACATTTTTAAGGGGCCTAATGTGTGCCAAGAAAACATTCCCCACACCATTACACCACCACCACCAGCCTGAACTGTTGACACAAGGCAGGATGGATGCATGGATTCATGTGTACACCAAATTCTGACCCTACCATCTGCATGTCGCAGCAGAAATTGAGATTCGTCAGATTAGGCAACGTTTTTCCAATCTTCAACTGTCCAGTTTTGGCAAGCCTGTGCCTACTGTAGCCTCACTTTCCTGTTCTTAGCTGACAGGAGTGGAACCCGGTGTGGGCTTCTGCTGCTTTAGCCCATCCACTTCAAGGTTTGACATGTTGTGCATTCAGAGATGCTCTTCTGCATACTACTGTTGTAATGCGTGGTTATTTGAGTCACTGTCGCCTTCCTGTCAGCGTGAACCAGTCTGGCCATTCTCCTCTGACCTCTCATTAAGAAGACGTTTTCGCTCACAGAACTTCTGCTCACTGAAAGTTTTTTGTTTTTCACACCATTCTCTGTAAACTCTAGAGACTGTTGTATGTGAAAATCCCATGAGATCAGCAGTTTCTGAGATCCTCACACCACCTTGTCTGGCACCAAAAATCATTCCACGGTCAAAGTCACTTAGATTGCATTTCTTCCCCATTCTGATTTTTGGTCCGAGCAACAACTGAACCTCTTGACCATGTCTGCATGCTTTTATGCATTGAGTTGCTGCCAATGATTGGCTGATTATATAATTGCATTAACGAGCAGGTGTACAGGTGTACCTAATAAAGTGGCCACTGAGTGTAAGTTCCATGTAGGAACTAATATCTGTTATACGTACAACCTACTCCATACATCTGTGGGGGGAAAAATCAAGTGAAAAAAACAGATACAGATACTTCAAATTAAATAAAAATGAAAAAATGTTGATTGCAAAAGTATTCAAACCTTGTGGTCTGGCAGCTGCAAGTGAATGCAGGTGCAAAATATTACCTTAACGAGCCATACAATGAGTTGATTGGCCTCTGTCTGTGTACCATAACAGTTATTGTGATGATTTCAGGATTAAAACACTTGTCTTTGTGAGGATCACTGGTCAGGTAGTGAATTTGAAGGAAAGACCAAAGATCTTTCTCAGGAAGCCAGGGATATGGTTATCAAAAGGCATAGATTAGGACAAGGATACCAAAAAATATCAAAGGTTTGGATATCCCAGTGATCACTGTTGACTCAATAATAAAGTGGAAGCTGCATCATACCACCCATACCCTAGAAAAGGCTGTCCTTCAAACTCAGTGACCAAACAAGGAGGAGACTTGTGAAGGAAGCCACTGTGAGGCCAACAATGACTCTAAAAGCGCTACAGAGTTCAGTGGCTGAGAGTGGAGCAATAGTGCATCAGTCAACAATATCAAGAGCACTGCATCATACTGGTCTGTATGGCAGGGTGGCAAGAAAAAAGCCATTGCTTAAAACAAAACATCTCAAATCCTGCCTGGAGTTTGCTAGACTGCGCAGGAGTGATCCATCTAAGATGTGGGAAAATGTTTTATGGTCCGATAAAACTGAAATAGAGTGTTTGGGCCAAAATGCAAAGCGTTCACATCCCAACAGTGAAGCATGGTGATGGCAGTATCATGCTATGGGGATGCTTCTCCTCAGCAGTGACTGGGAAACCTGCCAGAATAGAAGGAATAAACGTATTTCTGTCTCTCAAAATGCTGAAGCTGGGAAAATTTCACCTTTCAGCAGGACAGCGATCCAAAGCACAGGGCCAAAGAAACATTGGAATGGCTCAAGAATAAAAAGGTGAATATCCTTGAGTGGCCCAGTCAAAGTCCTGACCTGAGCCCCATCAAGAATTTGTGGCACAACTTGAAAATTGCTGTCCAAGCAACTTGAGAGAGCTGAAGCAATTCTGCCAGGAATAATGGGTGAATATCGCCTCCAAACAGTGTGCAAACTTGGTAGAAACTTACCCAAAAGGACTTAAAGCTATTACTGCAGCGAAATGTGCATCCAATAAATATTAATGCTAGGGGTCTGAATACTTATGCAAGCAGCATATTTATGTTTATTTAAAATATTTTCTACATAACAATTTTTTTTATAAAGTGAGTTTGAATAAAACATTAAATGTAAAAAAAATGTGAACATATCATTTGTAATCCAGCAACATTTGAAAACTTTCCAAGTGCCTGAGTACTTTTGTAAGGCACTGTAAATGTATAGGTGATGGAAACCACCATGCACGCTTACATTAGCTGGCATATTAGCTCATATAGACATTACGTATTTGCTCATAGTTTGTCACAAACAAAGCTGGTGTAATCTATAGTCTTCAAGGACATACAAATAATTGTAAAGGTTTCGTCTTCCTGTCTGCAACGATTCATACGATTCGACAATGGGGGTTATGCGCAACGGACTTCCGTGTTTTGCTAAACGTAGCTGGCCATTTCCGGTAGACGAGATAATGGCGTTGTTCTATACAAGATGTTTACAGGACAAGGGGTTTAAGCTATACGCTTCCTCATATATCCATGATTATGAGTGTACTAATGACATTTTTTTAAGTACCTGCTGTCTATTACCTAGCATTAGCATTAGCTAGCTAGTACTAACAACATTTTTTAAAGTAGCCTACCTGTGCCTACTGTCTAATACTTAGCGTTAGTGTTAGCTAGCTAGTACTAACACATTTTTTTTAAAGTAGCCTACCTGTGCCTGCTGTCTAATACTTAGCATTAGTGTTAGCTAGCTAGTACTAACAATTTTTTTTAAGTAGCCTGCCTGTGCCTGCTGTCTAATACTTAGCATTAGTGTTAGCTAGCTAGTACTAAGATTTTTTTTTAAAGTAGCCTACCTGTGCCTGCTGTCTAATACTTATCGTTAGTGTTAGCTAGCTAGTACTAACTACATTTTTTAAGTACCTGTGCCTGCTGTCTATTACCTAGCGTTAGCGTTAGCTGGTCGGTTGCTCAATAACAGTTACCTACAGTGGGGAAAATAAGTATTTCACCCCCTGCTGATTTTGTGAGTTTGCCCCCTTACAAAGAAAGGAACGGTCTATAATTTTCATGGTAGGTTCATCTTAACAGTGAGAGACAGAATATTAAAAAAATCCCAGAAAATTACATTATATGAATTTTAAACATTTATTTGTGTTTTATTGAGGAAAATAAGTATTTCACCCCTAGCAAAACATGACTCAGTACTTGGTGGAGAAACCCTTGTTGGCAAGCACAGCGGTCAGACGTTTCTTGTAGTTGGTCACCAAGTTTGCGCAGATCCCAGGAGGGATTTTTTTTTTTTTTTCTTTGCAGATCCTCTCCAAATCCTTAGAAATCAATTTTCAGTGTCCTGGCTGAGGGAAGGAGGTTCTCACCCAAGATTTCCCGGTACATGGCCCCATTCATCCTCCCCTCGATCCGGTGAAGTCGTCCTGTGCCCTTAGCAGAGAAACAGCCCCAAAGCATAATGTTTCCACCGCCATGCTTGACGGTGGGGATGGTGTTCTTGGGGTCCAAGGCAGCTTTTTCTTCCTCCAAACACGGCGAGTCGAGTTGATGCCAAAGAGCTCGATTTTAGTCTCATCTGACCACAGCACTTTCTCCCAAGCCTCCTCTGAATCATCCAGGTGCTCATTGGCAAACTTCAGACGGGCCTGTACATGTGCCTTCTTGAGCAGGGGGACCTTGCGGGCACTACAGGATTTCAATCCATTACGGCGTAGTGTGTTACTAATGGTCATCTTGGTGACTGTGGTCCCAGCTGCCTTGAGATCATCAACAAGCTCCAACCGTGTAGTTCTGGGTTGTTCCCTCACCTTTCTCATGATCAGGTTCACTCCACGAGGTGAGATCTTGCGTGGAGCCCCAGACCGTGGGAGATTGATGGTCAATTGGTGTTTCTTCCATTTTCTAATTATCGCACCAACAGTTGACTCCTTTTCACCAAGCTGCTTGCCAATGGTCTTGTAGCCCATTCCAGTCTTGTGCAGGTCTACAATTTTGTCCCTGATGTCCTTAGACAATTCTTTGGTCTTGCCCATTGTGGAGAGGTTGGAATCTGATTCATTGATTGATTCTGTGGACAGTTGTCTTTTATACAGGTAACGAGTACTTAATTAGGAGTACTAATTAAGTAAGAGGACTAATCTGTGTGCCTCCAGGTCACATAACCGGTCTGTGGGAGCCAGAATTCTTGCTGTTTTGCTAGGGGGTGAAATACTTATTTTCCTCAATAAAACACAAATAAATGTTTAAAATTCATATAATGTGATTTTCTGGGGGTTTTTTAATAGACCGACCGTTCCGTTCCTTTCTTTGTAAGGGGGCAAACTCACAAAATCAGCAGGGGGTGAAATACTTATTTTCCCCACTGTATGTAGATCTTTTCACCAGTGTCAAACAGAGACAGGATGACTGCCGATGTTCGCATCAGGGCAGCCTGTCACAGGTCTATGCGAAAGAGCGAGAAGCCCCACAGCCTGAGAGTAGCGATGGTTTGCATAAGGTTGATCTGTTCGTGTTCACCATCAGTTCCAGTTCAAGGATGGTAACGCTATGTCAAACTTCTCAAGGTATAAAGGCTAATCTGGCAATACGATCAGGACCCTCTATCTAATCTATCTAATCGTCATGACTTAAAAGGCACGACTTATACCAGCATTCCCATTTTGAGAAGTTTGATAAAGGCATCAGTCCAAAATAACAGCTGTTCTTATACATTTCAGCTGAAAAACGAGTATAGGCAAGGTTATTGGGGTAATGGTATTATAGTTTCTTGTAAATCATTGATTATCTAGTAGCATAATAGTATGTTATTCATCAGGTTTCTCAAAATGAAATAGATCACTATAAGGTACAGTATTAACAACCCGTGCTATTGTTTTAACCCGTGCTATGATTTAATTATCACATTGACCTTGTTGACTGGCAGAAGTGAGTAACCACGTCTTCCGGTTTGGTCACGTGATGCTCGACATATACCCTATAGCAACAATTCATTCATTATGCGACTAGTTTAGAAAGTTGCATCCTAGGAAAGCTACGGTGCATTGAGCTCTAGAATGCGAGATAAACCGGAAAATATTCCTCTCTGGAAGCGCATGCCGTCTACTGGGGTCGATAGCTCAAAGATTAAATGGCAGAATATGGTACAAATTGGTTGGCTAGACCTGACACTGAATGTGCCACCCCTGATGCTGAAATGGCCTTTGCAAAGCCGGGTGAAGGCTCATCACCAGATCTTTACCCAGGCCTACCGGCAGTAGGTGGCGGCCAAAGCCCAGTGACAGCAGCAGGACTTACCATTATTGCCAGGAGATCGAGTGTTCTGAGGACCTTTCGGCAGCAAGAGCATGGTCAGCTGGCCCCCCTGTTGGATCCTCCTGTACAGCTTGTTGGGGGACCCCTTCGGCTCTCCACCCATGAGACGCGGGGGCAGCCCTCTACAATGTATTTTAGGGTTAGGCTATACATGTCATGCTTATGTTAGACTCAGAAATCAGAAAATTGTATATTTATGGCCTGCCCTGCCACCATATTATTTTTAATATTTTGGTTATGAATATTTCCATTATTATTTAGATTAGCTAAACAATTCTTGAGTTAAGAGCTAATGGTAAGTCTGCCAGCTGTGTTAATAATAGACTGAGACTTAAATGTGTATATTCGTCAATAACTACATTACACTTCAGACCAGCTTTCACGGTAACTTGTACCTACACCAATGCATTGCAGGTAATATATATTTGCATATTAATTTTCTGATTGTTTCTTTTGTTGTCAATGTCGTCAGTAGCCATTTTGAAATGGAAATTGGTATACTGAGAAATATGTTTTTCTTTGATGTGGTCCAGAGATGTTGGTGTGGTTTGTACGCATCTAAATGTATTATTATTATTATTTTTTTTTTTCTCCCAATTTGGTAGCCAATTACACCCTCTATTTTCAATAAATCCCCCACTCTTGTGCACAGCAAATGTCCTGTCGGCTTCCCTCCCCCCTTCCTGGGGCAGACAGCCAATCACCGCCAGCGGTGGCACTCCTGGCCAGAGTCGACTCTGGCGTGGCCAGTGGGATCGAACCCTGGTCGCAGTGGCCAGCATCAAACGTTGTATCTACTAGACCACATCTAAAAAATGTATATAAAAGAAGATTTCTTTATAAAAGAGAGAGACCATGTTGCATTGGTTTGAATGAAGGATAAGTCCTGAAAACAAGTTCCAGATATCAACATTGTTCCTCAGAAAGAATAGATGATAAAAAATAATAAGTTGTCATAAAACATTTTAAAACTCCA
Source organism: Aldrovandia affinis (assembly GCA_029706075.1). Lineage (NCBI taxonomy): Eukaryota > Metazoa > Chordata > Actinopteri > Notacanthiformes > Halosauridae > Aldrovandia > Aldrovandia affinis. Next base: position 11,148 of record JAINUG010000446.1, on the reverse strand, counting down.
GTAAACACATGACATAAAAGAAATAGCAAGGTGATTGTTTTGAAATAAAGTCTGGCGGGGTTTGGGAACAACCATCACATCTATCAGCTGCATTTATAATTATGCCTAAACCCCCCTCACACTGTTCTACTTAAGTAAACAGCCTCCACCCCATGGCCCATGAGCACACATTGCATTGGTTTGAATGTATGTTTATTTTGAAAACAACAAGGACTTAAATCCCTAAAGCTCTATAAGGTTGTATTGAATGTCTAGTGTTCTAAAATCAGCAGTGTTTCTCAGAAGTTATTGATGCTAAATAAAGCTCACGGTAAATAAAGCGCCCTCAACTTTGTGGTTGGTGTCTATGGGATACTAAAAATACAAATATAAAACTAAGGGCGACATTGTAACACAGAAGGAAAATATATTTCAGTTAATGGATGTTTAATATTGCAAACTGTTTTGTTGGCATAAAATGAATTTGAAAAAACTCTTAAAAGCCCCCTTTTACGGGTGTTTTCTTAGTTCTTTGAAATAGCTGTATATATGTGCAGTCTTTTGACATGGACTCACAGATCATTACCTCCTACAACCACCAAAACCCTTTCTTTTACTGGCTGATTGTGCTTTGGAAGGCTTTGGAAACATGTAAACATCCACTGAGCTCTACAACTCCTGGAGTAAGAAAAGATTCCTTATTCCATATCAATGTGTGGTTGCTCACATCAATGAGATGTTGCTTTGGCTTTTATGCTATTTTTTCAAAAAAGGAAATAAACAAATAGATATGTCATGACAAGGAACATATGTGAGCAAGGATTCTTTACATCACATACCAGTGATCTTAAAAAAATGGCATATTCCTATCACTGATGGAGATGATGACAGAAGAAGACAAATACTTTTGTATATATTGTTATGCTTTTATTGAGAATTTATATAATCTGATATATAAGACATATTTTATATATTTTAAAGATGGAAGAGAGATGATACAATGCATGATATACTGACCCATCCATTTGGTGCTATACATATGTGGTGGCTGAGCAGAGTTTCCCACTTGACTGGGAAGCACTTTGAGATCACAAGATGACAGGCTATATATATATATGGAATCTATCATCATCATCATCATCATCATTGTCACTGGGTGGATGTAGTAAATCCAGCAAAAAGTATTTTCTCTCTGGCTTGATTAATAGTATACATGTTTACTAAATCAAAAAATTATGATCAACAGTAAAACTGCTGACAAAAAATGTGAACAAAATCACATTTTGTTATATTTTGTTTGCACTATTAATCAATGTGTCAGACATACAGTTGTTGTGCCTCTAAAATGTGATTATATGAATAATACTTCACCATATTCTACAGAATGAGGGTCTGTGCTAAATAAATGAACACCAGTGAGAGAGAGAGAGAAGCCAGGTGGGCCTTCCTCAGAGGAGAGGGTCCAGATGTCGAGGTTGTTGGAGCTGCAGGTGTCGTTGTTTCTGTTGTTTCTCCTGTAAAAAATAATAACAAATCTTAGATCAGAGTTTTGGGGTTAATTCTAATTCTAAATGTTCAAATATAAGTAGAATATATTTTGCTTTCCAAATCCAGTTTTGTGTGTGTGTGTGTATGTGTGCTTGCATTAATAATAAGAATGACTGGATATTTCTAAATCTGTACTTACGTGCAATGATACTCCCTGGAATAATATTCAAGGCAATTTGCCCTGAACTCAGTGCTTCATTCAAAGCGTCCTCTACAGAGGAGGTGCTCGGAACTACTGACTGGTTCTTAAAAATCAGGGTCATGTCAACACCTACTGACCCATTCCTGTAAGCAGGGGACAAACAGATGATAAAGGAAAGTTTGGTATCACCATCATCATCATCTTTGTTATCACCACCAACATCTCGTCATCAACCTCAAGAATACGTCAAATTAATGACACCTGTGTGGTGCCTTAAGGCTAAAACGTAATAGATTTGAAAATGCACTCACCAAAACCTATTGACTATGGATCGTCTGTATGTTGAGGGAAAGCTGGTCCTGTATACTGTGTTCACCTGAGTGCAATTAGATATACAGAAATGAGGAGTGAAGCACCCAAGTCACACAAGATAAAGGATTATGTGGGCAGCTAAAAGGCACTTTGAAATGAAAGATGCAAAAAGTAATCCGAAGCAGTTTTCTCAATGGTGCAGTAAAAAAACTAAAGTCAAGATTAAGTGCATTAAGAATAAGGAAGCAGCTTTGCTTTATAATAATAAGGATATTGCTAACACAATTAATTTATTGTTAAGTTAATTTATTGAGAGCTTTACCAGAGAAGAGGTTATAAATGTGCCTAAAAGTAGGCAGTAGACAGTTTTTAGAGGACTTTGAGATAAGGGACGGAGAAATTCTAGAAAAACTACCAAAACAAATAAGGCAGCAGACCCTGGTGGAAAATATATCCTAGAGTACTCAAAGAACTTGGAGAGATTATATTTAAAACATTGAGAGATATTTTATGCAATCTCTAAACACTGGAGAAATACAAGTTGACTGGAAGCAAGGTTATAATTCCAATATATAAGAAGTAGGACTGTATTGACCAAGGGAAATAAAGGCCTGTCAGTTTTCCTGCATCTCATGTAAAATACTGGAATGTATTATTTGGGAAAAGTTCCTGAAAAATAATAGTATTTTAAGGGAGCTCACATGGTTTTCTTAGGGGGAGGTCATGCCTAACATACCTCCTGGTCTTCTTTGAGGAAACTGCAAACTGTTTTGACTTGAACCATGCTTATGATATTATAGATTTGGACTTCTATTTAGAATTCAGAAAGCATTTTACAAGGTACCACACGAGAGGCTCATTGTGAAAATGAACTCAGTCAGAATGACAAGTTATTGTGCAAGTTATTCATGAAAGAATTTACATTGAAGTATTAATTAAATACAGAGATTACCTCTTTGGTGATATTTTTTGCCAGGTCCTTGAACTCTTGTGAGTTTTGGTTGGAGAGCTCCTCAGTAAACTGCTGGTTCAGTCTGAACTGAAGCTCCAGGGTTCCCTCCTCATTGCTGGGTGGGCCAGTGGGGACAGCAGTGTTGGGAACAGTAGGTGCTGCAGTCACCTCTGTAGGTGTTGTTGTTCGCACTACAGTTGGTTTTACAGATACTGTTGTTAGGGCTGCTGGGTTTGATGTTACAGTTGGTTCCACTTTAGTTGCTGTTGACTTTTCTGCCGCTCTAGTCAACCTTACAGGGGTTGTGATTATTGCAGTAGTTGGAGCTTTTGTTGTGGTCTGAAGAGCTCCTGCAAGACACCAGACCATTTAATTTGTTATACACACTGATGAGAAATTTTGTATTTAATGGAATTTATAATATATATTAATTTTAAACACAAATACAAAAGGATTAATATTTTGAAGTAACTAAATAAAAATGTTGTATTCTGCATTTGTGTTTCCTATGAATATCAATACTAATTACCAATGTGTTTCTTCTATAAAATAAGAATTTCATTTTAAATCCATATGAGAGATCAAAAGGTAAAATACTTGGTGCCCGAATTGCAGGTGCATCAGTCACAGAAACTGCAAAATCAAATGTGTCTTACGTAAAACTACAATGCTGGTTGTGTTGATAGGGAGAGTTAAGCCAGAGGAGTTGGAGGAGGCAGCTGATATCAAGGTTTGTGCTATGTCACTGGTTTCAGGGATAGCGCTAATGTTGTTGAACACCAACACAGCATCGACGATCACTGATCCCTGCCTAAAGCACACCAAAACACACAGGATACATTAATGTTAATATGTCAAAAAAGAAAAGGCGAGCACACTCTTAGCTAATAGTATATATACAGTGCCATGTGAAAGTGCATTTGACAACAAAACCTTTTCCCACATCTTAGCTGGATCACTCACACACTCTCTAGCAATCTCCAGGTGGGCTTTGAGATGTTTTGTTTTAAGTAATGGCTTCTTTTGCCTCCTGTGTGGTCTAGTGGTTTCAATGTCCGATGAGACCAATCAACTCATTATGTGGCTTGTTAAGATAATGTAACCTGTATTAAATTACAGCTGCCAGAGAACAGGGTTTGAACACTTTTGCCATAAACATTTTTGCATTATTATTTCATTTTTTTCACTGTTTTCTTTTGGCAAATGTGTGGAGTAGGCTTTATTTATAATAGATATTAGTTCTTAAATGAAGGTGTTATAAATGAAAGCAACAAAATGATGAAAATTGTGCCAGTGTCTCAGTACTTTTGCAAGGCACTATATATATATATATGTATACACACACACATATACAGTATATATATTGTATATATGAACATACATATAACCATTGGCTTGGATCTCATTTTAAATCAATTTCAAGTATGTATCCACCTTTAAAATGAAATGAATCAATGAAAAGTAATTGCAAACAGGAAGAAAGAGGTATTTGTGTACTTACCTGAAACCTTTGATTTCAGTGCGAACGAAACTCTCTCCAAACTGCTGTGTATATACCATATCAAGCTTCAAAGATGTAGGGAAAATATTGATTGAATGAGAACAATTATTGATGTTTGTCATTCAATTAAATTACTTGGGTATCATTTATGATGTAAAAATGCTTGTCAAGTGAGATTAATCACAAAAATGGAAATAAATACATGCAATTAATTGAGAGTACAAAGATGATGAAGATGATTATATCAAATAACATACAGAAGAGAATGAATAATACATAGCCAAGTCTACTGTATTTGTAACCCTAGACAAAAACACACTGGCATTTGTTACAGCTAATCTCTTGATCAATTACGTTGTTGAAAACATATGTTGAATTCCTTCAAAAATGTGGTTCCTTAAACTTATTTTAACACAAATGCAGGTTTGTCTTAATGTCATTTGTTTTCTCTTTGAACTACTTTTTGAACTTCAAATACATTTTCTACAAATGGTTTATTTTGTATGACCAGTTGTCTACACTTTCAGCAATTAGGACAACACTGACTTCACCTGTAAAGATGTGTTCACACGGACAATAGGGTATGCGTCAGATAGACATGTGTTGGTGGTTGCTAACTTGTAATATCCTATAAAGGTGTTATAAATGGCTAGTCTCATAGGTTTAGTGAGGCAAATTGGCATTTTCACTTACCTGTCATATCATATAGCGAGCTAGCCTAATATTCTTTGTGATGTAAATAAATGCACATATTTTGTTACTAAACTGAACTGTGGCCACATTGAACGTGTGCCGGGTCAACGCTCGCTGAGAGCTGTCTTTATATATTTTTTCTCCAAATATATCGAACTGCTCCGGTCAACGCTCACAGCGGCATCCATCTTGTTTCAAAATACAGACAACTAAAAGCCTGCCCTCTGAATTCCTGAATTCCGGGTTTCCGCCCAATTGGGCTACTTTTGAACACATTGGGCGGGGAAAAATAGCGTTGGGCTGGTAGATTAAATTTGGGCTGGTTTTGTCAACATTTGGCGTAAATATTGTGAAAACAAACAAGTTGTCATTTTATGGTCAAAAACACAGATACAAAATTCAGCATACATTGTTGTGTCCACTCACTAATTTAATTGGATAAATATTTGATTGACATGAGTTGTATTCAATCGTTGTTATTTAATTTGAGAAATATTTGATTGACATGAGTTGTCGTTATGGACAAGGGAGTAACTACTTACACGTCATCACCATTGACATTGACGTTACAGTTCAAATCAACGGACTAGCTAACTACGTTGAAGCAGCACTACGTTGAAGCTGAGAGTTTGTTAGTTAACATCATGCAGAAGTAGGGGAAATATAAGAAATTGTACAGGAAGGAATGGGAGACCGATCCTGAGCTAAAAAACTGAATCGCCCCTGTCCCAGAAGATGGCTCGAAAGCTCGCTGCAAGTATTGTAACACAGACATCAGAGCGCAACTTAACGATTTGAAAGAACATGGCGCCACAAAAAAAACACCCTGCTGTGTGCCCAGCGTCAAATCTTTTGCTGTACCGATGGGATCTGGTGCGGGCCAAGGCACAATCAAAGATGACCAAAAACGTTGTGAACTTAAGATTGCAACCTACATTGCCTGCCACACTTCCATCAATGCCGTGGAAGACTTGTCAGATATACTACAAGACAAGATGGGAGCGTTCAAAATGCACAGGACCAAGTGCACGGCAGTTATAAAGTCTGTCCTGGCACCACACTTCAGAGAGGAGTTAGAGGAAGATATTGGTGAGTCTCCTTATTCTCTCTACCTCGATGAAACCACTGACATATCAGTGAGCAAGCTCCTGTGTATATGTGTAAAAAAACTATCACAGAAACACGGCAAGTTTGTCAGTACTTATCTGGGGCTTGTTCAGCTTCTCGATGCTAATGCTAATGGCATATCGGATGCAATCGTTGCTTTTCTGAGAGAGTGTGGCCTGGACATAAAAAACATGGTGGGGGTTGCTACAGATGGGGCAAGTGTTATGGTCGGAAAAAATCTCTCAGTTTTCACGACACTCAAACAAAAGCAGCCTAGTCTACAGCTTATTCGCTGCGTTTGCCACTCACTTGATAGCATTGCTAACAAAGCTATGCAACTTCTTCCAAGCAATTTGGAATATATGATTAGGGAAACCTATAACTGGTTTGCTCATTCAGATGCAGAACACTGCTATTCAGCCAGGAATTTGAATGAAATGTACTGCGACAAATCAAATTGTCTTTACATGCACTTTCTCTGGCCCGTGTTGAGGGAAATTAAAACTGTGAACAAATATTTCCAGCTGGAAACAGGAGACACGCTGGGTGTGTTTAGGGATCTTGAAAGACTGTATATGTCTACATTGAGGAGAATTGTAAAGCCCAGCATATTGCGCATGTACAATGACAGTCGTCTCAGGGATCTTGATCTTAAATTGTCCAGCCTCTACCTCTCACACCACGATGCGGACCTGGGTACCACATTTCAACAGTTGCTGGAAGCTAGTACATTCGCGCAGTGTTTTGCTTTTCTAAAAGAAGTGCTGGTACAGTATCAAATGCGCTTACCTGCATTAATGAAAATGCTGCGCAAACTGGAGCTGCTTTGCCCGAAGTCTGTGATGTCCACCATAAACAGGCCAGGAGTTAAAGACTTACCCACTGAGTTTTTCTCATGTCTGGTCGACACCTTAGAGTGCAAGTGGAGAAACGTAGCATCAGCGGGCTTCTCAAGTGACCAGGCCATTGACGCAATTTGGCTGGAAGTTGAAGCATTCAAAGATGCTGGAGGAAACCAGTGTTTTCAGGAATTGGCACTGGGTGCCATCAGACTGCTCACTCTGCCCATATCCAACGCTCATGTTGAGAGAGCATTTTCCCAGGTGATGCTGCTAAAGGATGACACAAGAAATCGCATGGGACTACCGCTCCTTTCCAGCCTCATGGATCTGCGCTCTGGCCTGAGCAGGAATGGATGGACGTCCGCTACTTTCAAAACTTCCCGGCAATTGTTGGGGAGATTTGATTCATCCATGTATTAGCCAGCTGACCTGGCTTGCAGTGACTGTACATAGTACTTCAAGTTATGAACATTCTTTAACTTTAAGAGACGTTGATTCTGCGTAAAGGCAAGGGAAATTGTATGTAGCCTATTTGCACTGCATGGTGTGTGTTCTAAGCCATTTACTGATCAATTTAAAGACTCGTTTTTCATGGCTTTGTGTACGCGCGCGTGTGTGTGTGAGAGCGAAGAGAGAGAGAGAGAGAGAGAGAGAGACGCTATTTATTTTTATCATTTGTTTATTTGTATTTGCCATAGCCTATTTATCTAACATTTTATCTTTGGTTATTTGATTCAGATATGAAGCTTTGTATGCTTATGATGTGTTTTCTATTGAGTATGTAGCTAATGGTTTTACGGTTTTACCCGGGTTTCTGGCAAGGTTATGATTTGGGCTGGTTTTTATTGAATTGGGCGGGTTTTAAGTTGTGATTGGGCTGGAAACTGTCAGTCTGATCTGGCAACACTGGCTTTAACAGACAACAGAGGGTTGTAACTTGCATTGGCCTCTGTGATGCATCAGCGTTTTTGATGCATACCTTATTGTCCGGGTGAACATAGTCTTAGTCTTTAATTTATTCAATTAAAAATGAAAGCATTAGTTGTTCTGACTGATTAAAAGTCTTGGAATGTGAATATGAAACAATTGTTTTTCATGGCATTCATAGCTATTTCTGACATAATGTGGCTTAAAGAGGGTGAATAATCCTTCAACAGACACTAAATGTGTCTAAGTACAATTAAGAACTTGTTACAATTCAAAAGTTGCAAATATGGTTTTAACTGAATACACAGTGTTGCTCCAGGACCGAGTTTTAGAACTCCTGTTGTAGACAGAACAGAGATATAAATATTATTAAGCAGAGTAGGAAGGTCACTAAATAGCAAAGCAACAAGAGCAACACCAGTGAAATCATAGGCTAAATGAGTGCCTGTGGTGAATGCTATTATTGTTGTTGCAAACACATGTTTTAGCTGTTATGTAGATATTAGGGGAAAAAATAAATATTTTTAAAATACCTGTTCAGTTAATTGGGTTTCCAACTCTTTAAACCTTGGAGAGGAGGTATTTTTGAGGTCCTCCTCAAATTTCTGCTCCAGCATAAATTCCAGTAATACCTCAGTTTCTGCTGGAGGAGATGCTGTGCTTAGAGGTGTAGCTCTTGAAGTAGTTAAAGCTTTACCTGATGTCATTTTTCTTGACATGGTGGTAGTGTCATTTTTTTTGGATGTTACACTGCGTGTCGTCAGTATTGCAGGGATTATGGTGGATATTGCAGAGATTCTGGTCGATAATACGGGTAATGATGTTAACGTTCTATTATTTGTAGTTGAAATTGCTGGTCCATTACTTGTTGACAATGTTGTAGTGGGTGATGTTCCAGGGTTTCCATTTGATGTAACAGGACTTGTAGTCAATTGTTTTGGGGTAATGGGAAATATTTCAGCGTTTACAGTTGATGTTGCAAACATCTTGGTTGAAGTTGAAGAATTATTTTGTGAAGTTTTAGGGATTGAGGTTGATGGTATGGGTATCGATGCTGATGTTCCAGGATTCCGCTGGGATATTGCAGGTATTGTGGTCAATATTGCAAGATTTTTTTGTGAAGTTGCAAGGATTGTGCTTGATGCTGCAGGTATTTTGCTTGATGTTCCAGATTTTGTGGTCGATGGTACTGGGCTAGTGGTTGATGTTGCTGGGTTTGCAGTTGATGCTGCAAGGGTTGTTACAGGGTTCTCTTGTGATGTTGGTACCGATGTTGTCCTCGATGTTTCAAGGTTTGTCGTGAATGTTTTTGTGATAGTCATTACAGGGTTTACAGTTGATATTGCAAAGATTGTGCTTGATGCTACAAGAATTGTGCGTGATGTTCCATCGCTTGTGGTCGATGATGCTGGGCTACTGTTTGATGTTCTAGGTTTTACAGTTGATATTTCAGGGATTGTTGTTGATGCTACTGGAATTGTGGTTGATGTTCCAGGGCTTGTGGTCGATGTTGGTGGGCTAGTGGTTGATGTTGTACGATTTACAGTTGTTCTTGTAGGCACTGTGTTAGATGTTGTAGGATTAATTTCTGATGTTGCAGGGACTGTGCTTGATGCTATAAGAATTGTGCTTGATAATCCAGGGTTTGTGGGTGATGTTGCTGGCCTAGTAGTTGATGTTGTAGGATTCTTATCTGATGTTCTACGTTTTACAGTTGATATTGTGGGGACTGTGCTTGATGTCACAGGATTGATTTGTGATGTTGCTGGAATTGTGGCTGATGTTCCAAAGCTTGTGGTCGTTGTTTGTGGGCTAGTGGTTGGTGTTCTAGGTTTTACAGTTGATGTTGCAGAGACTGTGCTTGATGTCACAGGATTGATTTGTGATGTTGCAGGGATTGTGCTTGATGCTACAATAATTGTGCTTGATGTTCCAGTGTTTGTTAGTGATGTTGCTGGCCTAGTAGTTGATGTTGTAGGGCTTACAGTTGTTGTTCCAGGGACTGTGGAAGATCTTGTAGGATTCATTTCTGATGTTGCAGGGATTGTGCTTGATGCGACAAGAATTGTGCTTGATGTTCGTTCGCTTGTGATTGATGTTTCTCGACTAGTGCTTGATGTTCTAGGTTGTCCAATTGATGTTGCAGGGATTGAACTTGATGCGACAAGAATTGTGCTTGATGTTCGTTCGCTTGTGATTGATGTTTCTCGACTAGTGCTTGATGTTCTAGGTTGTCCAATTGATGTTGCAGGGATTGAACTTGATGCTACAGGAATTGTGCTTGATGTTCTTCTGCTAGTGCTTGTTGTACTAAGTTGTCCAATTGATGTTACAGGGACTGTGCTCGATGTTACAGGATTGATTTGTGATGTTGCAGGGATTGTGGGTGATGTTTCTGGCCTAGAAGTTGATGTTGTAGGATTCTTATCTGATGTTGCAGGGGTTATGCTTGATGCTACAAGAATTGTGCTTGATGTTCTATCGCTTGTGGTCGATATTGGTGGGCTAGTGTTTGATGTTCTAGGTTTTACAGTTGATGTTTCAGCAATTGTTGTTGATGCTACTGGAATTGTGGTTGATGTTCCAGGGCTTGTTCTTGATGTTGCTGAGCTAGTGGTTGATGTTCTAGGTTTTACGGTTGATGTTACAGGGATTGTGGTTGATGCTACAGGAATTGTGCTTGTTTTTGTTCCAGGGCTTATGGTTGATATTGCTGAGCTAGTGGTTGATGTTGTAGCGACTGTGCTTGATGTTAAAGGATTGATTTGTGAGGTTGCAGGGATTGTGCTTGATGCTACAAGAATTGTGGATGATGTTCCAAGGTTTGTCGTTGATGTTGCTAGCCTACTATTTGATGTTGTAGGGTTTACAGTTGTTGTTGCCAGGACTGTGGAAGATGTTGTAGGATTCCTTTCTGATGTTGCAGGGATTGTGCTTGATGCTACAATAATTGTGCTTGATGTTCCATCACTTGTGGTCGATGATGCTGGGCTAGTGTTTGATGTTCTAGGTTTTACAGTTGATGTTTCAGGGATTGTTGTTGATGCTACTGGAATTGTACTTGATGTTCCAGGGCTAGTGCTTGATGTTGCTGAGCTAGTGGTTGATGTTCTAGGTCTTACAGTTGATGTTTCAGGGATCGTTG
>JAINUG010000445.1:322500-336192 GCA_029706075.1 Aldrovandia affinis | reverse complement strand
AAAAAAATTTACCAAAAAATTGACACAAAAAAAGATATATAAAAAAAATGTACAAAGAAAAAAATATATAAAAGAAAAAAATAAAGTTAAAAAAATGTGACAAAAAAAAAAAATATATAAAAAATGTAAAAAGAAGAAAAATTAATACCAGCTCCTCCGCTCTCTCTCCTACAGGCCGCCCTGCGCGCCCCAGCTCCTCCGCTCTCTCTCTCCTACAGGCCGCCCTGCGCGCCCAGCTCCTCCTCCATTACACAGAGACCACATCACGCAGACACAAAAAAATGACTCCAAATTTCAGTGAAAAAATTGTCACAAAAAAAAAAATATATATAAAAAAATTATAAAAGAAAAAAAAAATATCGACAAAAGATATTGACAAAATAAATTGACAAAAAAAAAATGTGACGAAAAAAAAAATATATAAAAAATGTACAAAGAAAAGATATATAAAATAAAAAAATAAAGTTAAAAAAAAAATGTGACAAAAAAAAAAAATATATAAAAATGTAAAAGAAGAAAAATTAATACCAGCTCCTCCGCTCTCTCTCCCACAGGCGCCCTGCGCTCCCCAGGTCCTCCGCTCTCTCTCTCCTACAGGCCGCCCTGCGCTCCCCAGCTCCTCCGCTCTCTCTCTTACAGGCCGCCCTGCGCTCCCCAGCTCCTCCGCTCTCTCTCTCCTACAGGCCGCCCTGCGCGCCCCAGCTCCTCCTCCATCATACAGAGGCCACATCACGCAGACACAAAAAAATTACTCAAAATTTCTGTGAAAAATATGTCACCAAAAAAAAAGAAAAAAAAAAAGATATATAAAAAAATTTGACCAAAAAAAAAATATATATAAAAAATTTAAAAGATAAAAAATTATAAAAAAAAAAAAATTGACAAAAAAATGTGACGGAAATATATCAATGCAATATGAGTTTTAGACTACCATCAGGATAAATGTTTAGCCTCTCTATATCATCCACTTATGAGCTTATCTGAGGTCTGAACCATTGTTCCCTGGATGGGGCTCATGCATCCTATAAGAAATGGGCAAGCTAGAACATCTTCATCAAGACTCCTCAAGCACCGCTTCTTGAAAAAGTCCAAAGAAGGGCAACTAAACTGATACCCGGTATGAAAGGTCAAAGTTATGATGATAGACTTAAGGCACTCAATCTATTTAAACTTAGCAAACGGAGACTTAGGGGGATTTGATTGAGGTTTTAAATTCCTAAAAGGGATTAACAAAGTAAAATACCAAAGATTTTTAAGATAAGTGGGGTCAGCAGAACAAGAGGTCACAGGTGGAAATGAGTTAAAGGCAAATTCCGCACAGATATTAGGAAGTTTTTCTTTACACAGAAAGTTGTCAATGCCTGGAACAGCTTGCCAGGTCAGATAGTAGAGGTAGAAACACTTGGGCTATTCAAGTCAAGGCTAGATGTAGTACTAGATACTCTTTAGATTAGGACATGATGAGCCTAGATGGGCCGAACGGCCCGTTCTCATCATTATGTATTCTTACGTTCTTATGTTCTTGCTCACTCTTAGCTCGAAAATTAGGCTACCTGATTGGGCCTGTGGGACTGTCAATATTACACATGCAGTCATTACAATATGTTTGTATGTATGATTTTAGAATGGCAAAATATATCTGGCTTTTTTACCTTGGGTTTGCAATTGATTGTTTGTATTTGCTTTTGCATAACTTATCTGTTTGCACGCTATGCATTAACCTTAACATATCACAATAAATGTGTCATTTAAAATTCCTTGAAAACCTTACCGATGACAAATGACATGTCCGGCTACCTACTTACAATTGAATAGTGAATTAGTTAAAGGCCTCCTGCATGGTCTAGTGCAGGGGTGGCCAACCAGTCAGAGACTAAGAGCCACATTTTTTACTGTGTTACCGCAAAGAGCCACATCACCGGAGGGTGTGCTACGCGAAATAAAACCTGTTCATTTATTTCGCGGACCGGGGGAGGTGGGGGGTGCTACACGCGAAATAAAACCGGACACCAGTTCATTTATTTCGCGGACCGGGGGTGGTAAGAGGAATAAAAAAATTGCGCCCCTCCTAATTTTAAACCCGGTGCATGAAACCAGTCCGTGGTGCAAAAAAGGTTGGGGACCGCTGCCCTAACTGTGTTTTTTTTCGTCTTCTGAAATTTTGCGAGCGGTGCGCGTTTGACGAAAATACCGTATTGAACTCAAGCGAAGCGAACACGCACATAAAAAAAAACCAAAAACACAAACTTCGATATGAACGTAAGAGCCGCATGAAACCAGGCAAAGAGCCGCATGCGGCTCGGGAGCCGCGGGTTGGCCACCCCTGGTCTAGTGGTAAGCAGTAATTTGTTGTGATTATTGGGATATTAATTTGGCATTTTGACTGAAATCTATAAGAAGATCAGCAGATTTGCTCTTAAGGTTCTAACTTTTGTTACTGTTTGGGAGAAGAGAGGGAATTTTATATTTAAGTGTATATTTAGAGGACAAAATGAGGCCAATGCAGTGTCGCAAAATGATTGCATTTCTGAAGGAAGACTTCCAGCGGGCATTAATCTGCAACCGCTGTCAGCTTGTAGAGCAAGATCCTTGATCTAAAAGCCCAACTTGCTGGACTTGGCTGTTCTGTGTAATTGATAGAGTTCCTGTAGAGAGGGGCGCATAATGCAGGGACAGCATCTCCAGAGTTTGTGGTGTCCAACCAATCCCAAGGCAGGCCTTGCAAGCCCAGTCAGTGCTTAATTTGTAAAATAAGAGACGCCGGGGCTCATCTCGCCTCCCCCAACCACACGCCCCCACGCGGAGGAAAAAGGTAAACTTCTCCTACATTTTACATTTTAACCTCCTACCTCTGTGTCGCTGCATTTCTGTCCCTCCCTCTGGTCTTATGGTAACTTTCCAGTGGTGGAGCAACAAGGGTTAAAAACAGGAGCGATGATATGGTTGCTTTTTTTAAAGACGCTCTTGTTGACGTGCAGATTAGATCAATTTGTGAGAAACCTCTCTCGCACTCTGCGCTGGAAATTGCTATGGTGTTAACAGCTGTGTAACTTGTAACTTGTTCTCCCAATGTCTTTGTGAACACTCTGAAAGCACAAATTGTTTCTTGGCTGTTAAGTATGTTAAAATACGCGTTGTTGTCGCACTTTAGATATTTATGAGCCCAGGGCGCTGATTCTGAGTAAGACATTTGCCGGGGCGCAAAATCGGATTCTTAGCATTTGCCGCGGCTGTGCCCCGGCTAGCCCCGGCACAAATTAAGCATTGGGCCCAGTGCTCTGAGAGTGGGAGGACTGATGAGTCCCAGGGCACCCTGGCACACCACCCAAGAAAAGGGAATGAGTCCCCATGTTATTAGAGGTGTAGACAGTATAGTGTGGTCATGTGGTCACTGCTGGGCTGAGATAGCGTGCCGTACACATGTAAAAACTGGGGGCACGTGCCACTTCTCGGTTTTGGCGATTTGGACAAAAAAAAATTAGCAATCGTATATACTTCATGATGACTTTGATACTTTGCCATCGTTTTAGTGTCTTAGAATAGGTTTTTGAAGACACATATGCTGGCTTGTTTTCAGAGGGTGATTCATCTGCCGAGTTTCGACTCGGATGACGCATATAACACTACCTATGTTATTGTTACCATGGAAATCTGTTTGCATGCACCTGGAAAAAATTCCGGCTACTGTGTGAATAGATAGGGTCCGTCCTTTAAATCAGTCCCACTGGGAAACAACGCATCTCCAAAATGTTAAAATACTTAGCCTTGTGAAAACACCACAAAATAAAATGTGGAAAATCACAGCACAAATACACCTCACTCAAATAATACAAATCGGATCTCCCACCAAATGACTTAATAATGTTCACATATAACCAAATGCGACTAAGTCAAAAATAAATAAATAAGGAGAGTACGAAAGATAATGATGTGGCAGTGCTGGTAATAATGTCAGAGGGGTGACCAGCACTCCCACATCATTATCTTCCCATCTTTACCATAATTACCATCTATTTATGATAATTGACCACTGACTGCCATTATATTTGAAGTCAGTGGTAAATTATCATAAATAGATGGTAAAATCACCTCAGACTGCCTTTGTACTGCCTCAGACTCACCTCATATAATCACAAGGGGTGAAAAAATAGGAGTGAGATATTTCACCATTGGCTTCAATTACATTCGACATTCTGGTAGCTCACGGCTCACCCTGAAAGTTAAAGAAGTGGAATGTCAACAACAAAAAGAATCTTAAGAGCAAATTTGCTTAATTTCTTATAGATTTAAGTCAAAATACCAAATTAATATCCCAATAATCACAACAAATAGTGAAAGCACAACACAGATGACCTTTGAATGCTGCACAAGCAAGAAGGTCAGAACAGAACATAGAGCATTGACCACTGACTGACCTCCATTATATTTGCCGTTTGGATGCTCATGGCTCATGCTGAAAGGTAGATAAGCAGAATGTTAACAACAAAACTATCTGGACAGACAAAACCCAATGTAAGTAGTAAATCATGATTTGGGTGGAAGATTTTGGGGTGGAATATCCCTTTAAGTCTGTTCATCACCTGTAATCATATAAAAATTAAATTCAGTGCCAGAGTGAAAAATGTAAAAAAAAAAAATCCGTATCTCAGCAGA
This sequence comes from Aldrovandia affinis, assembly GCA_029706075.1. Lineage (NCBI taxonomy): Eukaryota > Metazoa > Chordata > Actinopteri > Notacanthiformes > Halosauridae > Aldrovandia > Aldrovandia affinis. Next base: position 331,539 of record JAINUG010000445.1, on the reverse strand, counting down.
TGAGTCAGGATTCGTCTAGGTATTCTACGAGGGTCTGAAAATGTGTTAAGTGGTTAAGTTCAAACACTCCAATGCGTAGCAGGAAAATGAGTGTAAAACCCCCACACACGCACACCCAGGCAGATGTGGCCTGACACACAGCCCGTCGGACTGGCATCAGGTGTGTGTGCCTCACAGGCCTCTGATAGAACAGCTGTGACAGAAAGTGAAAATGATTATTCATGGCAAAATCCACTTACTAAGTAGACACATGGTGCATGCAGGGCAGTCCTACACACAGGGTGATTATGCCTGAGCTGTGAGTAGCCAGTGACATTGGCAAAGTGGTGTGTGACAGTGCTTCATACATGGGAAGATATCTCACTGCTGGTCATTCATCTTTGTGCTGTGGGTCACCATACGAAACACATTTTACGGGCTCTGAGAATCCTGTGGCAGCAGTGGATATAAAGCCCATTAAATGGCATATCATTACATTACATTACAGGCATTTGGCAGACGCTCTTATCCAGAGCGACGTACAACAAAGTGTTAACCATAGTCAAGAACAGTTTAGCTGAAAGCCACCCTAGTGGGAAGTACAATTCCTGGGTGCTAGGAGCAACCACATAGTTAAACTAGGACCCTGTAGGTAAATCTGTAGCCACAATTCAGAGGTAGCAATAAAGCAATCAATGCAGAAAATAATGTCTAAGCCTAATACAATACATAAACAAGTAGACGTGTAAAACTAAGCAACTATGTCCCTAAGTTAACAAAAACCGGACTACGGGGAGAGGTGCACCCTGAAGAGGTGAGTCTTCAGTCGTGGCTTGAAGGTGGCCAGGGTCTCAGCTGTTCTGACTTCCACAGGAAGGTCATTCCACCATCGTGGAGCCAGAACCAACAGGAGACGTGACCGGAAAGCGCAGGTGCGGAGGGGGGGAGGTGCTAGGCGTCCTGAGGTAGCAGAACGGAGTGGTCTGGCAGGTGTGTAGGGTATCATAATGCTTTATTACTTTTTTGCTTAAGGTAAAGAAATCCACCTGGTGGATCTGCCCTATTTAAGAGCACTCATAGGCCGACACAGCATATCAAAAGGTTTCGCCACTAAATAGATCGTACGTGTCAATTTAACGTGGTTGATGTCGTTTCCTTGTTTGGGAAATTAGTATTTGGGTTTTTTTCTTGCACCCGTAGCATGAGGTTTTATTCCTGTCAAACCTGGCTATGATATATCTAGGCATGGAGTCACAGACCAGGGTTTTTACTTGTAGTGCAGGCCAAGACGGGTAATTACGCGCTTCTGTCAAACGCGTGTTACTGATTTCAGTCTTTTTTGGTCACATATTTCTGTGTCAGTGTGTACATTTTATTTTTGCCACTAGATGGCAATATTGATTTACAGATTCTACCAGCTTTCAGATATTTTAAACTCTATGTGAAAACATTAAACACTGTAAGTGGAACCCATTTATTGTCATTTCCACTGATTGTAACTGAACATTTTTGCTTGTTTTTGTATTCCCAAAGGAATGTCTGATCTTTAATTAAAAATGTAAATGTATGTACAGGACTGCTGGTAGGTACTGTGGCTTGTTAAGACACTGTGTCAGTGTGTGGATAGGCCCCACGGCATGGTATCAAATCCGGACCGTGCCAGTGCCGACTGTGGCCAGTGGGCTGATGCATAATTGGCCGTAGTGTCGCCCAGGGAGGCAGGGATGTGGTGGCAGGGATGACCATGTCTCATTGCAAACAGCCATCCCCACAGGTCAGTTAAGCACCCACAGTCTGCCTGCACAAAGCTGCACGTGAGGGAGTGTCTTCCTCTGACTCATAATCTGTGCAAGATGAACTTACGGACTGCGGTGTGAAAAGTGTATCATGAAATGATGGGTGTTGGTCAGAGTGCTGCTTTAAGGCATGATGTGATGCAGGAGATTTTTTGCTTTTTTTCTGTGTTTTTCCTGGCTTGATAAAAGGTGCTTATTATAACTTGTTCATGGAATTGTAATTGAAAAGAGAGTGGAGAGAGATGCAATGAGAGGGGTACCCTGACTAAACGAATACAGCACAAAGATAACATTGGCATTGTCTCAGTGGTATGATGATGAGTCCTTATTTTGGCAAGTCCAGGATACTAAATGCAAAAACAACAATTGCAGGGTTTGCTTCCATTCATTCAATTCCATTCAATCACATACTTCATGTAACAATAAGTTATCTTTTCTGTGCAAAAAGTATCGTACTTATCATACATTTTTTATTATATCACCACTTTGAAATTGCTTTTATGATAGCAAATAAGCATAAGTCGTTGTATGTTATAATGCATTATATAAGAACATAAGAACATAAGAATACATAATGATGAGAACGGGCCGTTCGGCCCATCTTGGCTCATCATGTCCTAATCTAAAGAACATCTAGTACTACATCTAGCCTGGCCTTGAATAGCCCGAGCGTTTCTGCCTCTACTACCTGACCTGGCAAGCTGTTCCAGGCATTGACAACTCTCTGTGTAAAGAAAACTTCCTAATATCTGTGCGGAATTTGCCTTTAACTAATTTCCACCTGTGGCCTCTTGTTCTGCTGACCCCACTTATCTTAAAAATCTTTGGTATTTTACTTTGTTAATCCCTTTTAGGAATTTAAAACCTCAATCAAATCCCCCTAAGTCTGCGTTTGCTAAGTTTAAATAAATTGAGTGCCTTAAGTCTATCATCATAACTTTTACCTTTCATACCAGGTATCAGTCTAGTTGCCCTTCTTTGGACTTTTTCAAGAGCTTCAATATCTCTCTTGTAGTGCGGTGCCCAGAACTGCACACAGTATTCTAAGTGCGGTCTGACAAAGGCGTTATATAACATTAATATAACCTCCTTTGATTTGTACTCTATACCTTTTGCTATGTATCCCAGCATCCTGTTGGCTTTTTTCACTGTATCACCTATAACATACTATTTGCAAGTGAGCAGGGCTATAATACGTTATACCCTTTGGTCTTTTAATCTATCATATCAATATTTTGTATGACATTATAGAGGCTGTTATAATGACCTATGGGTTGATATGAGTGCTTATAGCATCATTTATAATGCATTACAAATACATCATAAGGCACCATAAATGCAGTTAAAAGGCATTAAATACATAGAGAGTGTTACAGAGTGTTTTGATTGCTAAATATCCTGTAGCTATTATTCGCACGAATGTTTGTAATTTCTATTTGACACGCTTAAATTGACACGTACGATCTATTTAGTGGCGAAACCTTTTGAGATGCAAATTCAATTGTCAAGCCAGTGGAGCATTTGAAAAATGCACATTTTGAAGATATGATCTCCTGCCCCATGGGATTGGGGCTGGGGGAGTCCCCAGTTAGACACAGTTATAGGTGACCTTTATACCCTTCCACCCGGTTTCCTTCCTCCGAGGCCACTAATCAACGTGATCAATTCCCGACACTTGTTCTAGTTCCTGGCAATTAGCTCACATTTATCAGGGCTATTATTCGCTCCTTAGCTCAGGCCAGTCTAATAGCCTCTCCCAATTACTCCAAGCAGACCTGCTGTGAAGCTGCTGCCGCTGTAATTGCACCTCAGTGTAATGAAGGACCTTGGGCCTACCTGCCTTATCTTAATAACCTCAAAGGGGACCATTAATTAACGGGGAGGTCACATTGTGGCCAAACCATCCTGTAACCTGCTTAAATGTCATCTCAGTCTCTCCTGGGTTCGGTGAGACTATGAGTGATGCAGGGTCAACAGGCCATTCAGAAACTCTGTGTGTGTGTGTGGGGGGGTCTATTTGTGTGTGTGTGTGTGTGTGTGGGGGGCAACTTTGATTTTCCGGTCTTGTCACAACTCTTTTAGGAACACCTGCCCGAGTATTCAAAATAAAGTCTCCGTTTCAGCAGGCTAAATGTCCTCGCAGCAATGGGAAGTGGAACTGCTATCAGAAATCAGACCTCTGTGTATGTCTTACAAGCTCTTTTCAGCAAGCTCCATGCTAACTAGCACACATGCGCCCCATTCTTCTGGTGAATATACAGTATATATGCGCTGGTGGTGGCAAAGCATTACACGATCCATAGAAGATAATATACAGAGGCAGATGTTCAACAATGTTTTGATACAAAGAGACACGCGATTACCTTCCTATAATGAGCCACAAAATACTTCATAGAAAGGCATGAAGATATTTATAATCGTATACTCTCTACGTTTCTGATAGCCCTTTCAATGGGCATACTTCTGACCACCTGCTTGTGTGAGCCTAATAAAGCCAGCTTAAGCAGCGGCGGTTTGTGGAGTAGCGCCGGGTGGAGCTGCCAGGGAGAAGGACAATGGTGCTGGGTGCATTGTCAGATCGTGCATTTGGAGGAGCCTCTGGAGGATATGGAGCTATTGCGGCCGTGAACACAGCCATTCTGTTCTGTTTCCAGGCCTACTCTCTGTGGTCGGAGGCTGCCAAGTCCTGGGAGACAGCGTGCAGATGTCGGCGAGCCACACTGATGAGCAGACCCTCTCCATATGGTGACCGTTTGAAAAAACATGTCAGGACACAAGTCCTGCTAGGCCAGTGAGGGTCATGCATCTGAAATGCCAATCATTCAGATGGACCGAAAACCCACAGGCGTCCCCCGACTTCTCACTGTGGATTCTGAGGGTTTTGTCTTCACTCGAACTTCCGCTCACACCTTGACCAAGCCTTACCTGCCTTTGAGATCTTCCAGCTCACATATTGTTGGTGGGTGAGGGCGGGGACAACAAAAAGAGAAGCAATTATCACTGTCCTACAGTCTTGATACATGTCCTGAAAGCTGCAAAACCCTCATTTGTAAACAGTCCCAAGCCCCCAAATTGTACGTCAGGTAAGTAAAGCTGGCATGCCCATTTCTCAGCGGCTCTGCAATCTAAAGACAGGGGAATCAATAGTGGACTGCAGCACTCACTCAAAACAGACTCCTCCATTGGGCAAAATCTCCCTGATACCAATCCATCTCCTTGCAAGCCCATTACAGCGCATGATACTGGAAAGTGCTCCTGGTATCCCCATTAATCTGGGGACAGAGTATCCCTGGTGCCCCCCCCAGGGAATGGCTCTGACTTAATGGACAGGACTCTCTTTGTCAGTGAAAAAGGTCTTCATCACAGTGTAACTGCAGCACACTGTGATGGCGTGAGTGAGGAAAGTCAACCAGCTGGAGAGTGCTGCCATGGTGCCCTCTGTGTCTGGTTAGGGTTAGAGGTCATGGGCACCACCTCTTTATGACATCACAGATGAGCAAGCCCAATCAGAGCAGCTCTGAATGTGTTCACACAGGTGGGGTTCCATGCTTAGGGTCATGTGTAAAAAATGCTGGACAGGCCCAGTTGCCCTACCACAAGGTAGCTGAACGGGCTTGCTGATCTATGATGCCATGATGAGGAGATTACCATTATGAGGGAGTGCCTATTGTGCACCCACAACATGGAACACCTTACAAAAGGTTCTCCAGTTAGAGGTGCTGGTACCACTTAGGGAGTTCAAGACCCTGGTTGCAGATGTCCTTAAGGAGGAGTGTAGATGTTTCCCATAGGCTGGATTCTTTAGGCATATATATAGGTGTCTTGGAAGATGTTTTAATGGATTGTATTGTCTTATGTGTGTCAACGTAACTTTTAAATGCTGTTCTGCTGCCTTTCTTGGCCAGATCTCCCTTGAAAAAGAGATTGTATCTCAATGGGCTTTTTTACTGGTTAAATAAAGGTTAAATAAAATAAAATGAATAAAAACCATGGGGTGCCATGGTGGACTGAAGTTAATTTGTATGTAGATAGGACAAGGGTGCAATGTCAGAGTTTCGACAAACCATCTGTAATGTACAGAGTATCTGTACTGTATTTTATTGTGTTGAAGCCTGGAAAACCAAGAGTACGTACCTCCCGTGCAGTTTTAGGTTAAAAGCTTTACTTACTATAGTACATTTGAGGAATAGATTTTCCCATATCATAATTGTGTCACATATTCATTCATGTACATACTATTGTTGTAATGGTCGCAAGTGGAATAACAGAATGGCTAATGTGTAAGATGCACAGTCCTCAGGAAAAGGGACAAATTGCTCTTTCACCTGCTTCTAGCCAAGACAGACAACTGAAGAATTTCAAGGTCGTCCATACTGTTTGTGGGCAAACACACCTGTGCATTTCATTGTGGAGCACCAAAACAAGAGGCGTGTACAGAAAGAAGGATATCATTTATTATTTAACTTTGATTTTATGTATTCCCTTTTAATTTAAATTTTAAATAAATGAAACTTCATGCGACACCCTGTAAATGTAACTAGGACAGTCGGCGATGATGTATACTATATAATTAACTATGACACATTTTGAAAAGCATAAAAAATATACTACAATCGCATTACAATTGAAAAACAATGCTGTATTAGTATCATTTACTTTTTCGATGAGAGAATCTCACTGTCGTGCCATGACACATCACGCTGTCCATAATCATCCGCTCTGGACTTCCATTTTGCGATCCTCGAGTCGTTACTCTGCAGTTTGCAATCGGCAGAACAAACCTGACTCACGTTGCGTCCGCGTTCACAGTAGTGCTCTCATTAGCAGTGCAGAGACTCTTTACTCACACCGTGCCTGAAATCACTTCAGCGCTTCCAGGGTCACTCTTTGAGAGCTCACAGTGACCCTCTTCACCATGGCTACAGGCATATTAGCTACACTCTGATCCAGGTATTTAGCTCTTCAAATGAATCCTTTGCCAAATGTCAAAATATTTCCACCAGAATGTGTCTCTTTCCTCTGAGGCCGGCCGGCCAGCCTCGATTCCCTCAGGTGCCCCATGCTCCATTTTGAATTTGAATTTTGCATTCAGACCTGATTTCATGCAATGTGCTGGCAATTCACAGCACTGCACAGCACTTGCCTTTTGTACTGTTCTCATTGAGTGAGTTACAGGGAACTTACAAAATAAAGGCTCACACTAAACTAAGGGTTCTGGCAGGTTCTGTTATGGTGTGGGGTGCATTTTCCTGGCATGGCTATTCTTATGGGATTTTGTATAAATTTGTCAAATGTGGTCTCTTCCAGAATCACAAAGCCCCATCCACAGGGCACGAGTGGTCACTGAATGATGGGCAAGAAATGATGAGCATGAAAACGATGTAAACCATATGCCATGGCCGTCTCAGTCACCAGATCCCAACCCAACTGAACACTTATGGGAGATTCTGGAGCGGCGCCTGAGACAGCGTTTTCCACCACCATCAACAAAGCACCAAATGATGTAATTTCTCATAAACTCATTTTACAAGTTTATGCACCCGTGTTGACATTTAAGATGCTATGTACACACATACAACTTTCAATTTATGAGTGTCTGGGTTTCCACACGGAATCTTTTCATGCCAACTTGTAATCATATCTTTGATCTGTTCGTGTTTAGAATTGTAGAATCCTGTAGGATCCCACTCAAACACATCAAATGGCGGAATAGAAGTGTCCAAGTGGTGAAGAATAGCGTGTAGTCTTACCTTGTGATACCGGAACGGGATTAAATGAATATTATTTAACTCCAATTATTTTATCTGACTCCAATTAATTTGACCTTTCTCTCTTAACAGTTACTTATAGTATTGTATAATATGCAGATGAGAGACTGTAGTCTCTTAGCTGGCGTAGTGTGGCTCTATAGGTACTACGATCTCTAAAAGAGATGTGGACATGCCTATGGCCTGTGTATAGCCTACCAAGAATACAATTGTGTATCTCCCGACGGCACTAGTGTATAGGCGAGTGACTTTGGAGTGCACCTAACCAAAGTTGTGTGTGTGCTGTTAACAGTAGCCTTAAACCCACAATGTGTAACTGCAGTAGGTAAGATTAATGAGAAATGCTGAGTTATGCTGAGAAATGCTGAGACACAAACCCATTGCTCATGGCATCAGCTTTCCAACCACACCAAACATGATTATACTGTACATGTAAATGATGAAGTTACAGTCTACCACATTAAACTCAGGGACTTGATCAACAGCCCTGAGAGCAGCCCCCTCCATGTCCTGTTTCGCCAGAGTCAGCAGGACTGCTTTTATTAGTGCGGGCATTCTGGGCAATACCAATGTTTACACATCTCACCGTCTGGCTTCCTGCTGGCATTGTAAATACAGTTAACATTATTTTTTTATTTTTTTGAGCCATGGTTCTGTGAACCACCCTACAAAATAATGCCATTTTACACCTGTAAAACAAGAGGTATGCATACATACAGATTGTTCTTTTGCATGTCAAAGTGTGATTTACAATTACAAACGGTAATTTACCTTTTTGCGTTTATATGTATTTTTGACAGCAATTTCAGTCCATAGACTGCACTCCTTACACTCCACATGCCCGTTCGGCCAGAGAAGTCGCTAGAGTGTGACCCCTCCGCTCAGCCTCCTCTGGCAAACTGACTGCCCCATCCCTCCGGGCGCCTGGCAGCCGCTCCTCGCGGTCTCGTCTCTTCTCTGTTCTGACCCCTCGCTGGTGGAACGACCTTCCGCAATCGGTCAGGACCGCGGAATCACTTGCGATCTCACTGAACACTGCACATCTAGCTAAATGTAATACCCTGCCACTAGAAACCATATCTCCACCTTTGTTCCACCTTCATGCAAAACTCATTCTGGCTATTACAGCTCCCATGGCAACATTGTGGTTAAAGAATATTTATTTGAACACGCATTCATTTCCCAAATGTAAGCTAAATGTCACATTTCATCCCACATTTGACACAATTATAGCATCTTTCTCTTTAAATTTGTATTTTAATTGAGATTTTCAAAGGTTATTTTGCATTTTTCAAAAATTTTAATGTTTGATGCAGATCGTAACCCCATTCACACAGCCTACAGTACAGTGGATCGAATCCGGACTGTGCCGGATTCAGTGCCAGTATGGCTAGATAATGCATAATTGGCTGTAGCATTGCCTAGGGAGGGAGGGTCTCATTCGGTAGGATATCTCCTAACTCATCACTCAAATGTGACTCCTCTGGTGGATCAGG
>JAINUG010000445.1:135000-317500 GCA_029706075.1 Aldrovandia affinis | reverse complement strand
TCACCCCCGTGTCGTGCCTACCTACGCACCTACTTATTTTAGAGCGCGGGTTCTTGCTGTGTAGCTGAAAGAGCACGCCGGTGACCTTGATTCACGGTTCGGGCAGGTGCAGCGGTTCACCTCCTGCTTTACAAGCCACAGTGGCTGCAAATGTGACATGCTGCACATAAGCACTGCTTCGTGTATTGACTTGAGATTTAATGTCACATCAGGCACTTCTCTGAAACAATAACAATAGTTAATTGTACAGTCAGTAAATAGATTAAAACGTCACCTGTTGTAGTACAGAAGCTATACAGATTTTAAAAAGTAAATAAACAACCGTAATTGGAACATTTTACATAGTTATCCCTCTGTGTTATTAGTTATTTCATGAAGCTCCAGTTGCTTTAAAACAGCTCCCACTGTTGATAACAAATTAATGCATAGCTACCTCCCAAAAGAGAAGAATAAAACCTGGTTAGATAACCAACCGTAGGATAAATTCAGATGTGGCAGCTGTAATAACTGTTCTTCTATCCAACAATTTAACTTTTTTCTATCATGTCAATAATGCCAGCAGGAAGTATAATATCAAATACAATATCTGTTTTCCCTATTGTTTGTTGTCTAACATCTTGAGTGTCTATGTGGCTGTCTTCTGTAGACAGAACAAAGCACCAGCTTAAGAATGCTCAAGTACGGCTTATGTACACCAACAATGATTAACCAATGGTCAGAAAATACAAGGTAGTACATGTGAATAACCTGGTTTCCCTCAAGGCTGCAGGAATTCAAGTAATTAACATTAAAGTCTGTAAGCAGTGGCAACATTTTGAAACGTTTACTGCAATGTTAGGGCTATTGGATTTTCCAGCTATTCACACCAGGTGTAAATAGAAGGGTCTTGCTATTCAAACCAGGTGTAAATGGCTGCACTATGTGGCAGCTGCTATTTGCACCAGGTAATACAATGTTTACCTTTTAAGATGCCTTTACTCGCACCTAATATTATGGTGGTGGGGAATTGCAATACAGTATAGAATTAAGATTTTCACAATTTTGTCTTTTAGAAGTTACCGGTAAGTATTCAAGTCTTACAATCAAGAGAAGAGAGCTATAGCAATTGATAGACAGCTAAATTAACATCATCAGATCATCATGTTTTTCACTGATATATCCGATGTTGATTATGAGGTAAATGTTCTATAAGTAAACCTTTTATTTAGGACACAATGGGGATGAGCCAATGATAGCGGTTCAGGCATACGCCTTCCTCTCTGGGGTTTTTAAGTTTTAATACGTTTTCAAAGTTTGAATAAACACGTCACAGAAACATAAATCTGTTGATTTAACGTGCCATTAGTAAGAAGATTCAACAGCTGCTTCCATCTTCTTGAGTATACGTTTACTATGCATGTTGTAATGTAACAACATACCACATTTACTCAATTCCAAGTCAAACCTTTTTGACGATGTTGACCGTGTCATTATGATTTCTATTCAGTGGCAATTTAGATATTTATTTATATGATTACATATTAACATTTTTCCATGAAACTTGAACTCAGGGGTGACCTTGAATTGAATAAATATGGTTTCACAATGATGGGACCTAGACTCTATCACCGTTTGACTAGTTAGATCTGAATGCCTGTGATATTACACACCTGTGTTTGTTTGTTTCCATTACTCACCTATCATATTCCATACCAGTCAGCTACCCACCAATCATACAGGTACATGTTGTTGGAGATAGGGAAATAGAATATTGTAAGTGGATAATTCAAGATCCATTAACATCAACACATTATGTGGTTATCCAATTAATTATATTTCCTCTTGCTCATTTCTGTACCTCATCATAATTGCAATACTCACTTATGAATGTCAAATTATGTGTTACAGTGAACACACAAAAATATTTGGACAGTGATACTTTTTGTTGTTGTTTGGCTCTGTATTCCAACACTGGATTTGAAATGATACAATGACCTATGGGGTTACAGTGCAATACGGTGCCAGCTTCAATTTGAGGGTATTTCCATCAATATTGGGTGCACTGTTTAGAAATGACAGCATGGTTTATACATAGTCCCCCCATGTTAGGGTAACAAAAGTATTTGGACCAATTAACATCATGTACAATAACATTGTGTTGTTTGAGGCTAGTATTACCAAGTGTACCATAATGTATTTACTGTTATGTTGAATAACATTTGCATTACTTATGTTCCAAGTCTTTAATAAACTGCTAATTTATCTCTTTATTTGTTTCTAATGTTTCATCAAAGTACTAATTTGTTATTGAGGATTGGTGGGATTAAATTATATTATGTCAGATTTTTAATATGAGGATAATCCCTGTGTTTTGCAGTAGTGAGGCAGGCAGGCAGGCAGCATCAGCCTGGGCAGTGAGTTCATCATCATCATCATCATCATCATCATCATCATCATCATCATCATCATCATCATCATCAGAGCAGCAGGGGCAGTGAGCAACCACATCACAAGTGCAGAGGGCATTTAATATGAGGATAATCTGTATTTTGCAGTAGTGAGGCAAGCAGACAGGCAGCATCAGAGGCAGTGAGCAGCTCATCATCATCATCATCATCACCACCACCATCATCAGAGCAGCAGGGGCAGTCAGCATTATCGCCGGAGCGTCAGAGAAGGTCATGGTCAGATCAGCCCCCGGGCCTCAGCTTCACCTGTTGTGGACCCCACCAGTCCCCACTGATCTGAGCAGACAAGATGTTTCTGTACACTTCAGAATGCATCCTGCTGCTCAATGAAGACAAGTGAGCTAGTTCCAGTAGCAGCCATAAATGCCCAAGCCATAACACCACCTCCCACCATCTTGATCTCATCTGTCAATAAGACAGAACTCTACAGGCTCTTTTAGGTACTTTTTTAAAGATTTAGTTTCTGACTCTATCCCATTTTCTCCCAATTTAGTAGCCAATTACACCCGCTATTTTTATGTCAATCCCCCCCTAGTAATGTGAGTTCGCTGCCGTAGTCCTGCGACCGGTAGTGACGAAGGCAAAGTAACATCTCCTCCGAGACGTCACTCGCCAGGCCGTCGACTGTAACCCGGTACTACAGGGCCACTCTCATGTGCAGCGAAAGTCCTGTCGGCTTCCCTCCCCCCTCCCTGGGGCGGACAGCCAATCGCCGCCCCTGGTGGCGCTCGCGGCCAGAGCCGACTCTGGCGAGACGGGAAACGTTGTAACCACTGGACCACGCGGGAGGCCCACTTTTGGGTACTTTCTTTAGCAAACTGTAGCCTGGCCATTCTCTTATTGAGGCTTACCAGTGGTTTGCATCTTATAGTACACCCTCTGTAGCTTTGCTGCTGTAGTTTTCTGCGAATGTTAGTCTTTGACACATCTATGCCTGCATCCTGGAGAGTGATGCTGATGTCTCGGACTGTTGTCAGGGGTTTTTTCAGCACAATTGAAATTATTCTTTGGTCATCCGCTATAGTGGTCTTGCTGGGTCCACAGGGTTGTTTGCCATTGCTGAGCTCATCAGTGCTTTCTTTCTTCCTAATGACGTACCAAACAGTTTATTTTGGCTCGCCTAATGTTTTGGCTATTCGTCTGATCCATTTTTTATTTTTTATTCAGCCTTGTGATTGATACTTTGGTCTTCAGACACTGGCAACAGGCTCCAAACGCAAAGCTAGACATTGACAGGCCTCCTGCGCATGCACTAACGATGCAAACAAACACACCCGCCTAAATGAGAATCAGTTGTGAAACCGTGCAAATACTTTTGGTACTCTTAAATAGGGGGGCTATGTACATAACATTCTGTCATTTCTAAAAGGTTTATCCACCTTTGAAAATACCCTGAAATCAAAGCAGGCAGTCCACATTTTAACCCCATAGTCATTGTATAATTTAAAATCCAAAGTGCTGGAATACAGAGCCAAAACAACAAAAGATGTATCACTGTCCATAGCCTGCACTTAGTTAGAGAGTTCAATGTATGTCTTCTGTCTACTGTATGTCTAGTGTGAGTCTGTATTGTACATACACACAAATCAATATTCAACAGTGACAGCATAAATACAGCAATATCTGAGGAGAACGGGGTAAGATGTCAGTGGGTAAGATGAGCCACACCATGTTTTAAGGAATCCAAAAACAGTATGCAGTATTAGTTATAAGTTGATCTCAACATTACAGCCTCCATGTGGTGGATGGGACCACAGTGCACATGGTGAAGGAACTCGAGCCAAACTTGTGGTTTTTGCCATATGATGTGATTTGATTGAGCTGCTTGTATAATGACAACTGTATTTGAGGGGATTATTGGAAGGTGGTATCATACATCAGGTAGTACTTATGTTAGTTATAACATGAGGTTATAGATCAGATATGGTATTTGGTCTATCCTGCTGTGCCACACAGAATTTGGTTTTGTTCAGATCATAGCTGAGCTCATATTAAATCAATGTGGGGGGAAACATCTTAAAAAATAACTGTACACTATACTTATTTAATACATATAGTTTCTGAAGAGGGAAGAAATGTGTGTTGTCATTGAGTAATAATTTGTGAACTATGTAATCTAGGCATAATGTTGTTTCTAGGGATGCACAAGAACCTAAAGTATACAGTCCATACAAGGAAACACCTTCAATGCACCTTGGCATAGATTCTACAAGTGTCTAGAACACTTTTGGAGGGATGCAACACCATTCTTTCATGACCAAATTCCATCACTTGATGTTTTCTTGATGGTGGTGGAAAACGCTGTCTCCAGAATCTCCCATAAGTATTCAATTGGGTGAGATCTGGTGACTGAGAAGGACATGGCATATGGTTTTTTGAAAGGTGTTCATAAAGTTACATCATGTTATATTATGTAATATTTTTCAAGAAGAGAATGAGAACATTGTCTCTATATTTTAAGCAAAGCATTTCTTAAGGATAGCTAACTAATTAATTCCCTGCTAGATTCAAGGTTTGGTGCAAGATTTTTGATACACCCATTACAACATTGCTCCAGAAATGTACCCCAAGATTTTCACATGGGGGCATTGTGTTTTTGTGCTTTATTGATTATTATTGGGACTCAAATGAACCCTTTTTCCATTTAAATTCATACAAAACAGTCACACTCTTTGAAACAAAGTAACACTCCAAATGTTCCCCTTTTTTCAAAAGTCAATAATAATTTGAAAAAAATAACACCGGGGAAAGTGTTTTTTGCTTACAAAGCTGATTTATAAATGCTTGGTGCATCCAACCAAACATTTCCCTTTCGTTTTCACAATAGAATCACATCTGGTGCTTTTTACAAATATCCACTCCCCTTTGGTAGCTTTATGCCATGTGATCGTAAAGAAGCACTTGCCATAAGCACTTGCCATAAGCACTTGGTTAATTTGGTTTAGCAGTTCAGGGTTTAGTGAATACATCAAGATTGGATGAAATTGAGCTTTTGGTCAATTTTGTCATGGCTTCTTGGGGACTATTGGTACAGTGGATGTAAATGAGTGTATATTAGTATGACTGTTAAGTCTCAGAAATAAATAAGACATACTATTTTGTGAAAAAACTGGTATGTGCTGTGAGACGCTCATTTAGACGGAACAGTGCTTCCAGACAGACTTGTGCGTAACGAAAGAGATTCTGTGCTCACTGAACAAATTTAAGCCTGTCTCTCCCGTCGCTGCTAAAAACATCTGTGCTTTGACCGAGACCAAAATCTCGACATTATTAGTGGATCTGCTGCTCCCCATCTCTCACTCACTATCCGTTTCCTGCCAAACACCAGGGACCGTTTGAGCTCTCTGTTGACTCTTAATTAAAACGCTGGCACAAACATCTCTTTTACAACCCCAATCCTTCTCCCCCCGAATGAGAACGCATACCCAAAAATACAACGTACTCACCACACAATCAGTCGCAGAGAGTTTAACAAGGGGGTGGGAGTGGGGTGGGGGGGATGTTGTTGTTAGGGAGGGGGTTGCAATTTATTTATTTCCCCATTTATCTCAGTGACCTGAATTAATCTGTCACCTCCTTGGCCCCTCATCTCCACAACACCCTTTTAATTTCTCCCCACAATTATCCTGAGTATTGATAATGGGCATTAGCATATTTATGATCATTGCTTTGCAGTTATTGTTTGCGCCGCACATTAATCTTCATCTGCCGCGCGTCGCCTGACAGCTCAATCTATTCTGCCATCTCTCGGTAGCATTCATATCGGAGAGGGCCATTGTTTCCCTGGTAAATAAACGGTGTTGGCAGGCTTGCGGGGGAGGGAGGGGAGAGACGATCGCGGGACGCGCCGTGATTGACGTGAACCCGCGGCTGCTAATCAGGTGAGGGCCTCCTCTCCAGCTGAGGCAGGGGGCCCGGTGGCATCATTGTTCCCACGCCGACGGGGGCGCCCGGTCCCTGCGCGCCAGCCATGGAGACGATTGTTCTCCCCGATTAGAGGCGCGTATTCCTCCCCCTCGGTTCCAGCCACGCCAGTTTCTTATCCACCTAACCCCACAGTCCCTTCTCGAACGTGGCAGAAAAAAACTGAGTGACTGCGGGTGGGGGGCGACTCCCTGCGCAGCTGGGGGGGGGCATTTGAATTGCTAAGCGCCTAATCGGAGTACCCCAGATGAGCGATGAATATGTGAGGTGTCACTCTGCCGGGTTGAGTGACAAGGCACTGATTGCGAGGTGATTGAGGTACTGGAGCCTGTCCAGGTTCACCAGGAGCCCCCTGCGGAGCCCCCCCCTGCGGAGAGCGATCAGATCAACCCCAGAGAAGGAGACGGGGGCTCAGGGGAGGGGCTGTGGGGCGGGACTGGCAGACACCAAGAGTTCATCCTAAATTAGAGCCAGGAGTACCTTGATCTGTCCGCAACTTCATCTGTTACTCCTGCCTCGACCGCAAACGCAACCGCTATCAGCACTGGCCATGGCCACAGCGATGTTCATTCAGACTTAGCACAACAAAACCTGGTGACTCCTATACATACTACAGCCTTCTAGTTCAATGCCTATTCATATCACTTACAGTCTTATCTTTTAATCTCAGGAAAACGTACATCCAACCAGCACAAAGACACAATACTGTTTAGTAGCTGTTAATAAAGTCCTGAAGACCACCAGTGGCATTAGTCACGGTGATTGTGTGGACTCAAAGGTGGTTACTAGCTGGGTGCACTTTGATCTTTCGGGCCTGTTTTTCTAGCGGCATGATGCCAAGGGGTTAGGACAAAAGGGCAACATGACCAACAAACTCTTCTGCAGCAGTTATGAAAGGATGGGAAATGTTCTCCCGCCTTTTACAATATATGAACTCACAGAGCATAAGATTAACTCAGCCTTTACAACAGCAGGACAAAGCAGAAATAAATTCAGATGTACAGTAAATGTACTCAGAGACGGGGAACACAATGCATGATCTATTTATTTTTCTCTCCCAAAGGTGAAACTGTGTGGCACAAGTGGCACCATGAGACGCTATGCATTCACTCAGTCTCAGTGCAGCTGCTAAAAGGCCATCTTGAACAGTCCTTTGAGATGCACAAATTAATTAATAAATACAGACGTGGTCATCAGCCACAAGACCCATTTGACTCGACCTGAATTTGCCAGGGGAACCCACAGCAACATCCATTCTTCCAGAGAGACATTTTGGGAATGTTCGGGCATCATCTGTGAAATGGTGAAAGAGGCAGATGTCACAGGGTTCAGAGGGTAATCCTGTAAGCAGTCTTTGGCATTAAACATACACAGCTCTCACTGGCCACGGAGACCAGGGTTCGAGTCGGCTCTGGCCGGGAGTGCCACCAGGGAGCGGCGATTGGCTGTCCGCCACAGGGAGGGGGGAGGGAAGCCGACAGGACGTTCACTGCACATAAGAGTGGCCCTGTAGTACTGGGTTATGGTCGACGGCCTGGTGAGTGCCGTCTCGGAGGAGACGTTACTTCGCCTTCGTCACTACAAAAGAAAACAAAATCAGAAACAAATTCTTTTTTTTTTTTTTAAACATACACAGCTCTTCATACTGCTGGTGCTGTGAGTCTGGGCTGTGAGTCAAAGGAACTGAAGTCCAAGATATATTATCTCTCTGGCCTATCATTTGGACTGTACATTACACAAGAGCTATTCAAACTTTTGACATCACTGAACTGATTTTTGGAACATATGTCTCAATAAGGTGCATGGTATGGGATGGTAGTTGTAACAGGAAAGATGGACAAATACACACGGATTGAATAGGGAATGAAACAGGAATAAATAAAAAGGTTTTTTTAGGGCAATTGTTTTAGCTATTTTCCTTTTTCTTATCTACAAATTTATAAAAACCCAATAGTACAAATATAGTATATCAGTTTTAGGATATATATTTAACGATTTCGCAGGGAATAGGCCCTGGCAAAACATAATAGGCCCCACCCCACCTCCCTTAATTTCTCTAACATGAAAAGAAACAAGCCAGTTTCGTGAAAGCAGCCTAATTGTGACCCAAGTCCATAACAATTTCACTCCTTCATGCACAATTGACACCCACTGCCTTCTCCGAACGACCGTCTCAGTGGGCCGCTCAGAACTCTACTTTATAAGAGGAGCCCCAACCATTCCGAGCATGTCACATAGCGTTTCTTTTACGCAAGCAATAAATACATATTTTTATCGACGACATCAATCCAGCAATAATGCACGGCTATGAGATATAGATTGCTTTATTTAAAAATCCCGAGGAGATTGTTTTATGCCACCAAAGTAAATCATTTCTCCCTTTACCCCCTTCCATTGTATGGCGCAATGCTTTGTTAGCCTAACTGTTACGAGATATATGCTAATACGTTTGAATATTTTATAGAAGCCGTAAAATTTGAAATCCATAATTTGTTAACGTGTTCCATGCGAGAAAGCACTAAAAGCCAAGCTATGAATACCAATAGAGTTTTTCTTTGTTTAAAGATAATCTTTCATGCACCAAAAGAGACGATTTCTTTCCCCCTATGTTGATCTTAACTCTTTGATAACTCTATGCAAGCGATCTAGACAGGAGATTTCATTGAACGGCTCGTACTGCAGCGAACTTAATATCCAGGAACCTCGCAAGGTCTTCTCCCGAGGTTGAGTATCTGCTCTCTGCCCTTAATTATGATTCTGTTGATTTACGTGTACGTGGCTCGCTTATATAGCCTAATCTATTTAATCTAAATAAGACCCCAATCAGCGGAGGGTATAAAAATAAGCCATTCATATTTAATGTCCACCATGCCCTTGCGCTAATGAGGAGCTACGGCTAGCACTGTTCCAGAACTGCCAACACAATGGATGCGAGGGGCAACAGAACTATATATCTAAACCTCTGCTTTATGGAATTAAAGGCTATTTTAAACTATAACCATTTCACCGTCGGGGTTGCGCTGTTCTTGTTAGCCTCACGGACAATTAAGACAGAGGGGAGATAACAGCAGGGCTGGGTGCAACGCTGGAGGAGGCTGCGGGCTGTCTATCCCCCCCCCCCCCTCTCCCCCAACATGAAACCGAGGGGCCCGGGATTGTACATTATCTCGCCACAAATTATTTCTCGTTTTACAAGCCGTGACTTACCCTGTGGGAGACGCCGAGCCTTAATGCTGCGCGTGCTTCCAGGCCCCCCGCTTGGCTCGTGGAGGGACAGTCCTGACCAGGGGGGGGGGGGCACTTTATTATCCATCCGTAGCAGGGCTCTATATCACCCACAGCGAGGAAGCCAACGCCACGATAAAGAGTCCCTCGCACCAACCTATTAATTTTCATATTTATTATTCCTGCAGAAACACTGATTCCTCACTATCGGGCGCTGTTTTCGTTTAAACTCTTCCAGCACCTGCGATACTATTGCGCCGTTATTACTGCGTACGTGCTTTATGCTGAGAGAACATTGATGGGTTTTTTGGAAACCAGGAACATTCAGAATGTCAGAATACTGGCCACTGGTGAGTGAGTGGTCGAGAGTCCGTTAGGCCCACTAGATAGGGCGTCGTGGATTCTGTCCTGGATGCTGTTGTGATATCGAGCAAGAACCATTGCGTAAACAGCTCCAGTAAAAATAGGGAATAACAGGAATAACACTAACCTGATTTTTTAACAGACAGGAAGTTACGTTATATGGGAATATTGGAAGAAAATCGGAAAAACCTTGTCTAAAAGGTATTTACCAAGATGCAGATAGTCGCTAAATTCAGTACCATGGACAAGGAATTGTGAACGTTGGCCACTGGAGACGTTCGCCTTTGAATGTCCTATTCAGTTTTATTGGCCCAATATATGTATATTATAGATATTGAAAAAATATCCAAAGCCTATAACCAAGCCCGATTCTAGACTGCTTTGATTGGGGGGATGTAAGAGATGTTGGTTGGTCACCAACTACTAGTGTTAATATGAGTGTTCTTGAGGACTGGAAGCTATAACATGCACTGTTTTATGTTTTTATCTAAAGCCATAGTAATTCATACATAAGCCTATATAATAATGTATGCCATTTAGCAGATTATTTTATCATTTTATCCAAAGTGACTTACAGTAGTGAATGCATACATTTTTCAGGATATGTGAATGGGAATTGAACCCATAACAAGTATTGTCAACGCCATGCTCTACCTACTGAGCCACACAGAACCACACTCTACCTACTGAGCCACACAGAACCAATATATATTAGTGGTTACATTTACAGAAGCCTATCATTTCTTAAATGTTAAACCCACCTCCACTTCCCTCTTTATTTATGCCCAATTATATCTGATTATTATCTATTCTTACATGGACTGGTATATTAAAGATTTCCAGTCTTATGAACAGTGCTATTTTCTATTTACATGTGAAGCTATACTGTATTTGGCTCATCATTTTCTTTTCAATTTTAACCCCCCCCCTTATAGGAGGACAACTTAATCAATGCCCAATTATATTTAATGATCATCTCATCTTACATAGTGTTTTGTTTTCAAGTTTCATGTTTTCATGTTACAAGTTTTCAAGTTTATTTTCCTTCTCTTACCTTTACCTGTCACCACCCCCTCTCTTAGGACATATTACAGCAGGTTGGTTTTTTTACAAGGTGTTTTGTGTTTTGTATTTTGTGTTTTTTTTGGTCTTTTTGTCTTTTTTTGAGTTCTGTGACTCAAAATCTTTTCATATTATACACATTTCATGGCTTAGTCTAAAGCATCAGTCTTCTGTTTGTGTGTGCAAAACCCAGAACAAATTCATCCATATCTAGCCCAGTTGTTATGGTCTTCTCATGGGCCAGAATCACCAAGTTTCTTTCTCTCATGTAAGATTGTGCGACGGAAGGGGGTTAGGACATGGGACAAAGTGGAGAAAGAGCTCTCGCATGCTGCAGATGATACTCCAATCACAAGTGCAGTTACATAGAGAAGATGGAGCTCAGCAAAGGCTTCCTTAAACTCTTGTAGGTGTTTCTAACTGGGTGGGCCAAAGTAAATAATGTCATGCCAGCTTCCTACGCTGCCATTTCTCTTTTTGTCATGCCCTCAAACCTTTATCAAACTCCAGCTTTTGATGTTTATGAGATTTAAAATGCCAGACTACTATCTGTTCGGTTTTCAAATGATGAATTGCACGTTGTGCAAAGCAAACTATGCTCTTCAGTGAGCAGTGAATCAGGTGGGTATTGTTGCAGTATCTAATATTTTTTCTCAGTCGGTACTGCAAAAGTGAAAACTCTGTTGACACTTCATAAATGCGTCACAATATTGACTTGTGCTTTAAATGCGTCATAATATTGACTTGTGCTGATAAGCTTTTTATATGAATCCTTAATGGTGTAATTGACTGGTAATTGACATGCACCTTGTTGAATCCATGCCACAAAGAATTCAGGCTGTTCTGGGGGCTTAGGGGGTCAAATCAAATCAAATCAAATCAAGATCAGTTTCAAATCATATTATTAAAGTGGGGGGGTCCTCAACCACAGAATGATTATTTGGGGCAGGGGTAGGGAGCCCTGGTCCTGGAGAGCTGCAGGGTCTGATGGTTTTTATATTCATCCTAAATCAGCCACCAATTCAGGTTTTTTCCGATCGAGCTACGAGCGTGTGCACACAAAAGGGGGCGGTGTTTCTAGCACAGCCAATTGCATGCAACATGGACAGATCCAAAGCACTGTCTCATGAAGCAGGATTGGTGGGTTAGCGAGCTAACTTTGGCTCAACCCTGGGTTTTCGGTCTCAGGACTGTGGCTCACCCAGGGCTGCGGGTGATGGGAATGTGAGTGCAATCTATTGCACCAATCACTCGGGAATCATATGAGAAAATTACACTGTGCTTAATATGCAACAGTACATTTGACTATTATTGATAACTATAGTCAACTAATTTAGGCTACTTGCTATTTCATAGAAGCCCTCTTTTAAACCAGAGTGGGCAAATGGTCAGGAAACAGTACAAAAACATCAAGGAATGGTCTGAGCGCGAGAACCACCTTGCGAACAGCACAGTAAACTGTATGTTTGCTCAGGTTCTCCGCATCACTAACGGAATACGTATATGTACTGGCGGGTAGAAAACGTAGGGCTATATATACAGTTTGCTGCACAGTGATTCCATTGCTTTGACGAGTGGCATTTGCGACATGTGAGTCTAGAAGCTTGCAAAGATACTGAGAATCTGGAATCTGTATCTCTGATATAAAAAAAATCTGATTATGCAATTCTCTAAGAATTTTCCAGAGAGCTGATTGGTGAGGGGGCGGTCTTTTTATAGGATTGGATCCATTAGCCTGAACTTAACCTACTCCAAAGCAGGTTAGGTTCCTGGCATAAGTTACCATGGTGATGTAACCTGATTAAAAGTGAGCCAAAGTCGTGAGACCAAAAACCATGGGTTAAGGCCAAAGTTAGCTTGCTAACCCACTAATCCTGCTTCATGAGACAGGCACCTGGGTTCCCCCTGTTTTAGGGGGTCTTCAGATGAAAGCTTGGGAATCCATCATGTGCGCAAGTCATGAAAGTAGAAACTGAGCTTAAAGAAATCACAAAAAAAATATAATATATTTCTAAGACATCATATTCCTTATATAGTAGCTGAAGATGACAGGTTGAAAGGTATTATAGTGTATACAAGCATCTAGCCATAATTGCTTGTCAGACTTCTGCTGAAGCACAGTGATGTACAGGTTACTGTCAAAATAAAGGAAAACAAAGGAAAAACAGTAAATGAAGGGTTCTGGCAGCTGTTATGATGTTGGGTGCAAGATAAACACCAATAAATACAAAGCCATTCTGAAAGATCACCTTCATCATATGGTTAACCATTCTATCCTGATGGGAGGGGTCTCTTCCAGGATGATAATGCCCCCATCCACAGGGCACGAGTGGTCACTGTTTGATGAGCATGAAAATTATATAAACCATATGCCATGGCTGTCTCAAGTCACCAGATCTCAACCCAAGTGAACACTTATGGGAGATTCTGGAGCGGGGCCTGAGACAGCGTTTTCCACCACCACCAACAAAACACCAAATGATGGAATTTCTCATGGAAGAAGTGTTTGATTCCTCTAATAGAGGTTGAGACACTGATGTAATCTATGCCAAGGCACATTGAAGCTGTTCTGGTGGCTCAACGCCCTATTCAGACACCATGTTAGTGTGTCCTTTATTTTGCCAGTTACCTGTACATGCATTAATTGTTTCTATACGGTCTATGACCACTGAACTCAACCTGAACTCAAACTACGGTGTGATGGGAATTTACAATGTCAAAAGAACTAAGTCTGTGATACAGGATACTACACACTTTTAAAAATGATTACTGGTAATAGTCCCACTGCACCAATGCCTTCAGCTACAATGAGCACTACAAAAGCACTTAATCTAGCGCCACCTTACTTTCATTACTGCCATATGTTTTATTTATAATTGGGGGGAAATAATCAGATATCTGAGAAATGTAAATACACAAAAATGTAACTGTTAAATGTCTTTGAGGCTCAGGCATATAGAAAGAGAATAAACAGAGAGAGGCGAAGAAACATTTTTGTTTTTTACATGTTAAAATAAAAGAGACAGAGAGAAATCTGAAGTCTTCAGTTTCGGTCCTAACCTTTATTTCTCATCATTACACCGAACAAAGCTCAAACCAGAATGTGCAACAGGTGAGGAAAAATTCCAGCATTGATCTTTCTGAAGGGACCTCTTAATGGTCTGTGATGGGAGTAGAGCCCCTGCGACTCGATACTGAGCTGCTGTTGAAAGCAGTGGACAAACTCGTTACGGGTTCGGTCAGACAACCACAAAAACATATTTTCCCAGGCCGAGGTTTCTGCCCCCATTGTTCTCCCTTGTCCAGTTACAGCCCTAGTCATGTTTGTGGCTAATCATGACCCCTGTTTAATGCCAGAGATTCCTCTGTGTCCGCTCTCTGAGCAACAGCTCCTCTGGAATGCTTCCGAAGAGCCGTCAGCCAAGTCCCTGGCATCCTTCTGAAGGGTTGTTCTGTCTAACTCTGGAGGGCCACAGGGTCATCTGGTTTTTCTTTACAAATTACAATCAGTAACCAATTCAGATCCAAGAAATCAGATTGGGTGTCTTAACTGCATCTGGATTGAAAATACATGGTGAGACTGGATTCAGGCAAACTCTGATTCTCAATGAAGAGCAAATGATAGTAGTAGTGGACAAAGAAGAAACAAAAATGTACCTCCCATCATTCTGACCCAGATGGGAAAAATCTCTCCCTTCAGGGTGCAATTGGACTGTGTGTTTCTATCAGGCATTATAGTCTGTGTTCAGGGCTCATTACAAATGCACCCTAATGTTTATCTATCTATCTATCACAGTTTAATGATACAAAAGTTTGTATTGTTTAAAGCATTCAGATTCAACTGAATTAACTGCTTTCATTGATCAATTATGTGCCGAGTAACAACGATAACCAGCAGAGCCCTGCAGCTCCCCAGGACAACCGCTGAGGACACTTAGTCTTAAGTGCTACTCCGTCAGCCTCAGTATGTACTTGTGCAGCTGGTCTGTGAAGGCGTCCATTGAGAACCTCTGCAGCACCCTCTGCCTGCCCGCTTCCCCCATCTCCCGCCGCAGCCGGGGTCTCTGATGAACTTCTCCATGGCCTCGGCGAAGCTCTCGGCCTCTGGCTCGCAGAGGAAGCCCGTCTCCTCGTCAGCGATGGACTCCAGAGGCCCGCCGGAGTTGACGCCGATGACAGGGCAGCGCGTGTACATGGCCTCCACTGGCACAATGCCAAAGTGCTCGTTGCTGGGCGTGTAGAGGACACAGGTGCTGTGGTGGAGCAGCGAGGTCTTCTGCCCGTCCGAGAAGGAGCGCAGGAAGGTGACGCTGTCCTCCACGCCCAGGCTGGACGCCAGGGCCTTCAGCTCCGCGTAGTGTTCCACATTCTCCGCCACCCGCTCGTCGTAGCCACCCGCCATCATCAGGTGGACCTTCCCCCACTGGTCAGGGCCAGCTTCCCGCGGAGCGCGTCCAGGGCACACAGGGCCAGGGACAGGTTCTTCTTACGCTCGTAGCGGTTTATGGAGAGGAAGACCCAGGTCTTATTTTCGGGGATCAGGCCATCCAGGTCGTCCACCTCGTGGTCGAAGGCCGCCGAGTTGAGCGAGGGATAGAGGACGTCGGGGTTGATGGCCGACAGGCTCGTGAAGGTGCGCCTGAAGACGCCGGCGGTGAAGTGGCTGTTGACCACCACGCAGTCGGCCATGCCCGTGGTCCGCTCCTCCAGCCAGTCGATGGGCGCCCGGTAGAGCCTCTTCAGGGTGGAGCGGCGCTGCGTCAGGAGCTGATCGGGGAAGTGACAGTAGAACAGGACCTTCTTCCTCTGCCGGGCCAGCCTCAGCACAGGGATGCAAGCCGACACCTGAGGAAATTCAATGCGAGCATTACACTCGAGTTCAGAGTCTTTACAACACACCTTTACTTGGTCATGTAGCCAAGCCGTATCAAAAGACCTTCGGCAGAACAAAAACACAAAAAACAAAACAGTTGAAATTAAATATTAAAAGGTGTAGCTTCCTGGCAGAGGGAACAAGGTTTTTGGATAAAAATAGAAGAATAGAAAGATAGACTGGTGTCCTCTACCTGGCAGGTTAGCCACTGTTCTCGTGGCCTTAAACTTCCTAATAATTTACACAACAGTGGAAAGCAGTATCTTTTAACTTTTTAGTTTTTTGTAGCCATCTACTGATCTGTAGAGGTCAATAACCGTTTATCTGATGCTTTCAGGGAGTTATTTGACTTTCACCATGATGATGGCTGACCACAGTATTTCAAACGTGTGTTTTCCTCCTTTTTATACCCTAGGGAAACAGGAAACTACTCTAGGCCACTATATAGTTCCATAACCTTCCAATGAACTTCAGATAAGTTGTATATTTATGAATATTTGTTTTTGTTGGATTAAATTGAACAGAATAGTTAGGGATATAAATAATTGTGAGCCAGATGTTTTCTGAAATTTTTTTTTTTTTCTGAACAATTGTATTAGTAATGCAGAATTTTTTTTTGCATAAAACATACCCCATTGCTTATATAGTTTATTTTATACGATCTCTTTTGTTCGTCTTTATCAAGGGTGTGAATGTGTGTGTGTATATATATATCCAGTGAATAACCTGAAATGGTACAAAGGTAAGGGGTAAACTGCCAGAGGTTAAAAATAAAAATGTAGGTTACCAAACAATGAAAAATAATGTCAATTTCAGAGTTATAAAAAAAATGCCCATTTCAGGGACCATTTCAGGTTATTCACTGGACTTGAACTGCTTAAATTTCAGTAAAAACTGGAAAATGGGGACGTTCTAAAACTTTTGACCGGTAGTGTATATATATATTCATTCCTCTCAGACTGTTGTAAAAGGCCAGACAACACTCATGATGGGGGACCTGAATGTCTGAAAGCGATCTGTCTCACCTGGTCACAGAACACGACGTCGAACTCCACCCCGCTGAGGAAGATGAGGAAGAGGGCCACGTAGACCATGCGTACGTAAGCGCAGAGGGCGTGGAAGTAGCCGAAGATGCTGGTGGGCAGCCAGTCCCCTACGCAGACCACCGGGAGGTCAGGGTCGCGGGTCTCGGAGAAGCAGTGCTGGGGGTCGTAGTGGGCGGTCCAGATCTGCACCGCGCAGCCTCGTGAGCGCAGTGCCACGGCAGCGTCCACCACCAGCCGCTCGGCACCGCCGATACCCAGGTCAGGGTGAAGGAACACCACCCTAACCATCCTAACCACCACAGACAGGGAACAGACTCTTTATTACCAACACCATATCAGCAGTATCAGCTATTGTGCAGGCCAGACCTGGGTCAAATTACATTTACATTTACATTTTAGGCATTTAGCAGACGCTCTTATCCAGAGCGACTTACACAGTTTACATTTCTTCACATACAATCCATTTATACAGCTGGATATTTTTTACTGAAGCAATTCAGGTTAAGTACCTTTAGCTCAAGGGTACAACAGCAGTGCCCCAACTGGGAATTGAACCTGCAGCTTGGATGCTACGTTTCCCTCCTTGGTTTCTTGTTGCTGCTCGCATTTGATTAAAAACATTGTTCTTGCTCACAACTGTGCGAACTCTTCTGCTCCCCTGACCCTCCCACCAACACGTTATTTATTTCCGCTATTCCCCTAGCTTTTAAGGGCAAACTTGCAGCTGTTTCCTGTTTCTAACGCTCAGTTCATACTGTATATAAAGATCCTATTAGATGCTCACTTTCTTCTTGTGTCCAGATAGTGAAGGGATTGCCTGAACATATAAAAACTGCAGTTTCGTATTTGTTACCTATTCCCAAAGACACATCTTTAAACAATCAAACTGTCACATAGAAAATGCTCCTGTATGTTCACCATCAGAAAGTAATACTATACATAGTTTAATTTAACTAGCCTGATAGTTGTGATGATGCCCATATAATCCAAGCCATTGACAGCAAGACGCTTGTTTGACAGCTACATGAACTGGAGTTCACTGTGTTATCATTTGCAATAGAAACTCACCCTTCTTTCTCTTTGATCGAAACACGTCGCTTTAGGACTGCTTACCAAAGAGCCTTTCCAATATCACGATTCTGCTCTAACTTAGACGTCCAAATGGCACTAACTGACAAAAAGAGCCATGAAAAGCGTCAAATATTGTATACGCTGACGTTTAACAAACCCCTTCCTTCTTAGAGCCAAAACGATATCAGTTTCACGATATTCCGAAGCTTCCTGTGAAAACGCCACTATCTATCTTTAACGCTGCCTGTTAAATTAGATGAAGAAATGTCATATATATTGTGAGAGGGAAGATTATTAATATAATTAGATCATTTTACATTAATATATATGAAACAGATCTATGGTAAATAGAAACAATAGCTACTTATTTGAACTAGTGTGTCCGCTGAGTTCAGGCAGAAGTCTGGGCGACTCAACGGGTCCTTCGCTGTGTTGTCGTGGCCTTGTTAGGCCGTCGTCATCATTCTGGGGTTCCTCTCGTGGATGTGGCTCAAATCACGACCATTCGACTTGGAGAAAGCCTGGAGCATTGCTGGACGCTGGAGATCATTTTGACATCATCTTTGAACGTTAACTACACATAAGACATAAAATGGTAAGAATTGAGTTTTCAATAGTTAAACCCTTTGCTCTACTGTAATAGTGTGTGGGTATTCTTTATGCGGTACGTTATGTGCGTGTGTAAACTGGCTGGCGAGCTGATGGCTAACGTTAGCTAACACTACACTGACGTTTTGTGTTTTAGTAATCTAGTTAGATTGGAACAACTAATATGCTCATATCTAAATAGGTTAACAAGCCTAGTTTTCCGGATTTAGTTGGCGAGCTAGACCCGTTGAGCCAATATTTTGATGTTACAGCGAATAGTGTTCGGTAACGTTAGCTAAAGTTTGCTTTCTTGCTAGCAAGCTAGCAACCATACTTTGCAGACGTGGCTATTTTTCTTGGCCAGGCAAGCCATCGACTGTAGTCAGACTTCCATATTTACACGCAGTAACGTTAGATAGTTTCGAGTTCCGAACACCAGTAAAGAATCAACGAACGTTGGCTTGCTTGGAACTTTTTTCATTCACTCGTCACCGAGTTAACTGTTCTTTCGCTGCAGTGGGCCTGTCTAGACCGCAAAACTGGCTTCTCATTCATTCAATGTGTATTCGTGTGTCTGTAGCTAGTAAGTCGAAGGTTAATGGCTAGACAGTCATAATTGCAAAGAATGCCAGACGTGTAGACTAGTGCTGCGGTAGTTGGCGAGGTAACACCGGCATATCTTAAACCTAGATCCTTGTTTGATGAGGGGAACACTTACTGTAGTTACGTTAGAGAGCCAGATTGTGCCAGGACGTGTAATGCTTTTCCTCCGCCAATGCGCTGTAATAAAACACTTGTATCCTATTTTCCCATAGCCTGGTCCAGCCGCAAGCGCTACAAATGTGGGTGCGTCCAGCCGGTCCCCCAGTAAGGCTGTGGCCCCCAGAACCGCAGGGTCCACGGTCCGACAAAGGTAAAGCCAGAGCGCTCTCCCTCCCATCCGTGTAACACTTCTCCACGTAGCTAACATGCATGCAGTGTTCCAGGATGAGTGTTCCTGTCACTTACCTGCAAGGGGAATGGCAATATGGGACCCTGTTGGGTTGCACAAACCGCTCGAAATTGTGCCATGGAACTTCTGTGACATCATAAGTTAAGTGAAGTTAAGGAATTCAAACTTGTTTCTATGACCTTTATGAGTCCCTAAATTAAGTGCATTTCCTGAAGATTGCATTGAGCATCTGGCACAAATGCTTTTAAATTTAATGACAATGTTAAAATTGAGTTGTCATTCTCTTTCCTTGGAAGAATCAAGTTTAGTGAATTGCTCTCCCACTCAACCTGGATTCCAATGCTGATCTTGCAGTAGTGGGCGTATGCATGTGTGGGACGACTGGAAAACCAGTGAAGTTTCTGAACGGGTTAATTTAGATTTGCCCAGTGCACCACAGCTCAGTGGATACCCCGTTGTTGCCCCCCCCCTGTAGGAAAGCCACCAGCAGCGGGACAAGGAGCGCAGGGCGGACAGCGGCATCAGCCGGCACTGGAGGAATGTGGCGCTTCTACACTGAGGACTCCCCAGGGCTGAAAGTGTAAGTATCTCACTCAGTTACTCACACTCAGTTACTCACACTCAGTTACTCACACTCAGTTACTCACACTCAGTTACTCACACTCAGTTACTCACTCTCATAGTTACTCACTCTCCTGGTTACTCACTCTCATGGTTACTCACTCTCATAGTTACTCACTCTCATAGTTACTCACTCTCATTAGTTACTCACTCTCAATAGTTACTCACTCTCATAGTTACTCACTCTCATAGTTACTCACTCTCACTCACTCAGTTACTCTCTCTCATAGTTACTCTCTCTCATAGTTACTCTCTCATAGTTGCTCACTTTCATGGTTGCTCACTCTCATAGTTACTCTCTCTTATGGTTGCTCACTCTCATAGTTACTCTCTCATAGTTGCTCACTCTCATGGTTGCTCACTCTCATGGTTACTCTCTCTCATGGTTGCTCACTCTCATAGTTGCTCACTCTCATAGTTGCTCACTCTCATTAGTTACTCAGACTGCAATATTTGCAGTTCAACAATTTGACATTTGGCTTTGTCACTTAGGCAAGGTAAGTATTTCATTTCAGTTCTTATCTTTGCTTTCTATGATGGGTAACACCAAAAAAGCAAAATTGTTAGCTCCCGAGGTAGCATATTCATCTTGGGCAGTAAATATGCATAAATATGATGCATAATTAGCTATAGTGTTGTCAAGGGAAGCATACTTTCAGTCTGGGTTTTCGCCACCTCATTGCACAGTAGCAGACTCTTGTTGTTTGGGAATCTGAGGTCTTTCTGTGCATGTTGTACAGTCGTCCTGAATTGAGATGGTGCAGTAATGGGCTGGGCCTACAGCTATGACTTTGGAGGAGAAAAGAAATGGAGAATATGTTTTCCCCCCAAAATTGATTATACAGTATGTCATAGGACTAATTATACAGCAGAGCCTTGGAGATATGAATGCATAGGGAATGGAGGTGGTTCAGAACCCTGGAAACCCTGTTTGTTATTGATTGGAATCTTTACTTGCATTCATTACTTTAGATATATTCTTAATTGGGCTGCTCATTTTGTAGCTGTAAACCTCAGTTTAAGTTAGTGATCAATAATGACACCAGGGGTAATTGGGAGCTCAGTGGTCTGCTGTCTTTGCCGAGGTCATAAATGACTTGGCTAACTTAAGTTTTCAGCCACTTGTTTGTGTAATGTATGAGGAAACATTGAAGGTTAATTGCTTTGAAGTTTAAAGTTCAAAGTTCCTTAAGATAATATACGCCATTTAGCAGACGCTTTTATCCAAAGCGACTTACAGTAGTGAATGCATACATTTTTCAGTATATGTGGTCCTAGTGGGAATTGAACCCACAACCTAAGCGTTGCCAACGCCATGCTCTACCTACTGAGCCACACAGAACCACTTAAGATTATAACTTGTAGTGGTACTGCCTGTATCATATGTTTAATTTGTAGCCTGTAAATGCTAATTGTAAATGCATGTATTTTATACATTATAGCACTCATATATTTAACAAAGGGAAGTGTCTTCCCTTAGTTGGACACCACCAATAAACATGTCTTGTGAGTATTTGTTAAGGTCCATTTGAACATTCAATCAACATTCAAGTTGTTTGTAGTACCCAAAAGGTTTATTCAAAAAATGTCTATTCATCCTGCTTAAAATCCAGACTCTGTGCTGTCATTGAAGGCCTAGAAATCAAACATCTCTTTTTGTCCCCTAGTGCTTTTATTTTATTAAAAGGATCCCCATTAGCTGACGCCTAGGCGACAAGCTAGTCTTCCTGGGGTCCTTGACAAATAACCAAACATTACAGCCACATTGGCACAAACATCAACATCATGACATCAATAGTCCAACGAAAATGTTACAGAAATAGGGCAACTAAGCGATTAAAATGCTGGGAAAATAAAGAAAATAAACAGTTCGAAAACAAACATACAAACAAAAACTCAAAACAAACAGGAATAATAAACAGTTCAAAACAAACATACAAACAAAAACTCAAAACAAACAGAAATGACAGTAATAGCTCAAATTTATGAAATTAAAATGATTAGTTATTGATTCTATTTCGTAGATGGGATTTGATCTTCTTTTTTGAAACTTGCTTTACATGTGATTAAACGAAGATAGTTGGGAAGACAGTTCCAGAAGCCAATGGCCCTATACAGAATAGTTTTCTTTAGGCTGTTAGTTCTTGGTCTGGGCAAGATCATCTGCCTACTACTGGCCGCTCTGGTGGAGTGTGGATGGAGATCTGACCTGTAAGTAATATTCTGAAAAATAAATGTTGGTGTTTGTGTTTGAATAACTTTATGAAAGAAAATAAGTACATTCGCCGATAGTCTACTCTCAACGCTTAGCCACTGCAGACTTTCATGCATTCTTGTCACATTCGACCTAGAGGAGCATCCCAGCACCAGTCTAGCAGCCTTATTTTGTGCTACTTGTAGCTTTCTGATGAGTCCTTTAGACGCAGATGACCATACACCTGAGCAATAGTCCAGATGACATAGAACCAATCTATTTGCTATTGTGCTATTTGGCAATTTATTTTAAAAGTAAAAAGTAACAGTACAAACGTGTTGACCTTTATGGTCATTTCTTATTCTGTTATCCAAGGTTGGTAGAGTGATGGAAGTCTGTATTTTTACGTTTTAGCATGCAGTGATTATATTTCTCTTCCAGTTCAATTAATAATTTAATTATGACTCCCAATCTTTCCAAATTGGATGTGATCTGCACATGAAGCAAGGAATATGAAAATTAAGCGATATTCAAACATTTTGAAATACAGTTGCCCTTTTATATAATCCGATATATGGATTAATGCTGCTAAAGCTGAAGCTTTTTTTTATTTCTTTGGGTGATCTAGAGGTCAGTTCCAATTGACCAATGGTGCCAATGGACTGCTTCTTTTTTAAATGTGAAAATGCCTTTTGTCTGCGTCAATGGGTTATCGTAAAGATCCCAGACAATTAATCATTACATGTATTTATAAGTTTTAAGTTTCCAAGTTAAATAGTTGTTTGAATGATTTGATATGTATTTGAAAAAAAATTATTGTCTGTTGCTGATAATGAGGCGTTTATGAATTTGTCATTTTCAGTGAAAAATTGCCATGTTCCAAAGCAGAACAATATTGCCCAAGTATTTTATTGTAGCGTGGCCTGACTTTAATATTGCCATCTGAAGAGTCTGTGCTTCAAATGTTCCTGTCTTGTTAGAGATGCTATCACATGCAGAGTTATCAACGCTATGTTTTGTTCCCCTGCTATGTCACTCTTGTGACAATGCAAACTTAAAGACTGAGACATGTTTTCTTTCCCTGGAAAGTGTGTCCTCAACTTCCCATCCAATCAGAGAAAGAACAGGATATAGCCACTCAAAGTTCAGAAGATACTGTTCTAATGACCAATCACAGCTGAGACGAGGCAGGCAGAATGCCAATCAGATGCATTTTAAACTTTCGTACACTGATAACCATCTGTGAGAGGCCATTTATCTATACTTGTCCAAAATACACACATTTAACTAGGGTTAATGGCCTTTAATATGTATAATAAGTATAATACTTATACGTTCCTGGAATGTCTTACTTTCCCTTTGATTTTTCTCATAAAATCACTTTTTTGGGAGTTGCACAGCTTGCACAGCTATTGGTATTTAATGGCTTATGTGTGATAGGTCTATTGACTTAAGAGTTCCTTGGACTGTCCCAGTTTTAAATCCAAGAGATCATTACAATGCCATCAGACCACTTTTACAGGTGTTAACTGAGGACATTTGGAATTAAAGTTAAGTGAGCACATTAAAGGCTACCTTAAGCGCTTTGGGGGAATAATTTCACAATGCAGACATCTTTACTTCTTGGATCCGATAAGGGGTTGTCTGAGACCACATTCTTCTCCAGTTTTTCTGGCCCTGCCTCCCCATAATCATCACAATATATGAACTATAAGTCCTATTAACTTTAAAGACTTTGCAGGCATGCTCAGAATTGCAGCGCTAATCCCATATTCATGGATTCATATTAAAAAAATCATAATTGGTACTGGATGTGGTAATCGATCTGATTCGTTTTTCGGCTGCTGTATCCTTCCGACTGGTTCCTGGTGTGATTTGGGTCTTATCAAATCAAATCAAGTTTATTTGTATAGCGCTTTTCACAACAGAATTGTCACAAAACGCTTTACAGAGGGGGAACCCAGGCCTAGACCCCCCCAAAAGCAAGCCTAACGGCAACAGTGGCAAGGAAAAACTCCCTAGGTAGGGCTTATGAGGCCTTGCTTGAAACATTTCGCTTATCACAAAACGATATGGTTTATTCAAAGCGTTGCTCAACCAGTTAATCAAATTTAGGCTATTAGTACACAGTACAGTACCCTTTGATTTGGTGTCCATGATGAGAGAGTTGTATAAAAAGATTATGCATGGACGGTTTCGGCGTTGTATATGGCTTTCCGCGCAGACAGACGCTTTTTTGGCAAAATTACGCCATATCGTCTGTGCAGAACATGCGCACCCCTAAAAAGTGTCGGGCTGGTTTTACAACCGCGTCTCTCAATGTGTGTGCCTGAGGATGTCTGTAAACCCTCAATGATATTATGAGAGCTCTGAGTATGCAGATGTACAGATCCATACCAGATGACATGACAAGAGCTGCCTTGTGGTCTAGAGTCAACAAGCTCTCCCTACATCCCCAGAAAACCAAATGCATGCTCTTTGGGCTTTCTCTAAAACTTTGGTGCACTGGAAACTCCCTGACTATCAGTGATGGGACTAGCTCTTATGAGCAGGCCTCCTGCTTTACATACCCAGGTGTGATATGAGATCCTTGCGTGCAGTGGAAAAAAAAAAAAACTGGTAGCTGACTTGGGTGCCTTAAGTAGAGCAAGGGGATTTGTAAGCAGACAGGTCCTTATCACTATGTACAATACTCTATTGCTTACCCATCTAGATTACTTGGGGCCGGTTATCATACCGTGAATCACATACCGCTGCGTACCTAGGTGTGATAGACCTGGTTTAAAAAGAAAAAAGAAAGGAAAGCCCAAGCTGGACTGTTTTGTCAGCGTTAATCCTTGGGCGTCAACAGATAAACGGGATGAAGACACCAGCCCAACACAGCCAGCGTGAGACTGGCAGCCGTCCTCTTATTGATGTTCAAAACGCAGGGGCGATTCTTAGGGATTTAGCTGTGGCGAGCGCGTCAGCCTCTGCGCTTAATTAGGGAAGGCGTCGTAAAGGTCACATCAATTAGAGCCGGCAGGAACGGCCAGGGAGGCGGAATCACTGCACCAGCTCCTAGTGACCAGCGCCTGTACTCCTGTCCTAGGGGCCACTCTGGCACTGTGTTAATGAAGCCGCTAATTAGTCACCCATCCCTCTCTGGCTCTTATGCTTTCCACAGCCTCTCTCGACCTCTCCTACCTTTGTCCGACCTGCAAGCCGGTGAAGTGGTCTAGCCAGCCCTAGAAATTCCTCTTTTGATGTTGTTGGTTGTTTTTAGTAGCCCCTAGGAGGATGAGAAGTTGTCCGTTATCCGACGAGTTATCGGAGTGGAGCTGTTGCCGGTGTTTGTCGGAATGTCCTGGAAGTGCCCGAAGGCGAGCTTCCTCGTCAGATTCGTCGCATGACCCTGAGAACTGACAACTTTTCCTTTTGTTTTCTCCTGCAGGTTTAATGCATACAATTTTGCGTCATGGTAAATGGAGCACTGTTTAAAATCTGAGGGTGTGATCTGTACATTGCATGATAACTGAGAATTATTATTATTATTATTTTTTTAAACCTCATTTAAATGTAAACATTCAATAAATGTAAAGGGCTTCGGGTGAGGCAGTATTCCCATCATCACGACTCTGCTATATTTTCAAACATACTGGTCAATAATAAAATAAATAAGTAAATAAAAATCCATATGCAATTTCATATTCCACCAGATCAAATCCCCCCCAGTCCCATATAAGCTATCTGGCTTGTGTCTACCTCTGTCTGACACGACTCAGTGAATATACTTGTTTCTGTTGGTGATGGACAGTTCCTCTGTTGGGTTTTTTACGCGGGCTTGTCGATAAGACCTCCCGGGAGTATTTCATGTTTAGCTGACTGGAGAGCCTCGTGGGAAGTGGAGCTGAAGAATGGTCTGTCTTAAGAGCTTTCTGCTCCGCTTGCCTTTTCGCTGCTCGCGCCTCACGCCCCACGTCCCGGCGATCTGTCTGCGTTCTCCCGTATAGAGCGCTACTCTCGGTGAAAACCCGAGTGCCGCCATACCACAGGCAGCTGGAAAAGACTACCTGTTGCGCACGTTCTATTGGGGGCCGTAATGCTGCCACAGTGAACAGAATATTGTGGATGTGCAGGTAACGGCCAAAGTAAAGGCAACGCCCCATGGTCACCCGGGCTGCTCTCGATGGACAGTAGTAATCGCTTGGTGGTAATTGCTTCTGGTTTGAGAAAAATGTGACTTATGATTTGTTTGGGGCTGGAGTTAAAATGGTCCTGGATTAGCCACAGGGTCTGCAGGTTTTTGTTTTCACATTAAAATCAGCAACCAATTTAGAATCCAGAAAGCAAGTCAGGTGAGTTAATTTTGTAATGAGCCGCTGTACTTAATCAGTGAAAGTAATGAGAGGCGACGAAAACCAGTAGATCCTGCGGCCCTCCAGGATCAGGGTTCAGGACCTCAGAGTAAATGTACTCTAGTGTAGTTGTGATACGCAGTGTAGCTCACAGGTGTCAAACTCACTCCATCGAGGGCCGAGTGTGTGCAGGTTTCTGTTGCAACCAATGCACTACACCAGGTGATTTCACTAATTAGCTCACTTCTTCAACTAAGGAGGGAACCTAATTGAAATCACCCTAATTGAAACCTGCACACACTCGGCCCTTGATGGAATGAGTTTGACACCCCTGGTGTAGCTGTTGGTTCCTTCTCCTGTACTGCTCTGGTTGTTTTCAGCCCTGATGTGATGCTTCGTCTCTCCCACAGTGGTCCGGTTCCTGTCCTGGTAATGAGCCTGCTCTTCATCGCCTCTGTCTTCATGCTGCACATCTGGGGGAAGTACACCCGCTCGTAAAGACACAAGCGCCCCAGCCACCACCTGATCCCCACGTCACCCTTCTCAGCCTTTTAAATCATCGGACTTGGACCAAACGCCCCCATCCCTTACCCCCGTTGCTGTCTCCACCCAAACCTCAGTGACTGCGAGGCATTTGAGGAACCACACGCACCCCCCTACCCCTTCAGTTTCTTCTGGAGGACGTTACTGCTACCACCCCAGATCCTTGATTAATTTAATGTTAGGATTATTATTATTCTTTTTTTTAAACCCCTCTGATCTTGTTCAATTTTTTTCTTCTTTTTTTTTTTTTCTTATCCGTTCAAAATTAGGACATGTATTTTTTTTTTTAAACATTTGTACAAATGATTATGCAATGTTGTACAATAAAAAAAGAACTTATCAAATGTTGCTGATGCAGCTTTCTCCCTCTGTGTGTGTGTGTGTGTGTGTGTGTGTGTGTGTGTGTGTGTGTGTGTGTGTGTGTGTGTGTGTGACATTTGCCTACACCACTGCATGTACACTTCTGGATTTATGCAAATTTAATTCCTCAAATTCTTGGTGTAACACCAAATTTGCTTGTAGCTTTCTTTTTTTTGGTCCCCTGAATTTTGCCTCTTATCTGTAATTCTAAACGGTTTACAGTTTTGGCATGTGTAAGCATGTTTGACACACATTCCAGCGCAGACAATATTCTGTATGTTTTGAAAGGGCACAAGGTGAAGATTCACCACCGCATGAGGCCCAGATCTGGAGCGGTTTGTGAGCCATGACCTGCAGCGCACATGCATGTTAACGCATAAATGGTTTTGGTAGACTAGGTTTGGCAGTATCGTTTTATTTAGTCGTATTACATTTACATTTACATTTTAGTCATTTAGCAGACTCTTATCATATTTCTTTACATACAATCCATTTATACAGCTGGATATTTGTTTTACTGAAGCAATTCAGGTCAAGTACCTTTAGCTCAAGGTACGTGAGCTCCCCACCTGGGAATCGAACCTGCAACCTTTGCGCTACAAGCCCAGTTCCTTAACCATTATGCTACCACTGCCGTTAGATGTTATTTTTGCTGTTTTGTATCAGAGGAAAATGTGTAATCCATTGTGCTGAAAGAGGTGCAGACAACTATAAAATGTATACAGGATTGCTGTGACGATTGTTGTTTAATGGCACATCTTAAAAGGCACAAACTATATGAATAATCTTAATGTTCCAGCGTCTCTGATAAGGTGATGCGCTGCGGCTACTGTATGCAGGAGCATGTGCGAAATCGTACGTATATCAAAGTTGACAGTTACTAGCACAGATACAGTTGGAGCTGTCAGTAAAAACCACTGTGTCGGCAAATGTGGACAAATTAATTTGACAGTTTCTTGAGGGAGAATGTTTTCAAGATTTGCCTGCTATTGATGTGAAACCCCTCCCTCTACGGTCCATCCAGGTCGCAGTAAGGCATTTTTATCGGCTGTTATGTTTAAGGGCGCACTCAAAAGATGCGGCCACGCCAGGCCCCAGCGAGGCTCGAACTCGCGACCCCTGGTTTACAAGACCAGTGCTCTAACCACTGAGCTATGGAGCCTGTTCCTGAGGTATGTGCACAGGTGACGCCCTATGAAGAACATACTTTGGTAGCAGGCGTGTCAGTCACTACCTGGTGCCCTGAGTAGACTGCAGCGGTGAATGTCAGTTCATCAAATCCGTTTTGACAGTACAAGACTTCCCATCCTTCCGAGAGAGGGAGGGAGGGAGAGTCCCTGAAACCCCTTGACCTGGTGTCCTGGAGATCTCCCTATTGCCTCTCCACGAAAAACAACTTTCACAGTCCCCAAAGCCTTCCGGCTGTTTAAAAACCTCTACAACCTTTTTTTATCCTCATTTTCATTAACCGTTGTCAAACTATGTGTTCTAGCTGCTTAGTACTGCTGTTTAAGGGTAATAATGTTTCCCAGCTATAACCAATTTTCCTCACTATTTTAAATTTTTTTCCAATTTGGGATGCCCAATTATATTTCTGGGCCCAGCCCATTTCTGAAACATCCTCCGTTTGGTAGAACGCAGACTAGCGTGCGTGTCCTCTGAAGCCCGTGCAGCCAGCTGCTGCGTCTCTCTCCCTCCGCAGTCCGCCCACTGAGCTGTGCCCTCACTGTCGGAAGATTACTATTCACGCACGGCTGGCGACCAGCTCTGCAGGCGCTGGATCGACCAGAGGGGGCGCCCTTGCATGATGAAAAATGGTGCACCATGGCCACTGGAGCACCCAGGAGAACACGGTGGCCATTAATGCGTCGCCCCACGGGACTCCTCCACAGTCCCTGCTGACACAATCAGGTTTCCATCCTGGACCATGCACACATTACCTGTGAAGCCCCCCACCTGTATCCTGCAGAGAGCAGGTGAGCGCTGTTGGGGAGAGGCTAGGCCTCCTGGCCTTCCACGCGAAACGCTTGCAGCTGCAGTGCCAGCTGTAATTTTGACTTAATCAATAATGCAGTGCTTTGCTGGTTTTGCTCCCGAAGCAAGTGAGGCAAATAATATACTGGTATGTCTCATAATGCTCTTAGCCGTGGACATGAGAGTAAGAGGTGGGTTAATCCCGTTGCCTTGGGCCATTCGGTTATAGGTTTTATCTGCCCTGGCTCAGGCCCATTGAGCGCAGCCGGCTTGCATCGCAGGACCTGGGCGTCCTGTCTCTCTCTCTCCCTCCTCATTCTGCCCTTTTTGGTCAGCCCCTGCTTTGTCACCCCCCATCTTGCCCGAGAACATGATTGTCCCCCCCTAAGGCAGGGGTGTCCAATCTTATCCGAGAAGGGCCGGTGTGGGTGCAGGCTTTTGTTCTAGCCCAGAACTAAAAAGCCTGATTCAACTAATCCACCAATCGTGGTCTTCAATCGAGACCTTCATTAGTCGAATCAGGTGTGTTAGTGCTGGGCTACAACAAAAGCCTGCACCCACACCGGCCCTTCTTGGATAAGATTGGACACCCCTGCCCTAAGTCATCCAGTCTTAGAGGACCATGAATCCCCACCGTGCAGATGGCTGAATTCAAAGGGTTTGGATAGATTTGAATAGCCATCTGTAATTTGACTGGAGGTTGGATTTGCTGCGGTTTCCCTGATCTTGCTGTTATCCCACCATGCCAGTTGACAAACCTGAAGCTTGATCCTACAGAGACATCTAAGATCAGAACGAGAGGAGATTCACATGCTTGTACAACCACGAAGCCCACCCCCAACAACAAACGTTACTTAAGATTATGAGCCACATTTGTTTAAAAACTTGAATTGCACTATAGATGGGGGGACATTCAAAAGTTTGAGAAAAGGATCACAGCAGGAAATACATTTTAAAAACCCATTTGTGTCCTGTAGGTGGCGCTGTAGACTGCTTTTGAGAATCTGTCTCACGGTGACAGTGGCAGGGCAGCGTTCAGTGCTGAAGGAGAAGGCCTGTAACGGGCCACCAGTTGCTTTTTCTCCATGGTGGGTTGTTCTTGTTTGGGTTTTGGAGGGGAATGTTTAGTTCCACTGGACTGCTTTGATCAACGGCAACTCCCCGACCAAGGCTTTCAACTTTTTCCCCTTATTGTTGGGATTTTATTCTTTTTATTTTTGTTTTATCTCCTGTTTTTCTTTTTCTGAACCAAATATGGAAGTCCTAATTGGAGGATATTCTCTCTCTCTCTCTCTCTCTCTCTCTCTCTCTCTCTCTCTCTCTCTCTCTCTCTCTCTCTCTCTCTCTCTCTCTCTCTCTCTCTCTCTCTCTCTCTCTCTCTCTCTCTCCCTCTCTCTCTCTCTCTCTCTCTCCTCTCTCTCTCTCTCTCTCTCTATATATATATATATATATATATATTATTATTATTATTATTTTCTTTTTTTTCATTTGATGGGCTTGGTCTGGTAAAGCCTTTGATGCAGCACAGGTAGTTCCAGAAGATGACACCGATTTGTTTAATTTGCCGTGTGGCAATGAAGTCCATTATTCATGATGTCTCTGTGCGTCTCCTGGGCAGAGCTGCTGTGTGACAGGCTCAGACAGCCCCTCTACACAGCATCTCAGAGACAGAATTATTCAGCACCTGCAATGAAAAATGGATCGCAGGAGCGCGTGACACATAAACTTAAACAAAAGGAGGTGGTTCTGTGCAGTTGAGGAGGAGTGTGCTTTGTTGCTGTGTTTATTTATTACGTCCATTGGGACCCTTGTGCTTAACCACTGCCAGGATCTGTTGGGTGTCCTGCAGCCACCATTAGTAAGGTGATAGTTACTGAATAAATGCTAACACTGTCGGGCTGGCATTGTCATCATTACACTGGGCCCTGACATGGTTCCTTGCTTGGCGAGTTGGCCCTGTTCACTTGTCCTTGGTGTTTTGCGTTGTAGCCCAACTTTGGCCTGGATTCAAACAATTTTCGGCCCTTTACTTCGACTCAATTAAATTCGCAATTAAATTAAAATGTTAGTTGGGCCGTGCTCATGGTTCCGGTGTTGGTCCAGATATGGTAATTCTTTGTTATCACAGACCTCAGACGGGGACCAGTTTGCACGTACAAGGGCAGGCCAGAGCATGGGCCTTCCAGGGTGACATGACCAAGCCTGGATTGCGTCTGCATGCGAAACAGAGCGGCAAGTGCGAAATGGGAACGTGTTGTAACCTTGCGGTAACAGTTTCCATGTTGTAAAAGGGCCGCCTCAGGGCTGTTCTAGTGAACCCACTCTTGCTCCTCCCACATCCCCCCCCCCACAGCACGGTCAGACTGGGGCCAGCGCACACCACCCACGAAGAACTACGCAGCGCTTCACATCGCCGAGCGGCCGAGAGCCTGTGCCCACACCGACTGCGCCGCACTGACAAACACCATCACCGCCGTATACTGAGAGAGTTCATTACCATCCACCTGTTACATCATACCATTGTCTGTTTTTAAAACTACAAAAATGAAAGCAACACTTAAATTAGGACTTGGCACCTCTACAAGTTTGATCCTAATTTGCGTGGCTTTTTGAGAAGGAGTCTTTTCAGCAATCTTGGCACAATATTGAGGTGATTATGAAAACAACAGACAGTTGTTACTGCTGGATCAGATCACACAAACGGCACTATCGAATCCCCAGAGAGGGAACTTGGTGTGTAATTTCCAACTGTGTGAAAGTGGCAGAGCTAACAAAAGAGAGAGAGTTGTAAAATCTAATTCTGCAACGCTTCACTCCGTGACAGCACTATTGTGGAGGTGATTTTAGTTGATTTATGGATCTGTGTCATAAATCCTGTACATTTAAGGATGCAGCTGTTTATTAACGTGGGCCAAGCATGCAATACACAGTAAAAAGTATAAACGTTTTTCTCTATCATTGCTCTCCTCGGGCGGTACCCATGGAGAGAGAGACACAATGTCTCTTTTTTTTGATGTCTCTAATTCCTTAATGATTGTCATCAAGTTACAAGAACGGACAAGCTCTTTATTAGAAGACGATGATAGCATCTCTGTTTTGCAGCAGATAAGCTTGCCCAGTGTGAAAAAGAATGTGGAGAGAGTGCAGGTGAGAAGAGTTCTTGGAATTAAAGACTGTGTTCAAGTGAAGAGCAGGAGCGGGCTCTTGCTGACAGCCCTTTCAATGTCTCTTCTCTCTTTCCTTTTTTTTATCTTTCTTGTAACCATTTCCTGTGCAGAAACCACTGTAAGTGACAGGGGACAGCCCCAGAGACTGGGAGCCTGCAAAACAAACTGCTAATACACACACACAAGCCCGTGCATGCACGCACACACACACACACACACACACACACACACACACAAGCCCGTGCATGCACGCACTCACACATGCAGTCAAACACATACTTATGCAAATATGTGCACACCTACTCATAAATACAATCACGCATATGCACACATGCACAAACACAAACACACAAAAAAAATACTTATGCACACGCAAACACAGCCACACGCTTATGCACATACATACACACACACACACACACACACAGACGTATGCACACATGGACACATATACACACACACATACACGCATGTACACATGTACACACATGCATGCACAAGCAAACACACACACACAAACACACGCTTATGCACACCCACACACACACACACACACACACGCACGCACGCATATGCACACACTGACACATATATACACTCGCATACACGCTTATAAGAACATAAGAACATAAGAATACATAATGATGAGAACGGGCCGTTCGGCCCATCTAGGCATGCATGCACACGCACACACACACATACACACTTATGCATTCATGTACACACATGCATACACACATACACACAAACTTACGCACATGCGCATTCACACACTCATCACACTCACACACACACACACACACACACACAAAGGAACAGACACACACACACACACATACAGACACACACACTCATGCATGCATGCATACATGCACAGAATCAGACACTCAAACATGCCTGTGATGCAAACATCACCATGCCACAAGGATGCACAGATCACGCTTAGACATGACACGTACACAACTTAGACATGACACGTACACAACTTAGACATGACACGTACACAACTTAGACATGACACGTACACAATCCCGATCGTAGAAATCCACTGGCACAATTTCAACTGCATGTATCGTGAAAACGACACAAACATGCTGCCAGGAGACTAGGAATCAGACGGATTTAAATAGGTCAGGTGCCACAGAATGCCTCTGTTTTTGTTTTTTGCTTTCTTTTTTCTCCCAGAAGGCGACCTCCTCTGAGAT
This sequence comes from Aldrovandia affinis, assembly GCA_029706075.1. NCBI lineage: Eukaryota > Metazoa > Chordata > Actinopteri > Notacanthiformes > Halosauridae > Aldrovandia > Aldrovandia affinis. Next base: position 283,548 of record JAINUG010000445.1, on the reverse strand, counting down.
ACGCTGTTTGCAGAGGATGGTTAACCGATATTATTAGGCAGACTGGTCACAAGTGCCTGAGTAGCAGAGCTATTTTGCAGATTCTGGTTCCCAGAGACCGTAGACCAGTACTGGAGGGCGTTCAACACGACTCCACAGCACCCACAAGATGTGAAGGCCTCTCAGAGAGCAACAAGAAGGAAGAACGCCTTCCACTGCTACAACACTCGGTAAAGATTCTGAGCATATTTCTCAAAGCTGATACAGGGTAAAAACACATTTGTACAGCCCAGCAGCAGATTCCTTTGGCAAATACAATACAAGCTTGGCCTTGTGTTTGATTAACACTGCAGCATACAATACTTCCACCTTCATGAATGGAATAAAGATACAGTTGAAAATAGCAGTCGTTTAAATTTAGCTTGCTAGAAATGGCCAACATTTTAATTTAGTCAAGTTATTCTGATGAAATACAGCACTTCTCACTCATTTAATGAGTGCATCAGAGTATTTTCTCCTCCTCAGTCACATCAACAAACATACAGGGTCTATACCCAGGAGCAGGCCACACTCTTTTGATCAGAAGGAAATATGACACCTTTCAGTTTATGGTGCAGAATCTGAGATTTCACATCATAAACCCTTTAAATTCTTCATGTGAATTATACTCTCAGGTCACACTTTGACTGCTCCCCAGAAGTGATGTATTTGTGTATTCCCTAATCTCCCTTCTGCTCTCAGTATAAAAGTATCAGTGTTTACAGGACATCACCTCAGGTCTGGCCTCTTTACCTGTGGGGCAAATCTTACTGTATTAGTTAAAAAATCAAATCCTTATTAGCCCTAAAAGTGAATTTGACTCATTGACTGCTGTTTTGATCATTACAAAGTCCGATCCAGTCTCAGGAGGATGGGCTCTCCCTCTTGGGTCTGGATTCTCCTAAGGTTTCTTTCTATTTGTTTCACAAAGGGAGTTTGTCCTTGCCACTTAGACTTGCCTTTGTGGGGGTTCAGGCCATGGTCTGCTGTAAAGCGTATTGTGACAAATGTGTTGTAAAATGCGCTATACAAATATAGTTTGATTGACTAAATAGCGTTTGCGGCTCTATTAGTTATAGGTAGTTACAGGTTGTATGCAGCTCAGCATAGTCCTGTGGATGCCAGTTATGTGAGATTGGAGAATTGGTTATGTGTAACAGCATGCTTACTACATATAATTTGAATGTTATGGCCAGAGCACTGGTACTCTGGAGTCTGGAGACCAGACTGAACCGTTACTTGAGATCGGACTCAATTACTGGCCCATCAATTTGAAGGTACCTCAGACCGTCCCCTAAAAGTCCAGCCATATAAAGAATGTGTAATCCGAGGTGTACAGTCATTAGTCTCCATGGATACAAACGTAAATAAATTGCACAACATACAATAGTGCACACTGATGTCAATTTGACAAGGTGTGTCTCATGAATGTAAAAAAAGCGTAGGTTTGTAGCCCATACTGCCAACCAGATGGGTGGTGTGTCCTTTCATGGAGAGAGTGTGCTGTGTGTGTGGGGAGTGTATGCGCGTGCTGTTGTGTGCATGGACTGTGTGTGGAACGCTATGGAGAGATCTCGGAGGGCGGAATGACAGTAAGCAGACACTGGGCCCCCTGAATTGCTGGGGGGTGGGGTGGGGTTGGGGGGGTCTGTAGGGGAGGGAGGAAGTCAGAAGTGGAGCAGGCCACCTTGGAAGCTGCATGCTGGTAAGTGGAAGGATGTGGTTCAGGAAAGAGTAACTCTCGCATTCTACAAACCCTGAAAACTCCCCACTCCCCCCTCCACCACCACCAACACCACCACCACCACCCGGTACATACCTCTCCAGTAAAACATCAATGATGAGAAATATCTATAGGTTCTATAAGTAATAAAATTTAAGAAAAGTAAGAAAATGACACTGAAGCATGTACGTTTTTGACTGAATGGACAATTTCCTATAAATGAGAAAATCAGACCACAGGAGATTTTGGCGATAAATTACATTTACATTTACATTTTAGCAGACACTCTTATCCAGAGCGACTTACACAGTTTACATTTCTTAACATACAATCCATTTATACAGCTGGATATTTTACTGAAGCAATTCAGGCTAAGTACCTTGCTCAAGGGTACAACGGCAGATGTGTCCCACCTAAGGAATTGAAGTGAGTTACAAGCCCAGCTCCCTAACCATTAGACTACATGCCGCCCTAATTGTCACAGAATGTATTGGATTGCTCATCTGTAGAGAGAGAGAGAGAGTACATCATTGAATAACAGGCTTGGTAACATTTTAGTTCCAGGTGCCATTTATACAGCCATTGCAACATGTTTTGGAATTATAAGCTTTATTAATATAAGCTTTGTAAAAAAGATTTCTTAAGAGCTGTTGAATAACATCCATCTGATCCAATTACCAACCCACTATTAAAAAGATTAGGGGTGAACAATTTGGAAGCTGTTAAACTAACTAGACACAATTTTAAAAAGAGAGATATTACCTGTGTGGTTAAGTGTGGTGTGGTGTGATATGTGAGTGCATGCATGTATGCATATGCACGCTTGTGCGTATGTGTGTATGTGTGTGTGTGTGTGTGTGTGTTGGGGGTGGGGTGTGGGGGGATTTAGAACCGCAGGACTCCTGTGAAAGTCTTTCTCATATTTATATACGTGTGTATATATATATATATATATACGTATATATGTGTGTGTGTGTGTGTGTGTGCTTTTTTTCCCAATAAAGCTTTGTCTATCTTGGCTGAATTCAGAGTCAATTGTTTTATTTACGTTTTATATCTCTACTCTCCATCTAACCAACGTGCTGTTCCTCTAATCCAGGGGTGTCAAACTCATTCCATCGTGGGCCGAGTGTATGCAGGTTTTTGTTGCAACCAGTGCACTACACCAGGTGATTTCACTAATTAGCTTCCTTCTTCAACCAAGGAGGGGAACTTATTGAAATCACCTGGTGTTTTCAAAACAAAAAACAAAACCTGCATACACTCGGCCCACGATGGAATGAGTTTGACACCCCTGCTCTAATCCCTGTGGTTGAACTGGGCTGGAATAAAGCTCCACTCTTGCAGGGACAGGGAATGCAGTGAAGGAGCGGAGGTCCGGGCGAGCGTGCGGCAGATGAGTCCTCTTTCCCTGGATCATGCAGTTGACAAAGCTTGGAATGGTGAGGCAGCCACTATCGATTCTGCACTCGGGTCATTGGCATTTCCCCCCCCCCCCAATCCCACCTCTACCCCCAACTCCAGCTCCCACTTCCCCCCGCTCCTCCTCCTCCCCATCGCCACAACGCCACCACACGGTTCAGCTGTTTCTCTGGCTATTGACTCTACCTCACGCGGACAATACAACGTTTACTTTTGCGTTCATTCATTGGTAGGAACTTTCTTCCAAAGCCACTTATAGTAAACAACACCAAGTGCAAATAGCGGGAAGTACAAGCAGATAACATTATAACAGAGAACATCATACAGGTAACTGCCAAAATAAGGGCAACACTCACAGTACTGCACCCATTTAAAGGATCTGTCATTCACTCAAGTTTTGCCTTTATTTTGGCAGTTACCTGTAGATATTTAATGAAGATCTGATCAGACCCAGCCACTACACAAGTCAATAAAATAAGATATTAAGTGCACAAATACTTGACATGGAGCCCTTAATAATGTTACAATGAAGAAGAAGCTTAAATCAACTTGGCAAATAAAGACACGTTAACACACATTAGAAAGACTCCGTAGAAAGATGTTAATCTCAGCCCTCTAATCACCGGGTGCTCTAGACTCTTGCACACACACACAGTACTGTTGAAGCTGTATGGAGCCAATAGATCTTGTTGGTAGAGGCCTAACCAGAGTCCCAAGTTGCATGTCATTCAAGAGAAAGAGAGAGAAAAAAACAGAAGGATTAACAACAGATCTCACAGTTTAACGCATTACTGGCCCATTGAGTTTCACTGTTTGCTTCAATTTCAATAACTTCCTCCACATACATATTCATATTTAATGATGAACTACTGGGATTTGGCCTTCCTCCCATTTGACATTGGACACAATAGACTTCAAGCATGAAGCAGGTCTACCTCTGTTTTGATTTACTTGACGCAGGTGACGCAATCCACACGGGTTGACAAGCTTGGAGGGTGGAAATGCAACTCGATTTGTTCAATTTTGGGAATTAAGTCACACCTTCTTATGGTGGGACTGTTCTGCTCAGTATAAAACATAGATACGCTTCAGCCCATTTCATATTATTGTAGTGTGGCTGACTCACAATGCTCAAATCAGCACACCACACATGTTAAATGCACAGCGCTATATGGAACTGGGCCCATTATTTCCCTCACCTGGGGAGTTTTATGTCCAGTGGATTAATTGCTCCCTGTCAGCCTGTCACCAGATTGAATACCCCTTAAATGCAAAGAAACATGCAAAATACCGACCTACCTTACAGATTGTCCTCCTCAGACAGAGCCATTCTTTTTCAATTTTATTTGCTCTCAGTAAAACACAGACATAAACAATAGCACGAAACAGAGAGAAGCCTAAATAAAACCATAATGCAGACTGTCAGAGAGATTAAAAAACGATATTCCCCTAGAGTAGATCATAAGATTCTAAATCCATAGAAGCTTTAGTCTACACCAAACACAGCCATTCTGATGCAAATTTGAAGTCTCGTCATTGCATGTATTTTTATCTTTATCTTTCAGAGAAGACAGGCTGGGCAAGCAGGAAGTGGCATCACCGGGCATGCACAGCAGGACACTGGACACATCCTTAATGTTTCTCCAGATGAATGAGGCCGGTCATGGGAGGCTGAGACTACAGAGGCTGGCAGTTGCAGGTAACTGACAAAATAAAGGAATCGTTGAGTAACTTAAGTGTTATGACGTGTTGGGTACAGTTTCCTGGCATGTTTTAGGCCCACTCAACCCCTTAGAGGGCAAGGTAAACACCAATATATACAAAGCCATTCTGAGCGATCACCTTCATCCTGTGGTGAAGCCTTTCTATCCTGATGGAAGTGGTTTCTTCTGGGATGATAAAGCCCCCATCCACAGGGCATGAGTGATAATATGACCATATGCCATGGCCATCTCAGTCACCAGATCTCAACCCAACTGAACACTTATGGGAGATTCTGGAGCGGTGCCTGAGACAGCATTTTCCACCACCATCAACAAAATACCAAATGATGGAATTTCTCCTGGAGGAATAGTGTTACATCCCTCAAATAGAGTTACAGACACTTGTAGAATCTATATCAAGGTGCACTGAAGCTGTTCTGGTGGCTCATGGTGGCCCAACGCCATATTAGGCATGGGTGTTCCCTTTATTTTGGCAGTTACCTGTATCTCACCAACTTACCTCATATAGCATCAGTGTTCATATCTTTATTGAGCTGTCTGTCAGTTTGGAAGGCACCAGTTGTAAGGTAGCATTCCCCTTTGATCTCATGCAGAGCTCTTTACATGGTGCCTGGCAGGGCATGGTTGTGCAAGGCAGTGGTTCTCAAACCCAATACTGGGGACCCCTGTGTATACTGGTTTGTGTTACAGCCAATCTTATGATCAGTTAATGTTGCTGAAAACATGTTTGTAAGTTCTAGCATCAGTTTTTTCCTTGTTTTAACACAATGCAGGTTTGGCTCGTGGCCAATTGCTCTGTCATTGAACTATTCATTTTCTCACAAATGGTTTCGTTTCAGTGACCAGTTGTCCACGCTTTCAACCATTAGGCCCCCACTGACTCCACGCCCCAGTCTATAATTGAATCAATTAAAACAGTTTACCTCTTTCTAAAGGAAATGTGTCATTGGACATTTATTGTTCATGGCATGCGTAGCTCTTTCTATCATAACTTGGCCTTAACAGAGTAAATCTTCTTTTAATAGAAATTAAAAGTGTCAAATTAAGAGCAATTAAAAGCTACAAATACGTCAGAGGTTACAATTATAGCTGGAACAAAAAGCAGCATACACAGTGGGTCCCCAGGACCAAAGGGAATCACTTCTATAAAGCCTCTGAACCAAAGTGCTCAGTACATTACATTACATTTACATTTTAAGCATTTAGCAGACGCTCTTATCTAGAGCCACTTACAAGATGTGCATAAATACATGGTAGGAACAATCATAGTTAGCGCAAGAGATCAGTGCAGTAATACAGCAATAGACATCATTGCAGGCAGCTGCGTACCATACCTGTAACACTGGGAAGGAAAAGGTTAGTAAATTTATTTTTAGTTTTTTTATTAATTAATTTTTTATGAAATGGAGTAAGCAGGGGTATATAGTGTTGAGCAAGTAGGCAGTGGTGATGACAATGTACAGAATTCAGTGGTAGTGGAGTCTGGAGTCAGTAGTCACATGATTGATGACGGTGCTTCTGAGGACTCGATAGGACAGCGCTGGGTGACTCATTTCCGTCATTTTCAGATTCATTTGAAACCAACTAGAATTGGGGCCAAAGTCCCCAAACAGCTCATCTGGGTCTTCGAGGAGCCGCAAGGGGAGCAGGCTCAGTCTTGCCCTGTCCTCCCCCACCCCAGCACACCCCCGGCCCACCCCTGCCAGCTGAAACCCATGAGGAGGGTGTTTTCTGGTGCGCTCTTCCATAACGAAAATAAACTCAAATGGCAGACAAAGTGCTGATCCGACGGCCCAGGGCTGCCCTGTGCCTGGGTCAGGTGAGTGACACGCTGCCAGGCTCAGTGAGAGTGCCCCCTCATGACTGGAGACGGAATGCACTGCACGCTGTGACGCGGTGACACATGGGGGGGGGGGGGTCATGTGGACCCCCTCCGGTTGCCGGCTGGAACTAGACTGGGAGAGTTTGGCCGAGAGTGTGAGGAGAGTCTCTTAAAACAGCTCCATTAGGGGGGGTGAGTGGGGGTGTGTGACACCAGCCAACTGGGGTAATCAGGTTTCAGTCTTGTGCTTTCTAATATTAAGGCACCCTGTGAGGGGAAGGTGGTGCGATTATTTTTAGGAACTATTTTTTCCACTCCTTGTGCAGCCGTGAGCTGGGGAGAGCGCGAGCGGCGGTTTGTGTGCACTCCATGGCAGCGACGAGGCTGTGGGGGGGCTTGCCCGCTGCGCATGGCCAAGAATCACACAGCAGGCAGGAGACCTGGGCTATGAATAGGGCCCCAGATACAGTGAGGACTGGCCCACAGAGCCATGTGACCCTGAGAACATGGGACTGCTGGGTGTCTGAGCACCGGGCCACAGACTTTGGGTGGGTGGTGGGTGGGGGTATTCGATAGCAAATTGGCGCGCGGGCATAAAAGTGTAAAGAAATCATACCCCCTGGCCTAGTACAGGTAACTGCCCCCTTCATATGTATAGTCAGTGCTGTTAAATAGCACCTTATGTAATCATAAGTGAAACGGGTTTGCCTATCTACCCATGGCGTTGACTCTCTGTCTGATATTGTAATTTGTGTATGTGTGTGTGTGTGTGTGTGTGTGTGTGTGTGTGTGTGTGTGTGTGTGTGTGTGTGTGTGTGAGTGTGTGTGTGTGTGTGTGTGTGTGTGTGTGTGTGTGTGTGTGTGTGTGTGTGTGTGAGTGTGTGTGTAGTGTGTGTGTGTGTGTGTGTGTGTGTGTGTGTGTGTGTGTGTGTGTGTGTGTGTGTGTGTGTGTGTGTGTGTGTGTGGGAAAATCAGTGAAGGCCTTCTGGTTCCCCTTGACCCCACCCCTCCCTTTCTCATATTTTATTCCTGTCACAAGCGCTGCGTCCTTTTGGCCGTTTTGGCGGGGGCGTGTCGCTGTGACGGGTCTCTTCCGCGTGTGGGACAGTCCCCCGCTGACGCGCGTGGCAGCCCCCGCCAGATGCAAAGCTCTCCACGCTGGGTCAGACGTAACGGCGCAGTGGTGACGGGGGATGAGGAAGTGCGGACAGAGGCTCCCCCGACTTCCTTCCTGTTCCACGCGATCTCTTTCCCCTGCAGCATGGGGAGAGCTGGGAGGCGGGGTCACCTCTGTCACGTCACACGCACAAACACTCTCTCCGCCGTTCCCTCCAAACCTCTCCTTCCTTCCACTCAGCTGCTGTTTCTTCTGCCCCTTCGTCTTGCCTCTGTGTGCAGTGTATTCCCCCTGGCTGTGACAGGCTCAGAGTTAGGGTCCTGTGACAGAACGCCCCTTGGCTTGGTACAAAGCCTCCCTCCCTTACCATTTTTCTTATGTTTGCTTCCTGTCAAACAAATTCTTTGGCTCACTGCCAGGATACCATGGGAGAAGATGTGAGATGGATCAGCTGTGGTTCGGGGCAGCAGAGAGTTATTTAGTCACTCAAAATGTGGAGTCTTCTGGGTCTTAAACCTTTCCGTCCTTTAAAAGCACAGACGAAATACCACTGATTGTATTATCGAAAGCTCTAACTGGTTAAAAAAACTACAACAATGGCCTGGTTGACAGTCAGGGTTTTTTTTGCAGGCGAGGGACAATAGCGGTGAGTTTGAACTGTATGGGCTGAGAAGGGAATGAATGACTGTTAAATAAATGATAATAGCTTGTGACTATTTCCCATAATCCAAGGAGTGGGTGAAGTGACTGCTGGCACTCCACAGTGAAAAGAAAAAAACGCACCTCACCTCAATAAAAAAAAAAATATTTTTAATTCTTAAGGCTATGTCCACCTATATCCAAATCTTATAATCTTCTATTAAACATCTACTCTAAGAATGAGGTGACATTTTTTTATTTTTCACTGTGAAGTGCCACCGCCTTCCCTGCCCACTTCTGTTTTATTCTTTTTGGCTCCTGGAGCACCTTGCGTGTTTGCTGTTTTGCAAGAAGTGCACCTGCAGTTTTTTTTTTTTTTTTTTTATTTAGCAGACGCTCTTATCCAGAGCGACTTACACAGTTTACATTTCTTTACATACAATCCATTTATACAGCTGGATATTTTATTGAAGCAATTCAGGTTAAGTACCTTTAGCTCAAGGGTACAACAGCAGTGCCCCACCTGGGGATTGAACCTGCGACCTCTGAGTTACCTCTAAGCCCAGTTCCTTAACCATTACACTACACTACCAGCCCAGTTTAGCTCAGTTATAGGAGCTGTCAGTCAATCTGGATTGTGTCAGTCACAAAGTAATGTGCCCCTTTGATCTGCCCTGGTGCAGTGTAGTGTTATGCTCCAGTGTGCACCCCAGGTCCTGGAGATCTGCTGTCCTGAGGACAGCCAGCTAAACCAGCCACCCTGGAACAGAGAAGGGTTCCAGATCCCAGTCCAGTTAATGGCTCGAACTACAGGTAATTGCGGTCAGGACCGCGGAATCACTTGCAATCTTCCGCAAGAGACTCAAAACCCACCTCTTCAGACTCCACTACCACTGAACACTGTCCATCTAGTCAATCTGTCGTCACCACTGTTTACTTGTTCTACACTATAATTATTTTTATTTTTTTTAAACACACTAACCTTTTCTTTCCCAGTGTTACAGGTATGATACGCAGACGCCTGCAATGATGTCTATTGCTGTATTACTGCACTGATCTTGTGCGCTAACTATGATTGTTCTTACCTTGTATTAATGCACATCTTGTAAGTCGCTCTGGATAAGAGTGTCTCCTAAATGCTTAAAATGTAAATGTAAAAATGTAAAATCAAGGAAACACCAACATAAAGTGTCTTAATACGGTGTTGGGCAAGCACAAGCCACCAGAACAGCTTCAGTGCACTTTGGCATATTCTTATATAAGACTCTACTTATGTCTGGGACTCTATTGGAGGGATGCAACACTGTTCTTCCATGAGAAATTCCATCATCTGTTGATCGTTTTGTTGATGGTGGTGTGAAGATGCTCCAGAATCTCTCATAGTGGTGAACTGGGTTGAGGTCTGGTGACTGAGACTGCCATATGGTTTACATTCATTTTGAATGAAAACCATTCAGTGACCACTCGTGCCCTGTGGATGGGGGCATTATCATCCTGGAAGAGACCACTTTCATCAGGATAGAAATGCTTTACCACAGGATGAAGGTGATCACTCAGAATGGCTTTGAATTAATTGGTGTTTCCCTTGCCTGGGTTCAGTGGATCTAAACCATGCCAGGAAAATGCACCCCACACCATAATAGAGCTGCCAAAAGCCTTAATTTACTCAAGTGCTATTTTGTTTTACTTTGGCAGTCATTTACAAAGACACAGAAAGCTTCCTGCTACTCTTGTAGAAATGTTTCATAATGTTTCACTGCTGAACATTCATGTGATGTGTAGACTGGGACTGCAAAACAGTGACAACATGCAAATAAAAATGCTAAATACTATAATAGCATTTGGATGATGAAGGTTGAAGGTTTTCATGACATTAGCACATTAAACATAAATAGTTGATGATTACTGGAAAAATGCTACCAGGTTATGCAACACATACCCACCGAGAGTTTAAGCCAGGCGACTAAGTAGCAAAATATCCTTGCGCACGTGACTGAATGAATTTACGATGAATTTAATAGGTGCTGTAGGGTAAATGAACTTGTACGTACAATGCAAATCACACCCACTTGTAGTGCAGTGTCTTAGCCAAGGGGCTTGTGTGAACCCATATGAACTGATATGATACTAAACTTTTGTTCAAACATTTGTGAGATGACCGCAACCACAGGTCCAGCTTAGCCTTGTCCTTGTTCATTCACCTGAGGTATCAGAAATTTCAGCGCATATTCTTCTATCAACGTCAACTGTATGGCATTTATTTTTGAGGTCATTCAGCCCAACCATGTTAATATATATATAATATAATATATGCCATTTAGCAGATGCTTTTATCCAAAGCGACTTACAGTAGTGAATGCATACATTTTTCAGTATATGTGGTCCCAATGAGAATCGAACCCACAACGTAAGCGTTGCCAACGCCGTGCTCTACCTACTGAGCCACATGTTCTCATAGCTTGTCAGAAAGTTAGGTGTGGATGTAGCTTGTTGTATAAAATAATTCAGAATGAATTCTCCTTGAGCTCAGAACATCCTGTGGGGGCATATGAGGTATTGAGACCTGAAAGTGGACAAATCCATAACATCCATTTGGAGCAGGATAGACCCTCAGACACCAGGAGCCTGGGCTGCCATGGGTCACGACGAGGGGGAGGGAAACATTTCGTCCCCATTCAACAAGCCCCCCCTCATTAGGCACCGGCTGAGACCGAGCTCATATTAATCCACACTCCAATTAAAATAGCTGTGCTATAACGACCCCGGCCGGGGGAGCGAGGGAGAAGGTGGAATGCGCCGGGTCTTCGATGAGTAGGGGCCAGCATAAGAAAGGGAACAGAAATGTTTATGGCCATTATCCACACACGCCATCGACCTGCTTCATGTTCTGGGGCCTTTTTGCCGGCCACAGACAGTGACGGCGGGTTGAGTTCATTACATTACATTTTAGGTATTTAGCAGACGCTCTTATCCAGAGCGACTTACACAGTTTCACATTTTCTTTACATACATTCCATTTATACAGCTGGATATTTACTGAAGCAATTCAGGTTAAGTACCTTTAGCTCAAGGGTACAACAGCAGTGCCCCACCTGGGATCGAACCTGCAACCTTTGCGTTACAATCTCAGTCCCTTAACCATTATGCTAACATTGCCACCCAACCCACACCGGGTTGAGGGAAGGCCATAAAGGGATTGTCAAGATGAATCAACACAAACTTGAACTTGTCACATATCTGCAGCTCAGCGGAAGCATAAGTGATCAATTTGGTTGTGAAATGTTCTGAAATGGACAGCAGTCACTTAATACATATTTAGCAAGTAAATACATGTATTGTGAACAGCAGTCCTGCCCATTTCTTGTGAATTGAAACATTTTATATTACCCTCTGGCCTCAGGCACCTGCAGAAACAGAATTGTTCTTGTGGGCATTGAGTGCGTTTTACTCTATAATTGTGTAGAAGTTGCACTGATATAAAAGTAAAATACAAAACATCAGATGACTCAGCGGGGAGTTGTGGAGTTTTTGAAAACTTTGGCCTGGTTACTTGAAGGTCTTGTAAGCAGGGGGACAACAGGCATGGGGAAATGTATTCAGGCTCTGATTGCACAAGATGTTTTATGAAAGATAGATGGGGAGAAAACTGCCGACTTGCAGATTTTTCTTCTTGAAATTTGTCGTCGTGAATGATTGATGAGTGGCAAGCTGTCCGAGGAACGGAGTGATTTGTGCAGCGGGCTGCTTCCCCATACATTATTAAGACTGTTTGGTAGAGTGGAAACACTAGAAATCATCTGTTTTGCATGGAGATAATTACATATTAATCAATCTGTTGTTATTTTTGCTTTTTTTTGTCTACTCGTGGCATCTGCCCTTACCCGGGAGAGTTTTTGTTTTCACAAAATGAGACACAGATTAATTTGTGGATGTCATTTGTTTTTGCGTTGGGGCTGACTTGTGTTGTGAATATCCAATCACTTTTATTGTTTTCTCCGTGGATCATTAACCTCTCGAGAACTAAAATGAGCATTAAAATGAGTTCACTGTAAACATATCACTTGAGTGCACAGTGATAGAGGTAATACAGATATCTAGGTTCATCGTGAAGAGCTGATAACTTTCACACAGTGGGGAGTCCCACACCTGTCTACGTGTACATTCTAGTGTAGGTTCTTCAGTCGTGCAACTTTTCTTTGGGCCATCGGCTAATGTACTATTCAGAATGTACTATTGTATTTATTGTTCATGTGGTTCTTACTCACAGCCATCAAATTGGATTTGACCTACCACCCAAGGCCATAGAACAAGCAAGAATACACCACTGTTCTCAAAGTGCTTCGAATAATGTAATACTGTACGTCATAACTGGCCCTTATGTCAGTCGAATAAGATACGATGAAGTATGCCTCTGATTTTAACGATGAAAGTTTAAAGCGAAGTGATTTAATATCAAGTAGAATTAATTTAATTCATTTTATTAATTTCGCTTTGCTAACTTGGTATGTTGTATTTTAGACTTCACGTGCCGGATACCTGAATTAATCTTTTATTATAAACATGAAATTTCCCCTGCTTTTGCATTTATCTTCTATTGAAGTGCAAAGCAAAATCATAGGTGTGCTATGTGTACACCTTTTACTTTTTTATGATTTCTTTCACACATTTGCAAATATTGTTCATTGCTTTGCCTTGATCTGAAGTGAATTAGTTGGCTTGTGAGTCATGTGTTGTATTTAGTATTTTATGTTGCTTTACATACACTTTACCCCATTATTGCAAACTTTGACTACCAGTTCAATGTTTTATTAAGTGATTTGATGACTTGGTGTTGCCCATTATGATATGGGATGAGAACCATATAGCATTCTCAATGGCTGTGTATTTCTAAAAACTGGCAAAGACTATGTGCTATGTCAATTGTCAAATGATCATTATGTGGATGGACATTTCTATGGGCAAATGAGGTGCCCAAAACAAAGAAGAACTGAATATATCATACAAACCCTTTTTAACCTTTATTGAAATGTCACAATTAGTTCACACAGACAGAACATACTTTTTTAAATGATTTGATGATTTGTACTTTCTAAATGACTTTTATATTAGAAGTAGAACAGCACGTGTGGTATCAATTGATTGGCTGGTCCTTTACGAGTGTGAGCTGCCTATCACGGTCGTGGTTCGAAACCTGACTGCACCAGCCCTGCCCTGGTGGGGATCCCCGATGGGGGGCGGTTTGGCTGTCCGCCCCAGGGGGAGGGGGGATGGTGAGCTGGCACGGGTTCGCTGAGAAGTGCATACAGGTGTCTCCAGAATGTGGGGGTGAATTCCGTCTCCAAGGAAGTAGAGTTCGCTACTCTGAGAATTAGCTTGCCTCGTAGAGACGAGCGGCGAATTCATGTGGGGAGGGTCAATTGAAATAAATAGAGGGTGTAATTGACCACTAAATTGTGATAAAAACTGGAAAAAATGTAACAAAAAAACCAAACTGAAATGTTTGTTCAGAGTATTTTGTCTTGATCTTGCTGTAGCTCATTTGCCATGTTCAGATGTGGAGTTGCACCAATCAAAATTGGTAGCCAATACAGCTATTGATCAACGGTGCTGTATTCTTTGCAATGATGCCTCTATTGCTCTGTGGCTATTGAGACAGAAGCCGCAGGTTGTTTTTTACATATACTGAAAATGTATGCATTCACTACTGTTAGTCGATAAAAGCGTAAATGGCGTATATTATTGAGACAGAAGCCCATGTTTTTTACACTGTCTGTATGACTACATAATAACCTCTCTGTTCATTATGTTATCCACCATATTGACAACTTTCATGAAATTAGTGAAAAGGTGATATTTTATGTATTAATTTATCAGCCATAAAAAGCTTAATGACTATGCCAAAAGGCTACCACCAAATTCTACCCTGCAGATGATTTTATATACATTTTTAAATTTTTAAATTTTAAGCATCTTATCCAGAGCGACTTACAAGATGTGTATTAATACATGGTAGAGTCTTCAATATGAGGATTTAACCCAGGGGCGTGTCCAGGGAGGGGCCTGGGGGGGGCACCTGCCCCCACAGAAATTTGGTTGGCCACCCTGGGTGCCACCCTACACTCTTACTTTTTATAAAACTTGCTTTGTATAAAAAAATTCAAAAAAATGTCATAACCCTCCCTATTTAATAAAAAGGTTTGAATGAAAACCAGCATTTTTGTTGTGAAGTGTGACATACTGAATTTGGACTATTAGGTCCACTACTGGTCATCATATTATCCATGTGAAAGTCAGATTTACTACATTTTGAAAGTCCCCCCGTGTGGCTCTGTGCCACTCTTGGGCCCCCCTGTTAAAATGGTCTGGACCCGCCACTGAATTAACTCCCCTTTATTTTATTTTTCTCCTCCCCTCCCCCTTACGTCTGTTTGCAAAATGTTTTGCCATGTCTCACAACTCATCCTGAGTGGCCCTCAGTATTATTTTTAATCTCAGTGGTTCGTCATGCAATTAATAACTTTTAATACTGGTACCGTGTCGCTCTTGTGCAAGTGTGTGTATGTGCTGTCCTATGAATTTGTGAATCACTTAGGGGTAACGTAAATAAATAAAATGTACTTGCTTACGTTCAACGATGGGTTAAATATTCCCTGTCCCTCTTTACCTATAATTCCCAAAGACAACGAGTATATTTACAAGCACAACATGTTACTGTGCTGTTCTCAAGTGAACCCGGAAAAGCTTCTGGGTGAAAGGTCTGTCTATTGTGTGCATTCTGATCCAGCGGGGCGCAAGTGTCTTCTTTCTCTAAACTTGTTATCTTGAAGGGCTTATTTTTCATTTTTTTCATTTTGTTTTTTGGAACCGCTGGGTTTGGTTTATCTGCGGATGACGAGAGATCCAGCAGGTTATGCCAGGTCGGTTTCTTTAGTTAATCCTTCTCTGTGTTTCTTTGTTTTTTGTATTTGTTATTTTACTGCCTTAAGCAAGATAGCTTCCGAATGTTCTATTGATCAATTGAGGTAGACTTGTCCTTCCCCAGTTTCTTCTCCTCTGTCCCCTGCTCCCCTTCATGTCTTCCCCGGGCGTTTCTCTCTCACAAAAAGTCACAAACCTCCTTACCACCCAAATCAGCTGCACAATGTCTGTTCCCAGTGGCTGCAATGTGTAGATTAGCTGATGCACCTGTGGGGAATTCTGGGAAATCTCATATGAATGATACAGCACACACACACACACACACACACACACACACAGGGTTTGGAATGTGGGTATACTCCATTTGAAACGTGTTATGGTTGTGTTTAATACATTCCTCAGTGCTCCATATAGCAGGGAGACCGTGAGGTGGGGTGAGCATCCGGTGCAAATGTGAAAGTTGGCAGGGAACAGGCCCGACATGAGCCCAGCAATGCAGGAGCCTGTCACCGTGCCAACCCTGGATGTGCGGATGTGTCTGATCACGAGGGGCCGGCCAAAGTGGGGCCACATTCTGCTGCACTCTCATCTTCCCAGAAAGCCACGCAGCATGCCCTGTCTCATGTCCTGTACCACCACAAACCGCCCAGAGGATCACAGCTGGCAGGGAGCACTGGGCCTCAAAATCGGCCAGTATCTATTCCCCCTATCCTCTCCTATCCTATTTGCATATACAGTATATATTTGTGTGTGTGTGTGTGTGTGTGTACATGTGTGCGTGTGTATGTGTATGTATGTGCGTGTTTGTGTGAGATGTGTGTGTGTGTATTTGCGTGCATGTATGTGTGCACTCGCATGGATGTGAGCATATGCGTGTGAGTGTGTGTTTGTGTGTGCTTGCATGAGCATGACCATGTATGTGTGCTTGTGTGTGTGTGTGTGTGTGTTGTGTGTGCTTGTGTGAGCATGACCATGTGTGTGTGTGTGTGTGTGCAGTCCAGAGCAGGGAGAGCAGAGATAAGTGGGCCATTGCTGGTTTTGGGGCGGCCCAGAGGATGGTGCTGCATGCGAGACCATTAAAAATACAGCTCTCCTCTGAGGGCCGCCTGCCAGTTCCTGCCACAGCGTCCCCCATCGTCCCCGCCACCGCATCCTCCATGTGGAAAACACGTCGGCCGTGCCAGCGAGCGAAGCGACAGCCCTCTCTCCCTGCGTGCACCCAGGAACATGTAACTGCGCCGCCGGCCTCCCAGGGTCATCCATTATGCATCTTTTACAGGGTGACACGGTTTGAGCGCCCCGCTCCACCGGGCCGGGCCGCAGGGGACTCGGGAGTGTCACATTTCAGGACGCTGCGAAAGCTGCGCGGCGAGAGCGGGCGGGGCAGGCGGCGGGCTTTCGGACTCCCTTCGGCGAAATCCACAGATCCACGGTCACGGCGTCTATCTCCCCCTCAATGTCCTGAGAAGACCTCGTATTGGCAAAGTGTGCCTCACTTCTAATATTAGTCGGGCTCCACACAGTTTTTCTCGTTGCTTGTTTGCGTTGGTGTGTGGGGAACGCTTTGGTACAACTCGGCCTTCCCGCCAGATGATTCTTTTGGAACGTATGGTCTGTTGTTATTGCACTCTGACCCCTGTGACCTGTGACCTGTGACCTGTGACCTGTGCAATACAGTTAGAACTGTCCAGGGTGCTGAAACGTGGCTTGTGTGGGGGGGTGGGGGTGGGGGGGGTGAGTAGGTCAATTGTTGGTGGCAATTGTCGGCCACGCCGCACGCTTTACCCCAAGGCCGCATCATGGAGGCAGGGAATGCGATTAGGTCTCTTAAGCAGATCCATGTGGTTGGACCAGACTATGGGGGGTCTAAGGGGGGCGGGTGGGGGGTTGTTGAGCGGCTTCTCATCAATCTTTCATCCCCAGCTAAATAATTCTGTGCTTCCCGCTATCCTGATTGAACGGTACGTTATACTCACTAGCGGCAGTTTACCTCACCAAGCGGAAAGCAGGAAGTGGGCTGTGTTCGTGATGCCTCCCCTCCCCTCCCCTCACCTCCCCCTGGAGTGAACACAGAGAGGCAGTGACACAAGTGTGGCCGATTTCCTGCTCGCTGCGCTGATGTGGATAACGTGGCGTTCAGCCGGGATGGCAGACTGATTCACAGGGGGTACCTCAGGGAAAGAAAGATACCAAGAAAATAAAACAACGGCCCAGGTTACAGGTTTTCAACAGGACACCCCCTGAGAAAACTCTCATCAGGCAATATCACACAGATGTGTAAGAGGATTCAACCTTTCATCCTTCTTTGTGTTTATGATTAGATTCCAGATTTGTTCATAAAAACACAAGTCTGTCCTTGGTGGGTGATCTTGTTCAAGTTGCTGAATCCCAATTATCTCCGATGGTCCTCTACTGTGGATCTTCAGTACATTTCCACACCCTTTCCCCTGCAATAACAACCCTGGCATGACCTAGTAAAAAATCCATTGTTAGAAGTATTTTAAAAAAAGCTGAACATGCAAATTACGCCACTAAAGGAGAATATCAAATGACAAAATAACATACCATACCACATACATAAATATGTACTTTTCCTCCCCATTTCTCCGAAGGTATTAATCAGCATGTAAGGGCAGAAATGTCATTTTAAAATCGTATGTCTTTAAAATTGTTATTTTTATTATCATTATTGATTTGTATTATTATGTGCATTCTTTTACAGCATCATCATCATTATTATTATCACTATCATTAACAAACAGCATTACAAGTTTTGCTGCAACATCGGGATTATTCTTAGCATTATTCTTTCAGATTTTGGAGGAGATCCTCTGGTGTGGATACAGTTATTTTGCAAGTGCTGCAGCTGGAGTCAGTAGCAGTGAAGGGGGCAGACCACAACGTATTGATATATTGATATCCCACTTTGTGAGTTGGAATCTGTTCCGTGTCCAGGAGAAACAACACAGCTCTGTTTAGTGTGTTTTTAGTCCCCCCATCGAAACATCAACAGCACGATCTCCAGGGGCAAGGCGTGGGAGGAGATTAAGGACAAGATTAATCTGCAACCTGCCCCAAGGATACCACATCCCCTGCACTTCATGTTTAACCAAAACAACAAACACACGGAGGACTGCTAAAAATGTTAAATTAAAAGAAGACCAATAGTTGATTTGGGAGGGGCAAGCTCCCTCATGGTATATAAGCTTGGGGTTTTTCCTACTCAATTTAGTGCAGTCTTTGACAATGTATTTGCTGCGCTCCGGCGCCGTTCGAATGAAAGTGGGACTTCTCATCCCTGAGTGATTCCTGCTCCCGGCTCCAGGGTTGCTCTGCTTAATGGCCTCAAAGCCGTCAGGATTAACTTCATAAGTGTCCGTGAGTCTCCGCAAACTGAGGCCGAACCGGTCTGACGAGTCGGCGGCTGGGAATTCTCCTCTCTTGAAATACAACTTTCAGGTTGAGATGGAGCAGTGTTTTTAAAATCTTGACAGTTGAGCTCCAGCCACATGGCGTGCATTGAGCCAGCGAGCCCACCGCACTTTGTATTTGAGTGAGAGAGCATGGTGCCCTCCTAGGTATTGGTTGTGTTAGAGAATTACTATTTGAATGTGGAGGCCCTGCTTATATGCCCTCTGGGGTTTTTTCCCTCACCCTGTACACATACAGGGAACTGCCAAAGTAAAGGAAACACTTGAATACAATACATGCCATTTAGCAGACGCTTTTATCCAAAGCAACTTACAGAAGTAAATGCACACATTCTTCAGTATATGTGGTCCCCACTGGGAATTGAACCCACAACCTGAGCATTGCCAATGCCATGCTCTACCAACTGAGCCACAGAGAACCACAGTAAAGGAAGGGTACTGGTGGCTCTGGTGGTTATGGTGTGGGGTGCATTTTCCTGGCATCATCCACTCAACCCCTTAGAGGGCAAGATGAACACCAATAAATACAAAGCCATTCTGAGTGATCACCTTCATCCTGTGGTGAAGCATTTCTATCCTGATGGGAGTGGTCTCTTCCAGGATGACAATGCCCCCATCCACAGGGCACGAGTGGCCACTCAATGGTTTGTTGAGCATGAAAACGAGGTAAACCATATGCCATGTCCGTCTCAGTCACCAGATCTCAACCCAATTGAACACTTATGGGAGATTCTGGAGCCGCGCCTGAGACAGTGTTTTCCACCACCATCAACAAAACACCAAATGATGGAATTTCTCATGGAAGAATGGTGTTACATCCCTCTAATAGAGTTCCAGACACTTGTAGAATCGAAGCTATTCTGGCAGCTCATGATGGCCCAAAGCCCTATTAATATACTTTATGTTGGCGTTTTGTTTATTTTGGCAGTTACCTGTATGATTCCTTAATCAAGCCTGTTCTGTTTTTTTATCTCTTTCTTTTTCTTTTGTGCAAACTAAATAAGTAAATTAATTCCTCTCTTTTCTGGTAAATTTTGAAGCTGTCTGAGATTTTCACCACAAGCAACACACTTCTGCCAGTTACATATGTTCTTCTTTGTCATCTTTCTCCCTCCCTGCAGCCCAAATCCTACCCAATGCTGTTCCTAAATACATTTTCCACCTTTGTGACTACCTGGCAGAACGCCAGGTAGTCACAAAATATTCCCTTGTCAAAAAAAGAATCATTTTCCCACAGAGAGTAATATATTCTGTCAGGCTTCCCAAAAAAAAGTTGTACGTCCATTTTAACCACAACAGCAGCCATGCTGAAGGGAAGAGCGAGAAGATGAGCCTTTACGTGTGAGAATTGTAGCGTGTCGACTAATGTTGACAAGAGCCTCTTGGAGGTTTATGGGTTTATGTGCAGTGTGTACATCCTGTGTTCCCTGGTTACGGCTTATGCAACGGCTCCCTTCATTAAGATTTTTTCTGACCGCCGGGGGCTTGGGTGTCACTCCTGCGTGGACATTAGCGTCACGCCGCTCCGTCGCCATCGCAGACCACGTCGGACCAGAGCTCCCTGGCCTGACGTCAAGTTCTGATGACTCTCGGAGCCGCCGCCCAACGCAGCGTATGTTCGATCAAAGCGCCGATTCATGAGAGTTCACAGTGACCCACCGCTGCGCTCTGGGACTGGGAACAGGCCAGTGGAGACTTGGTTTTCCCTATTGTCCCTTTTCCTATTTTTGATTCCCTTCCTTTCCTGCGCCATGGCCTGCTTCGGCAGTGCAGTGATGTCGCAGTCTCGGAACGTAACATCTGGAGTTGGAGTAGCTGGGGTTGGAGGAGGTCGTGGGGGTGAGATCCCAGGAGAGAGGCCTGGGGCGAGGGGAGGGGGGGAAGCTTCTCAGCCAGTCTGGTGCGCACAGAGCGGCTCTCTGTCACAGAGGCTGAGCTGCTGGATGTCTGACGTCTCTCCACTGCATCTCTTATGCTCTTGGTTGTTTTCACAGCGTAGCCAAGGTCCGTCAGAGCGTTGGGCAGAGAGAGCGATGTCTCGTCCGCCCCCACCGGGCTCCGACAGCCTTGGAAAGCCCAGCCGCAGCCGGAGGAGATCACCGCCGTGGGGACAGTAAACCCCCTGAGGCTTCTCTGCGGGGGTTACACACGCAGAAAACTTCCTGGTCGCGTGGGTGCGCTGATCTCTAATGCCCTTTGATTCTGAACAGATCTTATCTTTGGAGCGCTTAACAGAGTTTCAGTTACCAAAAACCAATCATGAACCAATGGTAAGTGCTTTATTGCAACACTGACATGCAGTGAAGAGGCTTTCGTCACATCGAGCTATGGGTAAATCAGATGTGTGCACTGTTCCTTACTTTTCTGGTGGAAAGTGGGGAAAAAACTGGGTACTTTACCCTGATTGTACTAATTATAACCTCCTGGATGCACAATGTGTACATTAGAGGAAATGTGTGCTGATGTGGGTTAACTGTATTAAGCAGTTTTTTTTTGCATAACAGGATGTAATGTCTTACATGTCATAATGTGCAATTACACTGTACTCTACAGAGAGAGTGAGGTGACAGTGTGCCCCGTTGGGTCCTGTGCACTGGCAGGTTGGTTTTGGTTTGTGTTCTGCACTTCAGGGGCTTTACTAGATGTTCGCTGCTCATCCCAGGCCATAGCCGGTGGCCCCCGCTCCGTGTGACAGCCGTCTGGTCAAATTCATCGGGTCCGTTCATCCAGACTCACTTTCACTCCACCCCTTGTGGGCTTCTCCCCTCTAAACTCCCAGTAAGAGGGGGGTGGTGTGGCTGGGAGCCAATTACATTTGACTTTAAAAAAAAAAAATTTTTAGGCATTTAGCAGACGCTCTTATCCAGAGCGACTTACACAGTTTACATACAATCCATTTATACAGCTGGATATTTTACTGAAGCAATTCAGGTTAAGTACCTTTAGCTCAAGGGTACAACGGCAGTGGCCCACCTGGGAATTGAACCTGCAACCTCTGAGTTACAAGCCCAGCTCCCTAACCATTACACTACACTGCCAGCCCACCAATCAGTGGGCCCCTGTTGGTCCCATACACACCCCAGGGTAACAAAATGGGAGGGAAGCGGTGGTAGGTGGCAGTGAGGGCCAGAGGAGATGGGGGCCCCTGGTTCCCTTTAGAGCTGTCTTTATCGATTGCAGGATTCAGTAACTCTGAATTTCCAAAGGAGAGGAAGTGTGCAAGAGGAAACAATAAGAGAACTCCCCGGCACCCAATGTCTCCGGTTAAGTTTAGAGCCGTGACTTCAATCCCTGGATCATCATTAAAGCCGCAGAGGACCACGCTGGAGAAAAAACCAAGAGGAACCACAGCGGGCGCAAAGCCACAATAGCTACCAACTCCAGCGGAAACCACATGAATTGAATTGGGGACTACAGAAGTTGGGTTTTTTGTTCCCTGCCAGAAAACCCCTCGTTTTGCTGAGCAAGTACCTTGGCGACGGGCCTTGCGCATACGGCCATGATTTTGTTTGGCAACAACGAATGTAAGGTAGGGGCAAAGCAAGGAGACAGTGCCCGAGCCAGGTGGCCGGGGAGGGTAAATAAAAGGCTCCCAGCTGACGTGGGCCCCTGTTTGGTAAACACGCCTCGTTGGGGTGCTTGGTTACGATGACGGAATGGGGGAGGGGGAGGGGGGGCAGGTCCAACAAACAGCGCTGGACCAAGGCCCGGGCAGGGCCACCCCTATGCTGTCTCCACGCAGCAGTCCACACACACGCACAGAACCTGTATTATTCAGCCAACGCCGGCCGTCCCCTCTGGTGACCCGATGCCGTACGCAACCCTGAGATGAAACATAACACCAAGGGAGACGCAGGTTTACAGTGTACAATCTTTAGTGGAGAGGGGTCAGCATACCAGTTACAGAGGGTATAGAAAGTATTCACCCCATTTGGCATTTTTCCCATGGTTTTTTTTCTTACTTCATGGAATCAAAATGGATGTGATTAGGATTTCTTTCCACTGATCGACACAAAATGCTCTATAATGTAAAATACTAAAAAACTACTCTGAAGCTTTTTCTTAATTACAAACACAGAACAGACAATAATTGATTCCATAAGTATTCACCCCTTTTGCTGCACTCAACCATTTCCAGGGAAGGTTAAATAATAAACTACCATTCATGTACGAGTAGAAAAAGTAGATGGATGTAGAATTTGTAATGTCAATTTTCAAAGATCAATAAATTATTTGTTCAAAAATATATAATATGCAATGCAATCACAAAATATAGTATTACACCATTATAAAATTGTAAACCATGAGCCAGCCCATACATTCCCTCATCAAACACAGCCACTGAGTGTCTCTATGATCCCATAGAAAAAATGGTTTCAGTCAAAAAGGGAAGTATAGTAATAAGAATAATAACAATAAGTTTAAATTATTATTAATAATTAGAAGAAGAAGAAGAAGAAGAAAGGTAATAGAGAAACAGAGACTACACGTAAGACTTTCATCATAAGCTCCTGGAAAACATGCAATGCATATTTAATGAGCATGACCTTTCAACGACTCAGCCCTGACCCGAATATGACCCCAGTTACCCTGTGGCCCAGTATAGCACTGTGCTGAACTGTGCTGAGTGAGATTCTGCCAAGACTCATAGCCAACTTAATACAAAGCATAAGCATGTAGCTAAAACCAAACATCAAAAATAACGTGGATCACAAATGAGAAGATAAGTATGAATGATACAATTGGCAGCTAAACGTCTAACCAAACGTAAGTAAATTAGTGAAACCCAGGCTGCGATTTGACTGATGGGTCGGAGGGCAGGTCTTCCAGTGGGTGATCTTGACCTACGTCATCTGTGGTCTAAGGGGCGTGATTGGCTAGCAGTCCTGTGACATCACAAGTCTCCACTTAATAAGATCAGGTTTCAGCCAGCATGCACTTTCTTATTTCTCTTCCCAATGTGTCCATCTGTGTTTACGATCGAACAGTTGTGTCCGGCAAGCCTTGGCGCCCAGTTTGGCAAAGAGACCCAGGTACTGCAAAATAATTATGAGGCCCAATCTTAGCCAATCCTGAGTGGGTAAACAATTCAGAGTCTGCCAGGATTACCGTCATTATTTTCATTATTGAATGGATACACAGAGAGGCCGAACGATCCTCTCTCTGCAGCAGGCAATGCATGAATCACTTCCTCTCATAGCTCCCAGTGGACTTTGAAGTTGTATTTATTTATAATGCGTGCTCCTGTCCGACAGCCTCTCTTGCCAGCAAAGGCCTAAGATAAGTGCTTTTGTGTCGAGCTTTCCCTTTGCAAATTCAACACTGAGGGCATTGTGTGGATTGTGACTTTGAGCATTCGAGGAGATGTGTATGTGTGTGTGTGTGTGTGTGTGTTCATATTGACATTGAAAGGATGTCACAAATATTCATGCAATGTTAGAAAAACCAGAGGAGGCCACACACCCAACTTGCTTAACAATTTTTTTAATTTTAAGACTATGAAAGAACATTTTGACAGCCGTAGTGTGGTGGTTAAGACACACTGCCTCTGTCCTGTAATGTAGGGTACATTCTACAAGCAGACAATGAGTCTTTTGCTTTTTTCCAGGAATGCGTGCCCCTGCTGCTGTGACCCCAGTGATGAGCCCATGGCTTACGCAGCCCCAGGGGGTCCTCAGCTCCATTTCCCACCCCCAGCCCCTCCCAGCTCCTCCCAGCTCCTCCCAGCTCCTCCCAGCTCCTCCCAGTTCCTCCCAGCTCCTCCCAGCTCCTCCCAGTTCCTCCCAGCTCTGCCTCTGTACCTCTCTTACAACGGGTGGGTCTCAGCTGTGAAGCACAAATATGTAAATACTTGAAACACAGTTCACAAGTTGGCCTCCACGCTCTCCCGAAATTATACACACCTGCATGTACACTACTCCAAAACATGTTTACGCAATCATGTATCTGAAGTCTATCAGGATCTAGGCGTTGTGCTGTAGCAGTAAAAGAAGGCCGACAGGGTGCTGGAATCTGTGCCTTTGTCAGAAATTGGTCGCAGGTATGAAATGTAGAACTTAGAAGGAAAGACGTAAGAGGCTCAGCTAAAGGAGACTAAGGAGGATTTTATTGAGGTTTTAAAATTCATAAAAGGTATTAACAAAGTGTCTCAAGGAAAGTGTTTCGTAAGACTCATTGAACATAACTTTGGCATGGTGTGGGCATGGTACTGCATGGTCAACCAAACACTTGCCCTGGGGTTATTTACAGAAAATCTGAAATGAATTTCAAGCTCCTCTTTAGAAATCTAATACTTTTTTTCAGAGAATAACCACTGATTTCCTTTTAGTAGTAAACCAAAATATTTCTAGGGATGTGTCATTCATGTGAACATCTGTATCTATCAGTTCCCCACTGTCACCACTAGGTCATACTCTTTCTTGCACCAAGTCCTATGCCATCTTACAGGTAACTGCCAAAATAAAGGAACCACCAACATAAAATGTCTTAATAGGGTGTTGGGCCACCACGAGCCACCAGAACAGCTTCAATGCACCTTGGCACAGATTCTACAAGTGTCTGGAGCTCTATTGGAGGGATTCACCACAAGAAATTCCATCATTTGGGGTTTTGTTGATGGTGGTGGAAAATGCTCTTTCGGCCCCCACTCCAGAGAATCTCCCGTAAGTGTTCAAGTGGGTTGAGATCTGGTGACTGGGACGGCCATGACAGTTTTTATGCTCCACTCATGCCCTGTGGATGGGAGCATTGTCATCATGGAAGAGACCACTCCCATCAGGATAGAAATGCTTCACCACAGGATGAAGGTGATCACTCAGAATGGCTTTGTATTTATTGGTGTTTACCTTGCCCTCTAAGGGGTTGAGTGGGCCTAAAACATGCCAGGAAAATGTACCCAACACACCATAACACTTAAGTTACTCAACGATTCCTTTATTTTGGCAGTTACCTGCAACTGTCCGCCTCTGTAGTCTCAGCCTCCCATGACCGGCCTAATTCATCTGGAGAAACATTCAGGATGTGTCCAGTGTCCTGCTGTGCATGCCCGGTGATGCCACTTCCTGCTTGCCCAGCCTGTCTTCTCTGATAGGTAAAGATAAAAATACATGCAATGACGAGACTTCAAATTTGCATCAGAATGGCTGTGTTTGGTGTAGACTAAAGCTTCTATGGATTTTGAATCTTATGATCTACTGTAGGTTAATTGATTTTTAAGGGGTTGAGTCAACCTAAACCATGGCAGGAAAATGCACCCAGCACCACAACAGAGCCGCCAGCATCTCTCATTTACTCAAACGTTCCCTTTATTTTGGCAGGTACCTGTATGTGCGTATAAGTCAAAGTTAAGGACAAATGTTGATTCAATCGATGTCCATTGTTGGCGACTTGACAGTAAGAATTAAGTATTTAGTATTTAGAAACATTTGTATTAGAATTTTTTTTTCAAAATGAAAAAAGAAAGTCCAGCCCAGGCCAGGAGCAGGGAAAGCAATATTTCTGTGCTGGGGGTCGTCGTGGGTGCCCACTGTCAGGCCCCTGCCCATCCACTGGGCATGTCTCAACCCTTCGGTTGTTTGCATGTTACAGTCAGCTGCTCCTTCTAATAAGTTACGCTGAGAAAGAGGACCCGAAATCTTATCCGCCAACCCCCCACCTCCACCCCCCACCCCGTGTCCTCTCAATACTCCTGTTCATCCCAGTAATTGAGACCCAAGGAGGGCTCTCCTTGGCCAAAAAGTTGAGTGTATAAATAAAGTGGCACATGATGCCTGTGCCGCGTGGCAACGTGCGGGTGACATCGGCAGGCCCCCTCAAATAGAGCCGGCAGGGTTATAAATAGCCTTTGTCTAAAAGTGGAAAGCCTGTAAATACAGTGGACCGGTATCACTTTACCCTCCCCGCGGTGTGAAGCCTGCGCCTGTCCCCCTCCTTTAACAGTTTCATTATGCCCTGTGTGCGTCACTGGGAGGGGGGGGGGGGGTAAAAACGAGAGGAAGAAATTAAATAAAGAAAAGAAAGGAAGAAAGAGAGAAGAAAAGAACAGACAAGGGCTGGCAAAGGAAGAGTTATTGAGGTTTGTCAGAGCTGTGCTTGGAAGGCAGACGGGAGGGGAGATGATTTTAATGGGGATAGATAGGAGAGTGGATATGTGTGTGTGTGTGTGTGTGTGTGTGTGTGTGTGTGTGTGTGTGTGTGTGTGTGTGTGTGTTATGTAAACGGGGCCAGGTTTCCCTCTGCTTGTATTGCTTGGTTGAGGCTCGCTTCAGGTATCAGACAAGGGGGGGCTTTCTATGCAGGTTGGGAAAACACACACACACACACACACACACACACACACACACACACACACAAAATAAATGCTCTCTCCTGATTGGCTCCTCCATTTGCGTCTGCAACATACACAGAGGGAGCGCTGGCCAGTACTGGACTGAGAGGGCATGTGGGGACAATAAATCGCGTCCGATCAATTCTACATCACTCCTCTGTTGCTAACACCCGTCTCAAACAAATTGGTGGGGTGTGGGGGTGAAAATTCACCATAAACTACATTTACATTTCCCAGCCCCTACTTTTCCGTTCCAAACACTCTGATCCACTCTCACGACTGTTGATCCTTTTTTTTTTTCCACTTTCTCTTGGCCGAACAAGGGTCTCGTTTTTTAAGAGCAAGTCACACACCGCCCGGCGTGACGTAATAGCTCCTGGTTTTGTTCCTGCTGCCCGTTTCTCAAGAAGATTCCTGACTGTGCCCTTTTGTTTCCTCAGCTGTTTTATAAATAAAAGTGGAGCAAAGTTACACTAGCGTGGGTGCAATACAAGCCCTTTATTTTCAATGGGGCTCGGAACGTGAACTGGTACTGAACTCGGCTGGAAAAAAGGAAAAAAATAAAAGAGGGACGCCACACCACGATGCACACCATGTCTCACACAGACTGCCAGCAGTACTGTTCACACAAGGCTATCTTCGTGACAGGGCAATTATATCTTCTTATGCAATACCCATACAGTGTTTAAAACATGATCAAAGCAGCATGCAGTCACGGTGATACCTGTTGTGTCTGTCTTCAATTAAATTCAGTGCGGTTTATTTTTTCCATTCTTTTTTTCTGGCTAAATTGGCCTCCTTCTCACATGAATGTGCTCATTCAACTCCATGTTCTGACTTAGAGGGACTTCTCCAAGGTGACAATGCTTCAGCACTTAACAGATGTGTAGGTACCCATACAAAAAATAATTATATTTCAAAAAGATGTGTAGGTACCCACACAAAAATAATATATCAACTTAAAATAAATGATAATAAAATGATACTGTGTTATACATTTATTATATTATGATGTTTGTGTATGCCACACATACTTTCAATAATATATTCAAGGTATATTTATGCAATACATTTTTTTAATGAAATATAATATACCTGCATCTTTGTAGAAATAATATATAAGTTCATATATTGGATATCCTGCTGACCCTTGTACTCCATTGGCTCACCAACCCCAGCCATAATTTGGGTGGCAGTGTGGGGAGGGGCTGATGCCAGGGGTCACACACAGGAGGTAATCCCCTGGCCCGTCTCCAGACCTCGAGTCTCCCCCCCACCGACACCCTGAACAAGCATTTCTCACTGGGCGGAGCTGAGGAGGGTACCGGTGCCAGGGGCAAAAAAAAGAGAGACGGAGAGATAGAGAGATTGAAAGAGAGACGCTGGAGAGTGTGTAACCCCCCCCCCCCGCGGCGTGGATCAGGTGCTGGAACGGTACAGAATGTAATGGAAGTGAGGCGAGTCCCGATATAGCAGCGGGGGCTATCGATGTGTCACACACGCGCACGGCGCTCCTTAAAGCAGCACAGATCGTCTTTCACTCCCAGGCCGCGGAGACGCTTTTACATTTGAAGGATGGCTGCCCAACCCCCCCCCCACCCCCCACCCCACCTTCCCATCCCCCCCGTCCCCCTCGGGTTCGGGAACAGGACCCCGAGGGGAATCACGGGACCAGGAGACGCGTGCAAGGCCAGTATCACCTAAGCCCTGTCCGATGATTTTAAGAGCGCCCCCATCTCCTTGAATTGTCTGATACGCACCTGTTTCTCCCCCACAGCAGGGTGCGGGGCAGCACTCCACTCTCCCAAGGGCTGATCGGAACCCAGGGACCTAATCGGTACCTGGAATGGCCCGATTGTCTGATCCTGAGCAGTAAACAGCATCTTTTCTCGAGGTAGAGTGGGAAATATCCCCGTCTCATTCCTGCCGTGCGCCATCGTTTGTGGTTCAGTTTGGCCATTGTTGTCTGTTTGAAAAGGGTTCCGTTTGTTGTTGTTTTCAGGCGGGGTCAGTGGGGCGGTGTCCTTGTGTGCAGCAGGCTCTCAGAGGCCCTGTTCACTGAAGTACCTTTTCACATCTCCCCCGCTCCGCGGTGCTCAGGGGGTCGAGAGCCCTCCCCCGTCCCCACAAGTGGCCCTCTCGTCCCACAGAGCGGGAGAGAGCGCTGGGCTGGCGGGGCCACAGCGGCCCCCAGGCACCACAAGAAAGGGACCGGCGGGGGCCCACAAGACCGTGTGTCCAATACTTTTACAAACACTGTGCAAGTGTGTTTCCGATCGAAAAGACCAACTGTTGTGTATTTAAATCACGATACACACAAACAATCAGAGAGGCTGAAGTCCAATACAATATTGGCTTCTTTTTTTTTTACTGAATTTAACAGGGCTCAAGTACAAAGGGAGACATGACCAATCAATCAATGATGACATCCTTAAAAGGCTTACCAATAGATTGTTCTATCTATACATAGAAAAATATAGGCATACACTTCACCAACAACAAAGAACAGTGCACAAGATTGAATCCTGTGTCAGGGTTGGAGTCAAATCCATTTCTATTCAGTCAATTAAAAAAAGGAATTGAAATTCAGAAAAATGTGTTCTATTATTTTCTATCATGTGGGATTTTTTCAAATCATTCATTAAATTTCAATAAAATTCATGTATTGACTTGATTTACGTAAATGGAATTGACCCCTACTTGCTAAGGTTGGGTTAGCGTTCAGGTGACCTTTCACCCAGAAAAAGGCTTCTCCTCTTGCTCCATGAACGCGGCTCCCCAACCTTCGGCAACACGTTCAGTTCATTCCCGGTGGCAGTGGCTCAGTGGTTAGTGACATGGGCTAGCAACCGGAGGGTTGCTGGTTTGAAACCCAGGAAGGCCAAAGAAAAAATGATGAACTAGAAACCGGGGGGAGGCTAATTCACTTCCTGGGGCACTGCCGAAGTGCCCTTGAGCAAGGCACTGAACCCTGAACTGCTCCAGGGGCGCTGTACTACGGCAGACCCTGCTCTCAGACCTCTCTGATGGAATACATATGTATAGGGGTCTATGTCTATGTGTGTGTATCTAGGAGAAATATGTGAAAAGACTAATTCCAATGACCTTGTGTAACATGGCTAAAAAAGTATATTATTGTTATATTATAATAAAGTATATTATTTACAATCATCTTGTGTGTGCCATGGCTGGATCAGGTTGTCATAGTTCTGTGTCTGTGAGGCAGGCAGCATGGATCGCTCCTTCACACCAGGACAGAGATCAATCCGAGTGAGCAATCGCGGAGTGGGGAGAGGGTCACATGGTGCCAGTGGGGAGAATGGTGTTCAATACACCATTGACTATAACCGATTGCAACGTTTATTTTTTACAACATTTATTTTTTTAAACCCACGGTCACAAAGCGGCTCCCGGTTTAGGAGGCATGTGAGCGTTATTATGCCTCTGCCTTGCTTGACATCGCCTGGAGAGGGCAGCTTTACACATGTACACTGAGAGAGGGTTTCTCACACACATACAGGGACGTGTTGTGTGTGTACCCACTCCTTCCCTGGGGCGAAACGCTGTCCTTGTGAGGACTGTGATATCCTTAGATACTCCTCTCCGCAGGAAGCCATGATGTGACCTGGGTCAATTAGAACTCCTCTTCCCAGTGCCAGAGCTGGCCGTGGCCTGAAGAAGAACGAACCAGAATGTGAGCCAGTTTCCTGGGCTGGCAGACGGCAGTGACTCCAAACAGAGTGTATAACCGTAGTGTTCGACGGTCTGAAGAGGCTCTGCTTCATTTTAAATGTGTTATGGACAGCATGCTGTAGATCTCCTTCATGGGTAAAACTGTATGGAGACAGAACGTGTGGTGGACGCTTCTTCACACGTCAACCTGTCATTGTTGCTTGGTTATGGGGGGGGAGAGGATGTACACCATACGCTTAACCTCCCCCCCCCTGTCACTCACCGATATCCTCGCTAATCTCAGCCTGGAATCTGCCGCTCAGTTTACCCTCCAAACACGCCCTCATCCCGGCGGCATGAAGCGTGCACATCTCTTCGTCCTCCACTGATCATGAGGGGAAAGAACTCTGACCGAAAACCGAAATAAATAACAGGCAAGTGTTGTCAAAACACAGGAGGGCCCAGACCGTCGTCCAGCCCCACTCTGGCCGCAGCGACGGAGCCCCCCCACCCCACACAGGGGGAGGAGTCTACATTTTGGGAACGGGACACACCTGCTCAGAAGACTCACTATTTTCCTGGGGTGTAGTCCCCACACCCCGAACACCTCAGCCTCATGCAGACAGACAGAAACTCTCTTACTGTAACAGAGAGGTCTCAAAGCAATCTGAGATACACAGTAGAACATGTGGTATAGACCTCTCCTGGACTTGAGGCTGTAAAATGAGAGGGAACATAAGACAAGCTCTCTTTCACAAATGGCTTGATGTGAATACTGTTTGTATGAATCTTGAACAAGCCTGGGCAGATTAGCGTTACACACCACTAAATGTACTTACAAAGAAAAAACAATCATCTCCCTTGGGCTGTGCCCCTATGCAAAATGCGTTTATGATAGACATGAAAGGAAGTGGATAGTATATTACGTAAATTAAAAATGTGCACTTCACACTATGAATATTCCCATCCTAATGGATAGAGAGAGTGAAAGGAAACATTTTTTAAGCTTGAACGATTGACCTAATGGTACCTCGGATGATCTAAGCAGAATGTGCTAAGACATCAATTAAAAAAAAGTGACATTTTTAATCATAGCTTACGCGTGGCATGCTTCTACCTTCATCTATGTGGTTTTGTAATAAAATGAGGTCCTTGTGAAAAAGAGACGCACATGCCAAAATATGGTTGTGGTCACTGATGACCCTACCCCCACCCGCCTCCTGAAGTTGGACTCCCTGTTACTTCCCTATCTGAGTCCCTGTCCAAGTCCATGGTGAGCGTGTAATTGGACACGGCCTGGTCGCCATGCCCCAGAAACCGCCGGTGTTTCACATGGAAACACCCGCGGAGACAGCTGGCTTCCCGCTCCGCAGGGCGCATACAGAACCCTGCGCCACTGAAAGCCTGGTCACAGCTGACTGGGGAGAGCCACTGGCACGGAAAGGCTGTACTGTAATGCGGGGCTTCTGCGCGTAACCTGCCCGTTGGACTTGTGGCGTGGTTTCGCCCTGAAAGGAGGCAGGAATCCCTCTCTCATTCTTCTGCTTTAAGGAGGAGAAAAATAATGCGGTCAATCTTGCGATTCATCAGTTGCTGTGTTGCAACTGCTGCGCTGCACTGTGTGAGCACATATATGTGTGTGTGTGTTTGTGTGTGTCTGTGGTGTGTGTGTGTGTGCATGTGTGTGTGTCTGTGGCGTGTGTGTGTGTGTGCTTGTGTGTGTGCTTGTGTGTGTCTTTGGTGTGTGTGTGCATGTGTGTGCATGAGTGTGTGTGAGAGTGTGTGTCTGTGGTGTGTGTGTGAGTGTGTGTGTGTGTCTATGCATGTTGGCATGCAAGAGAGTGCGTGCATGTGTCAGGATGCATACAGTATCCCCAAAAATATTATCTTCCTCAATGAAGAAAGAAGGCTATATAAAATAAACAATACAGGTAATGAGCTATATTGCATGCTCCAAAACATGGGTAAATTATATTATTTTATACCAATATAATTGCTCAGAGAATAAGATAAGTCATATATATACATTTCAATTATTCACACCCCTCTTAATAAATTTTAATAAATCCCAAAAAAATCATCTGCATGAACATACTGCTTTTTAGGTGGATTCATCTCAATTTTAGGGAATGGTATTGTGGCCTCCCATGGCTTCCTGTTTCACTGGGGAATAACAATGATGTAACACACATGTAAAACCCATGTGTCATCCATCGCCATGGGGACAGACAAATAACTCTCAGAAGAAACAAGACAAAGGGTTGTTGACCTTCACAAGTTTTCACAAGAGATGATTGCAAACAAATAAATAAAACTAAAGATATCACTTTAGGTCAATAATTAGGACAGTGTAACAGTGGTAAATCATGCACAGGTAGATAGTTAGAATAATCCAAGGGTCTCCAAATCAACCATCAGATATCACCTCCATGCCAATAGGCTTTTTGGAAGGATTGCCAGAAGAAAATCCTATAAAAAAAAAAAAGCATCTGGATTGGTTCAATGGCATTCGAACTCCGATTGGAGCTGGGTGTTGTAGTGAGCGTTGGATGCTTATGTTGAAAAGAAGGTCATACCTACGGTGAAATATGGTGGTGGATTTTTCAAAGTCAAAGTCAAAGTGTTTTATTTATCAAGTGCACAGTATAACACAAGGTATTTCTGAACAATGAAATTCTTAGGACATGGCAAGCATCAACTACGTAGTAGACAATAGCAAAAATATACATAGCAGTAAAACAGTAAAACATTAGCAGCAGTTCCAGAACCAGTAAAATTGGGAATATAGACAGTAAGAATAAGAGTTTTAAATATTGTAAATATAAAGTGAAGAATTGCCGATGGATATGTACATTAAAATTGAGGTGATGTACATTTAATGTTTTGACGTTATGGTGTGGTTTGCATCTACTGGTCCCAGAGTCTGATCCCTAATGTCAATAGAATCATGGACTCCCGCAAGTACCAAGGAATTTTGCCAGGAAGCTGAAACTTGGCCGCAAATCAATCTTTCAGCAAGGCAATTATCCCAAGCATATCTGAAAATAAGCCAATAAATTGTTGACTGACCACAACATTACAAGTCCCCAGACTTGAACCTGATCAAAATGTGTGATTTGAATCGAAGAGGGCAGTCCACAAGCACGAGCCGAAGGATCTGAGGATCTTGAAAGCAGGTGCCTGATATAATCCAGATACTGTATAGGCTGACAGGTGGCTACCAATGGGAATGGCCCAGCCAGCCAGGCCAATTTCAACATGAACGTGTTATCATTTTTGCATCCACCCAGTCGAAGGAAGGCTACTTTCTGTTTGTGGTACACTATTTCTTGTGTGCAACTCTTTGGTGCTTCATAGTTTGAATTATTCATAAGAACATTGTGACCTTTGAAGTGGTTGTGCAGAGAGGCAAACAGTGCTACACACCGGGATAACATATGAACCCTATGCTCTGAACCGTAATACTCTTTAACATTCCCGTAACAGATTGTCCTCCCAATAGGCGCAGTCGTGTACATTTAGCCATGCGTTATTCAAAAAGTGAAAAAAAGGCAACGTGTAGTACAAAATACGCACAGAGTTCTATTTTGCTACGTTTTTGTTTTTGTTTCTGCTTGAACTAATATAGCGAATTTGCTTAAGGAATGTGCTTAAACAGATTATGCAATAGGCCTTGAAGTGTACCATTTAAAATCCAGCCAGCAGGTGAGCTTAAGGCTAAAGCTTCCGCTAAGCACTGACACAGGACCAAATAACTCTGCACAAATCCTAACCTTAACCATTAAGGAGAAAAACACCAAAACTGAACCGCTCACGGGCAACTTCCACCTCCACCACCAGTTGAGGCAGAATCCGTATATAGTCTTCAAATATATTCATCTATTATGAGCAGTTATGAACATTATTATATATTTATGGGTATGCAGCCACTGATTCCCAAGGTTTTTCATGTCCTAATTACAAATGATAGACTGAGCAAGAGAAGTTGAACTGGTGTGATAATGCACTGAAATTACGACAGACATACTATGTAGACTCTGGACTCACTGTATGGGGGCTCTTTGGGCCGCTTATTATGGGCTACTTTTTCCTGCACAGTCCGTGTCACTGTGCGTAACTGTAATGTTTGCTCTTGAAAATCAAACAGAAAGCATCTGTACACTTCAGGTAATTTCACTTGTCTTAGCAACAAAAAAGACATGCGAAGTTAGCAGGGAACGTCTGCTGATGTGGACTGCTTAACACGAAAGCTTTTTTTGTCTTTCTAAAGGCAAGTAATACTGTCATGAAAATAACACAGTTAGAGCAGTAGAGCATTAATGTGGGAGGCCCCCCCTTCGAGCCACCAGTATCACGCTCGCCAAAACCACTAAGACACAAACAAGGGTGTGTTACTTCATTCTTTCTTTGCAATCAGCAAACAATGACTTTCCTCAGATTGATGTCAACCATCCATGTGATACATTCAAAGCAACAGGAGCCATGCAGCCAAAGAAGTGAGCATTGGGTTAGCAATAATACAAAATATCACCACCAATAAGTATTATTAAAAAAATATTTTCAAATAAAATAAATGAATGAATCAGAAAAAGATAACTGCGATTTAAAGTGATATAATGAATAAATTACTATTGACATAACAATGTAAAATAAATACAATATATAGAAGTACTTGAGTAATTTAAAATGCAATGTTTAAAATATGTTCAAGCTAAAATAAATCGTATTAGGATCACACTTCAAAAGCAAGAAGTGTGTTTTAGCTGTAATTTAAAAACATCAATTGATGGTGAATGCAATGCTTGGAATGTTTCAAGCACAACAAACCCATTCTGGTTTAAACTTGTGGAAGGCTTAGGCAATCTATTTATTCATTTTATTTTGTATTTATTTACATATATTTTTGCTCTGTGTTTTACCTAAACTTTCACCTAAACTCCCTTTGTGCTACATGATGTGCAATGAGCTTCCTGATGACTCTAATCTCACAGCTATGAAACCTTTAGACCGCTGCAACATAGGTGTTACCTCCAAATGTTAACGCTTCTGTTTTCAGTGAAGGTGTTAATAGGGCCAAAGGTGAGAACGTCTGTATTTATTTATTTTAACTAGGCAGCTGACTGAGCGCTTTTAGCGTTGGAAGGTTGCATGACTACCCTTGGGTGATGGTGGCAGCTGCTATGATATCAAATTAATTGCATTGTTGTTGATACCGTAATTGATTGGGCTAGCACTTTGAATTGACTTGAAAAATCTAAATGATAGTTCACAGTTACACCTAAAGTATTTACTTTTAGGCTTTTGACACCTACTAAGAACTTCATAAGACCATATAAAGGAATTCATAGCAGTTCATTAACATTTATAAGGGCTACTTAACAGAATTTGTATTCTCTCTAAAATGACAATGAAATAAAAAATACAAATTGCAGATCTGTCCTACATCATGTAGTTCTAGGTGGCTCTAGTGGTAGTCACAAGCACACTGCTCTCTACATTTTTCTTCTCATCTCTTCCTTGCCTGGAACCCAGGTGGTGATTGGAGTTCACGTGAGGTGCCCCACGGTCTGATTCGCTGCCTCAGCCGAGAGGAATCAGGAAGTGAGTTGAGGAGGATCTCATCCGGGAATGCGCAGAATTCCGCTGCGTCGCAGCGTCCGACACTATGCAATCCGCAATGGAATTCCCTCCATCTGATTTTCCAGGGCCTGAGTTATGGGAGTTCCCCGCCTTTTCGTGACGGGTGCTTCCATCTTCGGGCCCAAAGAGCTCAGATTTTCCACCTCGTGGAGAAGCCTCTCCTTTGCGGAATGATATTCAGCCTATTATGGTATGAGGAGATAAGGGTTTGAATTACGGAACCAAGATGCCTGGTTTGACATTTGTTATGATATTATACTCCCCCTTCATACTCAGATGGAACTCCAGTTTAAGAAATGGTAGGTATTTCACAGATGACTAGAGTGTTTCTTTAATTAAGACAATGTTGATTTCTTTTTTTGTAAGGCGTGACATGATATCTGAGCCCACGAACAGGGAGGTGAACAGGAAGGACCCTGATGAGTCAAAGACTCTGGATGGACAGAAATGTTTGCTGTGTTGTAACAGGTAAGCAGGAGTTTACAGAAAGACACAATTAGCAGCTTTGGTTGTTTCTTATCTTCACTTAGCAGAAAAACGCAAACAACAGTTTGCGCACATTTGCAGCTGCAATGTTACGATAGGTACTGCAAAATGTGCAGAGTAATGTGTGTATATGCTGTGGTCACACATTATTAATGACAATAGTAAACTAATGATGACATAATGTACTGGTGAAATAACAATGGTGGTAGTTATTTGGACCACCATTCACCCATCAATAAGCTCTGTGAAAGCAGAAGAGCATGGTGTTGTGCGTCTCGTGCTTTATAAACTCAACACAGCAAGAATCATAACAATACCCTCCTTAAACATTTTCAAATAAGATATACTTCAATAAGATGACTTCTGAAAACAACAAATGTGGGAACAATACAGATAATTTGGCATAAGAGAATCTGGGCTATACTAGACTCCCCATTAGAATGTAGGATCAGGGGCTGGCAGTAAAACATAGCGGTCTAACACACCCGTATTTAGCTGGTCCTGTACGCGTGTGAGCTGTCTATCAGGGACGTGGTTCGAAACCCATCTCTGCCAGACCAGCTCTGGCCATTAGCCCCGATTTGGGCGGCATTTGGCTGTCCGCTCCTGGGGGAGGGGGGAGGGTGGTTGGCATGAACTCGCTGTGAAGCACATAAGGGTGTCTCCAGAAAGGGGGTCGGTGAGTTCCGCCTCTAAGGAGGTGGATCATCGCCGGCCTCGGAGAGTAGCTTGCCCCGTAGAGACAGGCAGCGAGTTTGTGGGGAAGGGATAATCTATAATAATAAATAGAGGGTAAAATTGGCTTCCAAATTGGGAGAAAAACTGGGAAAAACCTGAAACAAAATAGGATAAAAAAGATAAATAAATAAAAGAATGACTACCTGACAAATAAATAAAAACAACATCATCTTAAAGGAGATGCTGAGGTCCTGGATCAGCCATGAGATTAATTGTTTTACCCTGATTGTATTGACCAGGAGATATACAGTATCCATATCTATGGATGAGCTGGTGGCTCGTAATCCAGGAAGGGTGGTTATCAGCAAAGAGATGGATGTCACCGAGCCTATCCTTGGCTGAAATGTGAGAGGTCGATTGGCGAGGCAGGAAGAGACACAGGCCTGGTATGAGGCAGTTGTGAGGAGGGGTTGAGGGACTCCAGGAAGCCAGGAAGTGTGACGCGTGACAATACTGCATCCCACTCCATTCTCTGTGACCCCTTGAGTGGTGGCCCTGCACGCAGGGCTTATGAGAGATAAACTGAAACGTGCATTTGCTGAGCATTCCACTGCTCAGCTGCTCATCTGGCAGAGGACACCACCCAGCTGTCAGGAAAGCAGGGGGAATTCCTGAGCCCCGACCCCCGGAAAAGCGCTCCTCTTTTAACGCCTGCCGTTCTGCGAGCCCGGTCACGGACAGTGCCATCTTGGGATTACCAGATGCCTCTGTTGATAAAATTCTTAGGTCTCTGAACCAGCTCTGCTGAGCAGTCTCGGAGTTACATTACATTACAGGCATTTAGCAGACGCTCTTCTCCAGAGCGACTTACAGTTTCACATTTCTTTTTACATACAATCCATTTATAGAGCTGGATATTTACTGAAGCAATCCAGGTTAAGTACCTTTAGCTCAAGGGTACAACGGCAGTGCCCCACCTGGGATCGAACCTGCAACCTTTGCGTTACAAGGCCAGTTCCTTAACCATTATGCTAACACAGCCGCCCATTGGAGTCATTACCCAATGTACACGGACAAGGAGACACAGACAACAGGACATGGACAATGGGACATGAGAGCAAGCCGATGTACGAGGTGATCTCCCAGATGTCCCAAGATCCGGAATTCACCACTATTGCCCTTTACCAGCAATGGGGGCCCTGTCTTCTTACTCTTCCTGCCATCGTTCAGTCAACAGACATGTTTCAAAATAGGTTGTTTATGGGTGTATGATGACGTCTGGATGTGGCCCTTCCTAAATTAGGCTACGCTTTCGGGCTCCATATTGACTGTATCCCGCCGTGTGGGTTTTTAAATTGTCTTCTAAATAGCCCGAGACCTTCCCCGTCCCCGCAACATGTCTCAGAGGGGCTGATTGGCTCCCCGATTCCCCCAGCAGCACCGTGCAGTAACTGCGAACTGTGTGTAATCCCACTGAAGACATCTCGCTAATCACAACATGGGATTGCTTGGCTGCTAGCTCTGTTATAATGAGGACTCTGTCTCAGGGCATATGGGCAGGATTAAACAAATTCAGAAAGCGACATAATTTTTTCTTCATTACTTATATATACATACACAGTTTGCTCCATTTTTATTCATACCCTTGATAAAGATGAA
Source organism: Aldrovandia affinis (assembly GCA_029706075.1). Classification (NCBI taxonomy): domain Eukaryota; kingdom Metazoa; phylum Chordata; class Actinopteri; order Notacanthiformes; family Halosauridae; genus Aldrovandia; species Aldrovandia affinis. The sequence goes on along the minus strand of JAINUG010000445.1, from coordinate 244,273 downwards.
CAAAAGAGATCATATAAAATAAACTATATAAGTAATGAGGTATATTTTATGCTCAGAAAATTCTGAACCACAATCGAACAGTTCACAAATTCCATCATTTGGTGTTTTGTTGATGGTGGTGGAAAACACTGTCTCAGGCGCTGCTCCAGAACCATAAGTGTTCAGTTGTGTTGAGATCTGGTGACTGAGATGGCCATGGCATATGGTTTACATAATTTTCATGCTCATCAAACCATTCAGTGAGCACTCGTGCCCTGTGGATGGGGGCATTGTCATCCTGGAAGAGACTACTCCCATCAGGATAGAAATGCTTCACCACAGGATGAAGGTGACCACTCAGAATGGCTTTGTGTTTATTGCCATTTACCTTGCCCTCTAAGGGGTTGAGTGGACCTAAACCATAACCCCACACCATAACAGAGCCACCAAAACCCTGAATTAACTTAAAAGTGCTTCTTTTATTTTGTCAGTTACCTGTATAGAATACTTTTCCATGTCCTTAGGTGAACAGAAGCTGCATTGGCAGCAGAGGCAGCTGAAAGCTGAAAGAACCTGGCATGGCTGAACTGAGATTAGAACCTTCCATGCAGTTATACACACATCTTCCTAACGTGCGCAGGTAGTGGCGGAGGCTGGCGGTGGAAATGTACCGACAGATACTCCTCCAACAAAGCCCCAGGGCGCCAGAGTCCTCCTCTTGTTGTGGCATTATGCACAGACCGCACAGTTTACGTTTCATCCGATGTTTTCACCACAAAACAGTGTGACGACGGCTTCCTGTAGAGTGTGGAAAATAACTTGGAGGCCAGGGTGGCGCCGTTAGTAGCCCAGTAAAAGAGCAGTCAGCATTTTCACCAACATTCAGAGCAACAAAATTCTTGTTTCATATAATTTTGGTTAGTTTTGTTGAAAATTCTCAGGAATCTGCAGGAGTGTTTTTAAATTTTTTAAAGTATTTTGAAAAGTATTTCAAATACCTATCTGACAGAGATCCGGGTTTTATCAGTGTGAAAGACCCCATTCAAACATCTTGATTTTTATTTTTTTAAGTGCTTTTGAGACATTTGTTCTGATTCAACGAGGCAGAGATTAAGTATCCATTCCTCATGCAGACATCGCTTTTTCTCTAGCCCAGGCCCGAGACTCTGCCCAACATTCTATTCTGATAACCCAACATATGCACTCTGAGTGTCTTTTTCTCAGCAAAACAACACCCCCTCCCTCCTCCTGGGGGGGGTCACTTGCAGGCTCTCAGGGGTTAAAGTTCATCCTGCCAGCGGAGCTCAGGGATTCACGTGATCCGGCCGGTTGATCGAAGCGCGGCCAGTTCCCCCCCCACCCTCGGGAGAACGTGCCGCTCGGATCCGTGAGTCGCCCGCAGCAGCCGTGCCCGCGCCGCGCTGTGTGTGTGAGCCTGTCAGGACTCATCCCCGTCTCCCTCGCTCCCCGGGGCGCTCAGTCACTCTGCGTTCCCCGCTCACTCGTCTCCAACGCCGACTGAACACGCTGCCGGGCCCTCCCGTCTGAGACTGCTCCCAACTCGCTCAGACTCCAACTGCTGGGGTGAGTGGGACTGATTAGGGAGGAAAGGAGAGAGAGAGAGGAGGAGGGGGTGAAGGAGGGAAGAGAGGGAGGCGAAGGAGTGAGGAAGACTTGTAACAATAGAGAATTTACTTCGTTAGGCTCTAAACAGCTTACTAAGCCCTTCGTTAAACAAGGCTATCTAGGCCTGCGTGCGTATTTTTATCAACAGAATTATCTTGCCTCCTGATGGAATTGTTAGTTTTGTTACCCACGAGAGGAGGCTTTGCGCATAGCTGATGAAAGATGAAGTGCACCCGGATGGATTTCCTCCATCATCATTTTCACACAAAAAAAAGTAAAAAACGTATAATCTAACTCCAATCTTTTTATTTATTTGACCTTTATTTAACTGGGTAAAATCAGTTGAGAACCAATTCTCATTTACAATCTTGTCTGAGAAGGGCCGGTGTGGGTTCAACTAATCAATGAATCATGGTCCTCAATCAAGATGTTACTTAGTTGAATCAGGTGTTGTAATGCAGAGCTAGAACAAAAACCCGCACCCACACTGACCCTTCTGGGATAAGATTGGAGACCCCTGGGATAAGGGTTCGAATTGTCTTGGGCTGGCCTTGAAACCTATGTTCTGTTCCTGTTCTCCCCATATATTCAATGACAGCCTGGAGATCTCGCACTGTGCACCTGTGACAAAGACAGAAGTCATGGACACAGAGGCTGCAAGCCTAGAGCATCACCACACTGTAATACCATGTCATCAGCTAACTCCCACTATGTCTGAGGAACATCAAGTTAACTGATAATGTCACCGTCATTGAACGTCATTCACAAGGCTATGAAACGGTCACAGGCCTCTTGTTCCAGATTGGCTCCAGGATACTAATGGGTTTGGTACTTCAATTCCCTGCTTTAATTGGTCCATGTGGTCTGACACATAATGCTAAATCCCGCCCAGCAAGGTATCCATAGGTTGAAATCTGCGCATTGGAAACATCTCCTGAAGTAGGATAGGCTCAATCTGAGTTGTTCCACTCTCGCCGTCTTCATGAGTCACTTTATGGGATTGGTGCACATGTGCTAATGAACACATAGCATATATCTACAGCCACAAACAGGGCCATTAATAGCAATAGTGTTGCATTCTAGATGTTTGTTGAATATATGCCAAGGCGCATTGAAGCTGTTCTGGCAGTTTGTCGTGTCCAACTCCCTATTAAGACAACTGTTGTGTTTCCTTTATTTTGGCAGTTACCTGTATCTACAACCATAGATGGTGACATTAATAGCAGGGGAAGACTGTGTGCATCTGAGGTGTTAGAGTGATCGGGATGTGCTGTTGGGCCAACGTTAGCATATGAAGACCTACAGGGGTAGCCTGCCTCTCTCCCCCCCCCCTCTCCCCCCCACATCCTCCTAATTGAATCATCAATGTAAGCTGTAATCCAAAGCTGAGAGGGTTTCCCTGTCACTTCCTGCTTGCGAGGTTGTCATCCGTCCGTCTCAGCGTGCTGAGAAAACACGTCACCGTCGTAGTGGTATACCTCTATCCCTGGCTCACAATCAACAGTTCCTCCCCTACCTGGATCAATGGCTGGCCTGACTGTTTTTCCCCCTGCATAGCAACACTGGGAAGGTGACTAGTAATTCCACAACTGCTTATCCTATAAGAATCAATGGCAGTAATTTCATCAAACGTGTGTTGGGTACATTTGCAGCACTGTGGCATGATAATAATAATAATAATAATAATAATAATAATAATAACAATACATTTATTTATAGAGCACCTTTCTAGCTATGAGAACAAGGTGCTTGACAAAAGACAGTAAAACAGCAGAGAAGAATAAAAGAAGAATAAAAGCAAAACATAACAATGGATATTAAGTATACAAATATAAAAGTGAAACAAGTAAAAATAAATAATCAATACAATAAAATCATACATTGGGGAGAGCCAATCGGTAAAAATGGGTTTTAAGATTAGATTTTAAAAGAGCAAACACAGCGAAGGCAAGATCACCCCTTGATTTTAACTTAGACTCTGGAGCTACCAGAACTCCTTCAGCTGAGGACCTGAGCGGCCTTGTTGTGGTTTATGGGACGAACAACTCAGCAATATACAGTGGCGCCAGCTCATGCAATGCCTTATATGTGTACAATAAAAAGTTCAAATCAATTCTAAATTTCATAGGCAACCAGTGTAGGGAGGCCAGCACTGGAGCGATATGGGACGTGCGTTTCGTTCTTGTTAAAAGCCTAGCAGCAGAATTCTGAATGAGCTGAACGTGAGCCAGAGGTTAATACCTGAAGATAAAGCATTGCAATAGTCTAAGCGTGATGAAACAAAGGCATTTATTATTCTCTCTGCATCCTCAAATGACAAAACCGATCGTATTTTCTAAGATGGTAAAAACATTGCTGAGCTAGATTTTTGGTGTGCAGCTCAAAATGTAAATTTGGGTCAAAAATCACACCTAACTTCTTTACTGCAGGCTTGATATTGGCCGTTAATGAGCCCAGGCTTGACTGAATGTGTCTGGCGATGGGCACGGGGCCAATGACAAGAACCTCGGTTTTGTCCGGGTTCAATGGGGTTTGCGTAGGTAGACCAAGTAGTCAACCCATATGAAAGCACTACTTTACTTTACCTTCTTTCGTACTGTTGATATTGCATTGCATTTTTATTTTATTTTTTAGCCTCTTTAACAAAACAGGTGCAACAGCAAATCACTGAAAACTCAAAACAATGCATTTAAGAATTGATTTGAAAGAGTAACTGACCCTGTGGTGAATGTAAGGAACACAACAGGCAGGTTTGGGACACTGGCCGTGTGGATACAGGTACAGTATTACAGAACCATAATGCTTAAGGCTCAGGGTGGCTCGCCCCTGTTAAAAACATTGGGTATCAGTGTAGTGACATGGCTGAAAATCTGGCACAGACTTGATAACAGACGCTATGTAGCCTGGCATAGGGAGGTGAGGGTTTCGGTCAGCGGGGTAGCCCATGTCTCATCGCATAAGAGCGACTCATCTGTGTCTATCCAGAGCCCTTGGATCTCAGGTCTTTATTCATGTACCAGTTATACATCATTCTCAGAACCTCAATGAGTCACGCTCATGGAGAAAGGAGCCCTCTGTCTTTGTCAGGGCACAACTCCATCGAAACAACACTCACAGAATATTCACAGAACTGTACACTCTTTTCCATGAACTAGAAAGACATTGGAATGAAACTGGATTTACCATGCCATTATATTTCAACCTCTTCCATATATAAACTGCGGTCATCTGCAATTAAAATTTTCAAGAAGTTACCTGTGCACACTTTGGAAAAGTTGCTTTGCTTGTCTCTGAGGAAAATCAATTAAAATCTGTGAACTTTCCTCCAGTCCAGTTTTTATGGAAAAGCTTGTTGGGCTTATATGCATTCACATGCAGGGGTTTTTTAAACACTTCTCCACCTGATGCAGCCTTGAAATTCTACAGAAAGCACTAGAAAGGGGACCTTCAATTTCAATTAGGAGATGGTTAACTGTTTAAAAAACAAAAACATTTCTCATCTCATCTCAGAAAAATTGCACCTTAAAAACAGCAAACAGTGAATTGCGAATAAAACAGCAAACAGCATTTGTAAAAAAAACTAAACAAAAAGAAACAGCAAAAAAAGTAATATAGCCTTATGTTCATGACTCATGATGGATGTGCAGGCATTGAAATTACTTTATATTATACATTTTTTACTTAAATTCTTTGGGGGGAAATTGGTGGAATATTATAGCATCCCACAATATACCACTGAATGCTGGGATTACAGTGTTCTTCTACAGTCAAATCCAAAACCACGGAAGGCCTCCAAAGATGACCAGAGAAAGCATGGTATCAACAGGTACCATGTAATATGTAAGATATGTTCAGATTTGCCTTTCTAATTTAAAGAGCTAGTCCCAGGCCTGCTCTTGCCAGATCTGCCAACTTTTCTTTATTCTTGCTTAAACCAAAAGGCCACTTCCCAAAGTTCAGAGCTATAGGGAAACTAAAGTTTTGGGTTGTTTTTAACTAGTTTCTGAGGACAGTTTCCGACAAATGTTCTTTTTTTTTGTAAAGGTCATAATAAACAGCCCTGCGATTTCATTCATTTTTCAATTGTGCAGTGAAGTAAATTCTTATTTATTTTATTTATTCATTTCCATTCGAGTATGGTGAATACACAATCAATAATGTGTATTGATGTTCCTTTGCAGGGTAGGCAGGGGCCGGGTTTCCTCGACTGTGAGAGCAGTGGAGGGGAAAGAAACGCTGCCTGTCCTGAGATCGGGTCAAGGCGCCCCAAGCCCCCATTTGGAGGAGAATCCAGTTGTACGCTCAATGCCCTTTCACATCGAGCACTGACATTTAACACACCAGTCCAAGCAAAGTGTGTATTTGTGTGGCTCCAATGTTTGGTTAATTGGCATCAGCCTTAGATTAAAGTACCTATGACTATGACTGTGTTTGATGTGCTAACAGCATAGTAATTGCCATTGCATAAGGTTCTTATAATGAAAATTGTGTGATGATGTAATGCTATTGAATGTAAATACAATGTGATACAATATAAATCCCACTCAACGTGCACAGGTCAGTTCTGCCACAGCTAAATGGTTATCTTACTGATAAGACTTACTGATAAGACTTACTAATATATGCCATTTAGCATTTGCCATTTAGCAGACGCTTTTTTTTATCCAATTACTGATAATATCTTAAGGTATAGACCAATCGGCCCTCAAAAGGCCAGCATGCCCATTGGTTTCTGTGTTGAACCTACCTGCAAGTAGAGACGAAGAATGGTGTTGTAGTATCTGTGTAATAAATGATCAGCACAGGGTTTAGATAATGACGGGAAACCCCCATCACCACCCCGACAGGAACGGATTCCATCTTTTTTTTGCGTGTTCTCACATCATTTCCGGTAACATTTTGAAGCAATTTCTTATCTGACAAGTGACATTTTGAGAAGGTCACTGTAGAATAACCACTGCAGTCTGTGCAGCTAAACTATGGCATGTTTCCATAAAGCATGTTAAATTGTGTTAGTGATTCAGCAGTTCTCTGTTCTCTAAGGTTTACTTAAGCAACTTTTATTTGGGCTTCATTCTTCAATCAACTTTCATCTTTGTTATGTTCAGTGTGACCTTTGGACTCTGTAATAAGTAGAGCTAGCAATGCACTACATAGTACAATAAGCTATAGTACAGCATAGAATACAATTGGGTAGCACAACACAGTCAATTAATTCTGGCACAGTAATGTGTTCTTGCAACCTAACGCTGTCTGTGTTGTAGTTTTTGTGTAAAACAATTAACAAAATAATTTCCAAAAGGTTGACTCATATTGTGAATGACTATCCGAATTGTGAAGATTCTTCAAACGTACCGCATTCACTGGTAATCCCATCATGAATAAATTAAGTGAGTCACTGTATTGTGTATGGAAAATCTTTAAAAATTTAAAATACCGTAAAACTAAATATAATGAGAGAGAAAGACAGAAACGCTCATTTTTAATGTGAATGTGAAGCTCATTCTGAATGTGGTGTCCCAAAATATCCCATTCCACACAATTGGAGTTACATTGGAGTTCAAAAAAAGTATGTGGTTGATCTATTTAAGTGCAACACTCAATCTTATTTCTTGGTTGCCTATTCTGTCTGAAGAGAATATTACCTGGTTCTTATTCAAATATTCCCATCAGAGTATCTGCATACCCATTTTTCTCCCAATTTAGGGGCCAATTATACCCTCTATTTATTTAGATTTGCCCACCCCACACAAATTTGCTGCTTGTCTCTAAGGGGCAAGATAATTCTCAGAGGGCAGCAAACTGCCTCCTTTGAGATGGAACTCACCCACCCACATTCTGGAGTCACCCTTACACGCTTCTCAGCGAGTTACATTTTACATTACATTTACATTTTAAGCATTTATCAGACGCTCTTATCCAGAGTGACTTACAAGATGTGCATAAATACATGGTAAGAACAATCATAGTACGCGCAAGAGATCAGTGCAGTAATACAGCGATAGACGTCATTGCAGGCAGCTGTGTACCATATCTGTAACACTGGGAAGGAAAAGGTACGTTTTTTTGTAAAGTTTTTTGTTTTTAGTTTTAATTTTTAATTAAGTGGAGTAAGCAGGGGTATACAGTGTATAGCAAGTAAGCAGTGGTGATGACAATTAGCTAGATGTACAGAATTCAGTGGTAGTGGAGTCTGAAAAGGTGGGTTTTGAGTCTCTTGTGGAAGATCGCAAGTGATTCCACGGTCCTGACCGATTGCGGAAGGTCGTTCCACCATCGAGGTGTCAGGACAGAGAAGAGACAAGACCACGAGGAGCGGCTACCAGGCGCCCGGAGGGATGGGGCAGTCAGTTTGCCAGAGTTCATCCCGGCTCACCCTCTCCCCCTCCCCCTGGGGCGGACAGCCAAACGCCGCCCTGATCGGGACTCCCCACCAGGGCTGGTCTGGTACCATCTCATTGTTTTTAATATATTTACTACGGGCAATGGTCACTGGTTTCACCAGAAAACATGTTGAAAAGGTTACAAAATGTGTTTTTTTCATTAAGAATTAACTATGATTATTGTTAATATAACTGTATTTTATGATATATTAATGAATGCTTAATTGTTTTTAATCACACCCCATCCACCAAGATGGATCTGTGATGAGGGTCTCTCACAGGGAGTTTCAGTGTGCCAGGTCAGGCAGTGGAGGCAGAAACACTTGGGGTATTCAAGTCAGGCTTGATGCAGCGCTAGATATTCTCTAGACTGTAGCTAAATAACATGCCTGGATGGGCTGAGCGGATAGCTCTCCTCGTTATGTATTCATGTGTTCTTATGTTCTTATGTTCTTATTAGAGTTAGAACCTCACCAGGTCGGTTATGGCTCAGATGTGTTCCTCGCAACTATCGACAGCTCAAATCGCACCACCAGGAACGCCCCCCCCCCCCCCACTCCCAGGGGCAAAGTGTTTTATGTCCGTCAGTGACAGAAACAGCCTGTTCCTGCCTGCTGTGGCCCACGAGGGCAGGGGAATGTTGCATGGGGGGGCGGGCGATCGGGGGGGTAGGAGGAAGCTGATCGCTCCTGACAGCCACCATCATGATACCTGCCCCGGAATGTGCTCATGGCGTGCGGGCAGCACCAGAGTCTGACAGCTGCCAGGTTTGCCATGCCCCATGCCGGCACCAGGACTCCAGCATGGTGGTGCCCTGGAGTCATGGCAACACGCCGGGCTCCCCCCCCCCCCCCCCCGCTCCATTTCCATCGCGCCCTCCGGCCTTCTCATCTGGAGAGAATTACCCACAGGGCATTCCAATCCCCCTTAACACAGAGATGGGGTGGGAGGGGGTTGTCATGCCAGTATGTGGGAAACCAGGGCCACTGGAGATACAGTGGGCATCCGTCAATCACGAGACACGGTCGGAAGTAAAGAAAAGTGCATTATTCATTTTGGGCCTTGTCTGTTTTCATTCTCTGTCTTTGTGTTTTTTTATTCAATTTTTCAATTTAAAATAAAACTCCCGTTGGGATTTTTCCAGGAATAATAGGGGTAAATTCAAACCAGTGTGAACAGTGTTTTGTCCTCAACTCAATATATAATTTACATATATATATATATATATATAGATATAGAGAGAGAGAGAGAGACAGAGACAGAGAGAGAGAGATAGTGGGTGAGAGACACTAGACACTATATATAGTGTTGTTACAAATCACCATTGATCATGGGCACAGGACTGAGCTGACAGAATTAAACAATGCCCTAACTTTCCTTGTGTCTCATTGATAGTGACACACATCTCTGGATAATCTGGAGCTACCTCGGTGCAAGCTCCATGAAAAAATTATATCTATTTTAATAATAATCCTACGCTCAACAGTGGGGTGCATCCACACACTGGCTGATATTGTTTTTTGAAAGAGTTTGTTGTAAGAGATATGGTAAGAAATGGGTTGCAGTGAGTTCAGAGCTTTGTTCATATGTATTTGCTTGTATTACACTGGTTTTAATTAGACAGCTAGCAAGCTAAGTCTAATTGTTATAGTTTAAAGGTAGAATAAAAATGTGTTGTATTCTTTCATTTTTAAATGAAATAGTATTTTTTCAATATAATTTTACCAAATTGAAATCTAGCCCACCCCTGTTCTACAGGGAGTTCCTCAAAGCTCTGTTCTTGGTCCTTAGCTGTTCATAATATGCTTTGCCTTTGCCAGATAATCTGGCCCTAGTGGTCTGAGGTTTCAAAACCATTGTTCTATTGTTCAAGCACAAATCTATATTTATTCAACTGACTCCAGGGGCCAAATTTTCAATATTTACAAGAAAGAAAATGAGAATAAAGAATACGAAATCCAGTTTTTCAGTGCTTTTTTGGCTCCACACTTTCCACTGAAGCTCGCATACAGAACACCAACAAAAACAGTCTTCTTTCATTCGAGAAATATTGGGACTGCGAGACTCTGCCCAGGCAGCAGAAACCCTTAACCACGTCTTTGTTTTCTCCCAGTTGGACTACTGTAATTCAGTACTTTCTGTGGTATCAGGTAGAGCTTGGATAAGCTCCAGGACGTCCAGATCAGCTGCCAAGAGTTTCACCCATACAAAATCCTGGGAACGCCTCACCCCTGCATTACGCAAGCCTCTCAGGCTGCCAGGTAAATTCTGGATCCATTACAAAATTCTCCACCTAATGTATGAATCCCTTATTGCTATTGCACTCACCAAACTGCCTGACCTGATTTAAACATTTACCATTTACACCCACGTGTAGATTAGGTTCCTCTAGGGCTGGCCATCTGTGCTTTTTAGCTTTTACCCTGAACTGGGAAACCCCCCCCCTCCCACCTCCCGTCTGCAAATCAAATGACTCAATCGAAACCTTTAAATCCAATATTAAAACAGTTTTGTCTTGAAACATCTATATACGGACTGCAGTCTGTATATACATGTTTGGAAATTAAAATGCATTTAGTTAAAAGTTCATTTAATTTTGTGTTAATTATTTATTTCCTCTCATGATTTTTTATTTATTTTTGGAACATTATTTATTTAATAGATAGATGCTTTTCTCGTTATTTAAACATTTACTTTCTATAGGCTTCCAATGAAAATGTGTCCTTTTTGGAGCCCCTTTCTTCTATAGGCTCTGGGTATAGGACTACTCCCAAGATCCTTGTAGGGACCCAATGTAACAACAAGCACCCACAACAGTTTGGTAGTCCTGCTAAGGGAGCAGAGACACACTCAATATCACAGTAAAGGAGTTAAAGCTATGGGCTAATCTGTTATTTATGTATAATTTAATCAAAGACCAATTAAGAGATTAGACAGAAGCAATAGGCAACAGTAAGGCCTAAAGTAGATTTTTTGTTTTAAAAAGTAACCTTGGCATCTAATTCCAACCAATCCTTATCCCGTATGTTTTTTTCTTTCCTCAAAATTTTGAATGGTCTGTTCTGGCCTGTCCCATCGCTGTAAGGTCCTCTATGAATTTGGGAGAGCGCAGAAACGCGTGAGCTCTCTTCTGAAACCGGACAACTCTGCTGACTTCAGCCCTCCCTCCCTGGGTGAAGCTACAGCCAGCCATCTCGTTGAGTTGGCATGCACAGTTGACACTGGCACGATCAGGACCCAAACAGGGATCTCAATTGAAATGTGTTATCTAGATGTCACAGACGTGAAGAGGAAAAAGGTATCAAACTACACTAATATGCAGCTGAGGTAGTTGTTTACCTCAATAAAACTGGTTCTTGTTCTTTTGGCTGACATGTATTTGGACAAAGAGACAAGGAAAATATAAAGTAACACGTTTACACAAATCAAAGTCGAGCTGTTTTTTTCTTTGCCTCGTGCTTGGCTGGCATAACTTCCGTAATATCAAACCTAGTGTCTGTTAGCGAAACGATTATTTTCCACCCATCGCCACAGGTTAACTTTCCTACAGTAAACCCATTGGCATAGGATCTTCATTTCCCATCATCCCAAACAACACCGAACACAACACTGACACGAATAAACACACCAGCAGGGAAGGATGTGGGGTGCATGGAAACTCACTTTTTGTATAATTACGTTTCAATTTCAACTTTCAATTACCTTTCAGATTTACCATTGATTTACCATGGAGCATTAAAAACAATTGTCTTTTGTGCCAAATAATCGCCAGCCAACCTGTCATTGTTGATGGATTGTTCATCGGCACTAGCTCTCATGTAGTAGCTACGCTGTGTGGCGTTTAGGACATTTTTGGAAATAAGAGTTTCTGTGATACAATTTCAACTGACTATCTGTGTTTCGGCAAACAAAACACTATGCCGGAAAACAAAGTGGTCTGACTCCCAATTATGGTCAGATAGATGAACAAATAGCATTTACAGAGACGGTTGGGTGGGTGGGGGGGTTGGGGAGGGCGTTTAGCCTGACCTGTTCACTAATAATATGGGCACTGTTTTATTTTAAGTATTTTTTTTAAATGTTTTTTTCCCCCTCGGTCATAAAGGGGGTCACAGTTGTGCTCGGAGTCAGCAATAGGGCTTATATCTCATTACCTCAGTCTTTTCACTAGGCCCACTGTGCTGATTCAAAGACGTACGTCACTAGGAACAATGTACTCTGTTATACAAACCCCCGATGGAAACAGGATGCTGCCTTATCGCAGACTGCCTGGAAAAAAAAAAAGTAACAACTAATACCTCAATAACCAGAGCACAGTCTTCCAGAACAGACCTTCAAAGCCAACGTCTCACATTTTTTCCCTTAAAAAAGGGAGAGAGAGATCAATCGGCCAGTGCCATCGAAAAAAAACTAAACCAAAGCTAGAACGTCAGAACTTCAGCTAGGCGGCGAGGAGGCAAGCATGAACAAAGACCCCCCCGAACAGAAGAGCCTTCGTCCAGAGGAGCGACTTTATGCAGTGTGCCAAATGAAGAAGGGGGAAAGCATTTGTGGTCAAGCAGCATTGCAATAGTTCCTTTTTTCTTTTTTCATCACAAGCGCAAGCCCAAAAATAGCTCTGACAAAACAACACTTTTCATTCATAAAACGCCTCCCCCGAACTCAGCCCGCCCCGTGAAGCCCAGAGAGATAGCGAGGGGAAGCAGAAGTGCTGTCATGTGACCAGCAGCCCAGCCTGCAGAGGAAGTGGTTGAAACCTCGGCTTGTCAGAGGAGAGAGTGACATCACGTCACCCTCCGTCACCGTCGATTCCAGTTCCTCGGTTTCAGTCAAAGTTGGAAAATACCAACGCGATCGACGTCACGTGACGGGTCTTCACTTTCCACCGACAACCCCCCGCCCCCGCCCTGCTCCATCCCTGTGTGTGTGTGTGTGTGTGAGCGTCAGGGCCTGCGCGCGTGTGTGTGAGCGACAGAAAAGAGTCACCAGCTGCCTGTTGTGCTGCCCACGCATTGTGCCGTTACAGCAAAACAACTTTCCGACCTTCACACTGCCAGCCGAGTTGCTGTTGACAAGTGCCCCTGCCTGCCTGCCTGCTGCCTGCTGGCGAATGCGTTGGCAACTACATCCATGAGGCAGAGTCATGGAAAAGGGGCATTACGGGGGAGGGGCTGGGAATGCACTCTGGGCATCATGCGCTTTCCAATCACACCAAAATCACCCAACTTATTCAACTGGGGCCTGTCCCTCACCCCTCTCTGCCCTGTCCAGTGGTGGAATGACCCTTCCACGCTCAGTCAGAACTGCAGGACTTCTGGTCATCTTCCACATGAGACTGAAAACCTGCCTCTTCAGACTACACCTCCACTGAATATATTAATTTATCATTTTTTTAAAAATTAATAACTTCTCTCTCTCCGTTTTGTAGGCGTGGCGCGCATCTGTCTACTGCTCTAGTTGTGATTATTCTTGCCATTTTAAATGCACTCACTGTGAGATGGCTTAAGATTGGCTAAATGCCTAAAATGTAAAAAAATTTAAATGTTTTTACTGTTCAGAGCCCTGCCTCTGGAGAATGGAGAACGCAAGTAGATACACGGCCATTAGGTCTTGCTTACTCTCCAGCATTTTTTTGACTACTGCTTCAAAAAAATAATACTTTAACCCCTTAAACACCTGCAAAATTCTTCCTGAGAACTTTTAAAAAAATCTACAGGGAAATGATCGAAGCACCAAACAATATATGAATATTCATATATTCATATTTGAATTAATATTTATGAACTAATAAGGAGTTTTGGCCACCCTTTGCCTTCAGAACAGCATGCGATCCTTCTTGGAATGCTCTTATACAAATCTGGAATTGTTTCCAGTGGGATATTGGGCCATTCCTCCTCCAGTTCTTTGAGAGATGAAGGTGGTAGAGATCTGTGCTTTCCATTAAAATAATCTGCAGACATTTTCACCAGCATCTAAAGGGTCAAAAGTATTTCGAATACGTATTTTACGTAGCAGACAGGAGGACTCCCTGACCAGCCATAGCCGTGACATCACACAACAGCTGGAAAATGACCCTGTTTTGTTGGGGGCGGCGAGGGGGGGGGGAAGTGCTTGTGGGCTGAACTCTTTCACTTCCCTTTTCAATATAAATGAGGCCCTCTCTACTCAGAATGCATGGTGGAGGAACTGTATCGATGCCCGTGGCGCCCTATGCATGGTAAACAGAGAGCATCCATTTACCGCCGGCGAAGTGCGTCTTTCTGCCCGCACAAACACTCCCACGCAGGCCCGCCTATTTGCGTGCGTCCGCGAGCTGGCCAAGTAATCCCACACTATCTGGTTTCAGCCGTAGCCCCACATCCCTGCTTCCAGCGGAATAGCAGCTCACGAATCCTCCGCTGAAACCAGCCTGCTGCAATATGCAGCAATAAGCGTCCACGTGGGCCCCTACCTCCTGGTTATGGGGAGGGCATCAATACCGGTATTCATGTTTCCTTGTTATCATCTGCAAGTATATTATCATCATATATAGATATCATGTTCTCTTTTCTTTTTTTTGTCGTGTCATGTGTGGTTGTTGTTGCTGTTGTTGTTTTCGGTCATTATACGCATTGATTTTTAACTGTAACAATGTCGTTTTATTATTTTATTGATTGATTGGACTATCAATGCCCATCAAGGGACTGGCGTTGGAATTTAGCTTCGGCTATATACACATGTACAGTGCATCGGGCACTGCTTCTGCGGCTGTCAATGTTCTCTGTGCTCGTCCCTTACAAACAAACGAATAAATAAATAAATATATATATATATATATGTGTGTGTGTGTGTGTGTGTGAGTGTGTGTGTATATAACTTAAATTAAGGAAGTGGCTCTGGAAACAGATTTGATGTACTATTCTTTCGACCTCCACTAGATTTTTCTGCAAAACATCCAGAGCGGATCCACAAGTCCAAGTCCTGTAAAGTTCATCACTTTTATAATGTACTTTAGGAATGTCCTTTGGTCCCCCCCCCCCGGCACCTGCATGCTCTTTTCTCTTAACAGCAGCATTCTTACGCGGAAGTAATAGAGGACACGCACACACACACAAAAACAGTGTAAAAATAAAAGCGTGCTTTTCTCACTTCTGTTTAATATACAATACTCTGCCGAATGAGGATCTCAGCTGCTGCAGAAACTGAAACGAGGTGGGCGAACACTCCTACTGAAGTCAGAGACTTCCCGTATGACACCAGGTAGCCAAAGTCAGGTGTTTAACTCAACTTCAGGTCATGTGGTCTTGACCGATACTCAAGATCACATGACCGAGTTGAGCACCTGACTTTGGCTACCTGGGCCATTGTTGTGATGTGGGGGATGGTCCAATAAAAATCAACACAGCTCAACATCTCAGGTGGTCCACTTTACTTTACTGCATAGGGCCCTGGCTAAGTGTGTGTGCATCTGTGTGTGTGTGTGTGTGTGTGTCCACATAAGTGTGATGTCGGTGTGTGTATGTGTGTGCACATATGTGTTCTGTCTGTGTGTATGAGTATATGTTTGTGTGTGTGTGTGTGTGTGTGTGTGTCTGTGTTTGTTCACATACAGTACATGCGCTGTGTGTGTGTGTGTGTGTGTGTGCTGTCTCTGTGTGTATGTGTGTGTGTTGCATGCATGTGTGTGTTTGTGTGTGTGTGTGTGTGTGTGTGTGTGCATATGTGTGTGTTTGTGTGTGTGTACATGTGGCTGTATGTGTGTACATAATATGTGTGCTGTTTCTGCTTGTGGGAGGCTGTCTCTGTGTGTACATACACTACCGGTCAAAAGTTTTAGAACACCCCCATTTTCCAGTTTTTACTGAAATTTAAGCAGTTCAAGTCCAGTGAATAATCTGAAAATGGTACAAAGGTAAGCGATAAACTGCCAGAGGTTTTAAAAAAAAAGTTTAGGTTACCAAAAACTGAAAAATAATGTAATTTTTTTGGCAGTGAGTAGTTTCCTACACCATCAAAAGGCACTTGGAAACTGGAGGAAACTCTGACAGGAAGAGGTCTGGCAGACCCAAAGCCACAACAAAATCAGAAGACAAGTTTCTGAGGGTCAACAGCTTGCGTGATAGGCTCACTCACAGGACAGAGGTGCTCCAGACTTATGTAACAGGGGTCCTGCTGCCATCAATGAAACATGAGATTGTTACCATGTATAAAGGCATGTAATACACACATCCAAAAGTCAGCACTGGTGCTGGGCAAGAAATGAATAATGAAAAGGAAATATATTCTGCACACAATTTAATGCTCGCAAAATATATTTATGTGCAACAAATAAGTGTTTGTTTAAATATAACAGTTTAATAAGAGCATTAAACTGTGTGCAGGAGACTCACATGATAGGAAAGGGCTTAAATAACCTCTGACACTCACACCATCACAACACAGGGCAGAACTGCTGATTACAACAGCGTGAATCCAGAGCCTTTTTGAGATTTTTTCTTGATAAAACAATTTTTAGAATAAAATGTAAAATATATAAAAATATAAATGTACTCACACACACACACACACACACACACACACACACACACACACACACACACACACACACACACACACACACACACACACACACACACACACACACACACACACACACATCCATATAGACGCACCAGCCCATACATACGTTCATAGTGGTCTACATATAGTCATTGAGACAAAAATCACATTTCTTTTTCACCTTCACAATGCACAGTTCCTCACACTCACCTGAGATTTTGAGTGCTCACTTACAACTTCTTTACAGCACAGAAACCCTCTCTATGCCATTAGCAGTGGTTAGACATGTCTGTTCTGAGGTTGTACATCTCCCCAGCATATCTGGGGCATTGTTAGGAACAGAAATCACCTCAAGCGCCACTGCACCGCTGCCTCTCCCCCAGGCCTGCACGCGCCTCTCGGAGTCAGATCCTCCAGGGCAGCTAATGGACAGACTCACTCACAGCTACAAGACAGACCCTTTATAAACCCATCTGAGCGTCATCTAACCCAGTGGAATTGAGAAAAAAAAAAAAAAAAAAACAAGCTTGAAAATCGAACTTTCCCCACACGCCATGCCACCTCACCCCCTTCTTTCTCTTTTCTCCTGATATGACAAGAATAAATGGGTCAGACTGGAGGAGTCAGTCTATGTCACACTTTTCCTCGAGCAGCACTGGGGTGTGTGTGTGGGGGGTGTCTGACAGAGAAGTCCCTGGGGATGCCCCACCCCCCACCCTACCCCCTGGCAGCAGTAATATTAGCGTTAATCCTCTGACTCCCAGAAACTGTCTCTGGACAGTCCGGGGGCCTCCAGGCCCGATGTCGTGGCCTACACCAGATTACACCGATGCCATTCTGGGGGTTGGCGCTGATGCCATCTGACTAATCCACTTACCGCAAACGGGAGCTCCTTCCGCCTGCCAAGCAGACTGCCAGTATCAGACACGCCCAAGCCTGTTGGCTCGATGGAGCGATCGCCAGCCATGGATGAGATGGGAAAAAAGTTTGGCTTGCGTTTGTTTTTCTCTTACCTTTGAGATAAATAATGTGCGTTTAGTACATGGTTACTAAAAAAGTTCAATTTCATCCACATTTGCACACCAGATCTTAAATGTATGCATTCAAATGTATATAATTTGTTTACGGTGTGGACGTGTGTGTGTGTGTGTGTGTGAAATGTGGACTTCTGTGTGTTGCATCAGTGTGTGTGTGTGCTGTGTCAAATATTTAATACATATTTAAATATACCTAATTTACAATATAAACCAAAATATTTTGTTCAGATTTTGGTGAAATGCAACCAGAATTATACACGTTTCGTATCATTTGGTGCCTCATATAGCCTGGTAAATGCATTTTAAAATATTGTTTCCTGGCCCCAGAGTGGTGCAGCCAATAAAGAGCAGCGATTCGTTGTCTGCCCCAGGGGGAGGGAATCTGGCATGAGCTCGCCGCATGCACAGAAAGCTTCTCTGTGTGTATCGGAATCACAGTCAACGGCTTGGCGAGTTCTGTCTCGAAGGAAGCGGTTCGGTGCCATCGTCACTGCCGAATAGGGGCTAGACCCGTAAGTGCAGGCAGCGGGCTCCTGGGAGGGGGGATTGAATCAATAGAGGGTACAATTGGTCACCAAATTGGGAGAGAAAACAGGGAAGACATCTGAAATGTTAAGAAATACAGACAGTGAGCACCATAATTCATTGGACAGTGACAAATTGTTTGTTATTTTGGTTCTGTACTCTAGCACCTTTAGTTTGAAATGAAGTGCAGACTCTCAGCTTTAATTTGAGGGTATTTTCATCCATATCGGATGAACCGTTTAGAAATTATAGAACCTTTTGTACATAGTCCCCCCCCCCCCCGTTTTTCCAGGCACCATAATTCATTGGACAGTTTAACATAAGGTAGAATAAAGTAATCATTTTTAATATTTGGTCACATATCCTTTGCATGCAATGATTGCTTGAAGTCTGCGATGCATAGACATCACCAGACGCTGGGTATCTTCCCTGGTGATGCTCTGCCAGGCCTGTACTGCAGCCATCTTCAGTTCCTGCTTGTTTCAGGGACTTTTTGCCTTCAGTCTCCTCTTCAGCATGTAAAATGCATGTTCAATTGGATTCAGATCCAGTGATTGACAGTCAAGGATTTTCCACTTTTTGGCCATTAAAAACCCCTTTGTTGCTCTAGCAGTATGTTTCTGGTCATTGTCTTGTTGCATGATGAAGTGTCGTCCAATGAGTTTGGAGGCATTTGGTTTTATCTGAGCAGGTAAAATATTTCTGTAGACTTCAGAATTCATTGTTCTACTTCTGTCTGGCAGCCATACAGGCCCAAGCCATAACACCCCCTCCACCATGTTTCACGGATGAGGTGGTATGCTTTGGATCATGGGCATTTCCTTTTTTTCTCCACACTTTCCTCTTTCCATCACTGTGGTACATCTTTGTCTCACCTGTCCACAAGACTTCGTTCCAGAACTCTTGGGGCTCTTTTAGGTGCTTTTTAGCAAACTGTAATCTCGCCTTTCTGTTCTTCAGGCTTTTCAGTGGTTTGCATTTTTCTTGTTAATGATGAACCAAACTGTTGACTTTGGCATGCCCAGGGTTTTTGCAATGTTCCTGATTAATTGATTTTCATTTCTGAACCTTATGACGGCCACCTTAATTTTCATCAACACTGCTGTCTTCCTCATGTTGTCACACCCCAACAACAATCTCCAAAGGCAATTGCAAAGTCTAGAATCAAGACTAGACATCAACAGCTCTCTTCTGCATTCACTAACGACACAAATGAATACACCTGCCTAACCACATCTGCCCAATTCAGCAAATACTTGTAGTACCTTAAAATGGGGGGACCATGTACAAAAGGTGGTGTCATTTCTAAACGGTTAATCCGATATGGATGAAAATATCCTCAAATTAAAGCTGACAGTCTGCACTTCAACCTTGTTGTCATTGTATCCTTCCAAACTCAAAGTGCTACAGTACAGAACCAAGATAACAAAAAATGTGCCACTGTCCAATGAATTATGGTGCTCACTGTATATTGTTGTCACATTCATACACAAATTGGAAAACATTTAGTGAATTCTGCTATTTACTTTAAGCCCATACCTGGATACCTGGCCTGAAAGCATCAGACAATCTTTCAAGCCGCACCTATCTTGACACTCACGTATACAAAGTATGCAGATATGTTGCTGTTGCTCTTGACCTCATTTGCATATCAAAAAAGCAAAGCAGCATTTCAATACTTTGTTATTTTCCTAAAATAGAAGCGTGACAGAGAGGTCCACCCTTTAACAGGCACCAGGAACACCTCCCCCGCACTGACAACAAATATTTATCAGACTTTTATTTAGCACCCCTTTAAATGCTGTTTTGTTTTTGGCATTAGTGCGTACGAGGCTGTTGCGTGTTTGGCACTGAGGGAAGCTATGGAGAGTCTGAGTTGTCATGGAGATGGTAGTACGATTTCACCATGGAGATCGGGGCCCGGGGGAGAGAGAGGGCAGCTCGCTTGCTGAGTGTGCTGAAGCTGCCAGGCCTCTGCTCGGCTCGTCAGACACCGCCAACACCCTTTCCTGAACGCGTCAGGGTCCATAACAATTTCCAAACTTCACCGTTTCTCTCCTGTATCAAACTGACCCTGAATAGCCAAGGGGGGTTGCGGGTTCTGGCTTAAACACTTCCCCCCCCTCAAAATGTTGTATGACAGTTCCAAACTGTTTATTCATGGACATAAGTTTAATGTACAGTAAGTACAGTTCAGAGCCAGTTATATGTCATCTATATCAAAGAATGAACTGTTGACCCCCTGGTGCTAGTTTCACTCACACTTATCTATCTACCTATTTATTTACATATTGACTCCTGCTTTTAATTGCTTTTCACTCTTTTTATTTTTCTGAGCTCTCATCTAAGCTGAATTCCAATGTATGTAGTACGTAAAATGGCAATGATGAACTTGAAATTGAAGCTTGGTGTAAAATTACAGACTTTTTACAGTTTTAACAGCTGTGTCAAAATCTTACTCACTAATAATACTTTATTAAAAACTCCAAAATTGTAATGATTCATTTTTAGATTAACAAAAGCCACTATGTACACGGAACATTTATGACCTGTGGTGTTTTTAATGTATATATTTTTATATCCAGTTTGTGAAAGTTTTTAAGGTAGCTATTTAACTAAAACTAGACTCAGCATTTTAACCTGGGGATGTCTGTTGTACAGGGCAGGTGATCCCATAATGCTGGTTAACCCTGTGGGACAGAGATACTGCTGTCGATTCTGGAGGTGTACTGCGTCTGAGTCAGCCTTCCATTAGTTACTACAGGCCTCCTGGTTATCATGACAACAATGCATTGTGGTGCACTGGAAAAGTCCGCAACCAGAAGAGTACGATAACAAGGCCTCACAATGCAAGTGTGCATGAGATTAGTGTCAGATCAGAGGTAAATTGCAGGTGCCCTCAACACTGAAGTGCCGGCAGACAGGTCTTGAGGTTTGAATGAAAACTCAGTGGGACAATGCTGCTTGTTACCAGTGACCTTGGATGGCTGGTGAAGCTGCCACTATATAGCACTCAGCTTTGATGCATCAGCGACCTCCACACCCGAGTGCGCCGCGAAATCTGAATAGCGATTGTTATCGTCCTCTGGAACAAAAAAGGACCTCTTTATTGACAGCGTTTTGTGTTCTTTTTTTTTCCTCGGATCTCTGATTCATTTTTGCATATGCATATGAAAAGCGTGGAAATACATTTTCACATTGTGCATCTGGTAGTTCCATAGTTTTTGGGGGTTTTGTGTGTGTGTATGTGTCTGTATGTGTGTGTGTGTGTGTGTTTTTTTCCCCTTATGCCTGGCTCCTTTATAGTAT
The DNA here is from genome assembly GCA_029706075.1 of Aldrovandia affinis. Classification (NCBI taxonomy): domain Eukaryota; kingdom Metazoa; phylum Chordata; class Actinopteri; order Notacanthiformes; family Halosauridae; genus Aldrovandia; species Aldrovandia affinis. The sequence continues at coordinate 222,876 of JAINUG010000445.1, read as the reverse complement.
TTGTGTATTTGCATATGTGAATGAATGGATAACAGCTCTTTTTTGGCACCGCTCTGGATGGCTGTCCGATTCAGTCCAGGAGAGACTCAAAACATGGTTCTCCAGGGTTTACGACAGGAAGGGTTTGTCTCATACTATTAGCAGATGGCTAGGTTTTTGAATACTTCATAGGGTTTCTGTGGAGAACCAACAGTGAATTATGTCTGGTCACACGGGGGACAAAGAACACTCAAAAACAACAATTCGATATTCAGGAAGATCATTCAAATCTATTCAAGTGCTATTCTGTGACACACACAAAAAAATCTATAATTCATTCGCATGGTCACCCATATACATTTTCATTAGTATGGAGAAACTAAATGTTAAATGTTCGTCACAGAGATTCCACTAAGTCTTAGTTATCACTGAGCCACTTAAATCGACAGGATAATTTACCTTGAGTTTTCTGTTGAAGGAAATGACCATTTACAGAAGAATATTTAGTGAATTAATACAGAAATGATTGAATCGACAGTTAGCAGCGACTCATCCAATGAAAGTAGCCGGCTGAATGTCATGGAAAATGTCAAGATTTCCACAACAATCAAATCTTTGAGACAACAAAAGCGTCAAAGAAAATGACACAGTGGCAGTTTTTCCTCAGACGCGTGTAGGATATGCCACCGGGTGACGCGCCACAGCTAAACGGGAGCAGCCGTCTCTGGCACAGCAGCAGCGAAGGCGATCGCCGGGTGACATAACTCACGACATCAAAAACATAAACTGACGCAAAGATTTGTTTTCATTCCTTTTTTTTTGCTTCGAAACAAATAATTAGTGGGTCAGGAGTGTGGCAGGGAGAAGCGGAGAGTCGCTATGGTTTGTGTGGGCCAGATGATTCATCGGGGGCCGCCCGGCAGTGAAAATTCCTCCGTGCCTCGTCACGACCTAAACACTGGGAGCCAGATGTGTAATGCCTTCCTGGTTACAGCCTCCTCAGCTCACAGTGCAAGGAAACCGAGACGCCAGCTCACACACACAGGTTAACACACTCACTAACACATACGCACACACACACAAACACACACACACACACAGACATACACACACACACACACACACACACACACACACACACACACACACACACGCACGCAAACACACACACACGCACACACGTGCATGCATTTTTAAGGAAAAATAGGATGAAAAAACAGTCTCCACAATGGATGACTAAATCTTTACGGGTGATTTTGAGGCAAAAGAAACGACTGTATAGAGTATATAAAAAGGATAACTCAGAGAGAAACAAGTTAGATTATTGTAATATGCGGGCTAAGGCTAAAAAGGAAATAAGATCAGCTAAAAGGCGGTTTGAAATTAAAATTTCCAAGATGCAAAAAGTAACCCTAAGAAGTTTTTTCAATATTGTAGCAGAAAAAGGAAAGTTAAAGATGAGGTTAAGTGCATTAAGAATAAGGAAGGAACTTTGGTTTATAATAATAAGGACATTGCAAACACACTAAACAGTTACTTTGTGGAGAGCTTTACTAGAGAGGAGGTTATAAATATGCCTAAATGTATAGACAAGGTACGGAATGTTCTGGAGGACTTTGAGATAAGGGATGTAGAAGTACTACAAAAACTACAAAAACTTAAGACAAATAAGGCAGCAGGCCCGGATGGCATATATCCCAGAGTACTCAAAGAACTTGGGGAAATTATATATAAACCATTGACAGATATTTTCAGTCAATCCATAATCACTGGAGAAATACCAGATGACTGGAAGCAGGGTAGTATAATTCCAATATATAAGAAGGAGACCGTACTGACCCAGGGAACTATAGGCCTGTCAGTTTAACTTGCATCGCATGTAAAATGCTGGAATGTATTATTAGGGATAAGTTGGAATCATTCTTGAAAAATAATAGTATTTTAAGGGAGAGCCAGCATGGATTTCTCAAGGGAGGTCATGCCTAACAAACCTCCTGGACTTTTTCGAAGAGGCTACAAAGTGTGTTGACCTGAACCAGGCTTATGATGTTATATATTTGGACTTTCAGAAAGCATTTGACAAGGTACCACATGAGAGGCTCATTGCTAAAATGAAATCAGTAGGAATTGTAGGAGTAGTTTCACAGTGGGTTAAAAATTGGCTGCAAGGGCGAATACAAAGAGTAACAGTAGGTGGGGCCGAATCTGACCTCGGTGCTGTGGGCAGTGGTGTCCCGCAGGGATCGGTGCTGGGACCTCTGCTCTTCCTTATTTACATAAATGATCTGGATATGGACATTAGTAGCAAAATAGTTAAATTTGCAGATGATACTAAACTTGGGGGTTTGGCAAACAGTTTGGAATCAACAAAAGTAATCCAAAATGATTTAAACAAAATCCAAAAATGGGCAGATACATGGCAGATGACGTTCAATATTGCTAAATGTAAAGTAATGCATGTGGAAATAAAAACATTAGACAGGAGTATTTTATGGGAGGAGAAAAGTTAGTAGGTGTTCAATTTGAAAAGGATTTAGGAGTTGTAGTGGATCAAAGCCTATCTGCATCAAAGCAGTGTGCTACAGCAGTGAAAAAAAGCCAATAGGATGCTGGGATACATAGCAAAAAGTATAGAGTACAAATCAAAGGAGGTTATATTAATGTTATATAACGCCTTTGTCAGACCGCACTTAGAATACTGTGTGCAGTTCTGGGCACCGCACTACAAGAGAGATATTGAAGCTCTTGAAAAGTCCAAAGAAGGGCAACTAAACTGATACCTGGTATGAAAGGTAAAAGTTATGATGATAGACTTAAGGCACTCAATTTATTTAAACTTAGCAAACGTAGACTTAGGGGGGATTTGATTGAGGTTTTTAAATTCCTAAAAGGGATTAACAAAGTAAATTACCAAAGATTTTTTTAAGATAAGTGGGGTCAGCAGAACAAGAGGCCACAGGTGGAAATTAGTTAAAGGCAAATTCGCACAGATATTAGGAAGTTTTTCTTTACACAGAGAGTTGTCAATGCCTGGAACAGCTTGCCAGGTCAGGTAGTAGAGGCAGAAACGCTCGGGCTATTCAAGGCCAGGCTAGATGTAGTACTAGATGTTCTTTAGATTAGGACATGATGAGCCAAGATGGGCCGAACGGCCCGTTCTCATCATTATGTATTCTTATACTCTAACATGCATAAACACATACACACACGCACGCACGCACACACAAACATGCATATGCACACACACGCACATACATGCACATACACACGCACGCATGCACACACAAACATGAATGCACACACATACACACACAGACATACACACACAGACATACACACACACACACACACACACATGCACACACACAAGCACACACACGCACACACAAACATGTAAACAATAAAAATATACAAGCAGGCCCCCGGGTGGCGAAGGAAAAAGGCACTCGTCCGGAGTGCAGGTCACTCACTGCGGCCGGGGTTTGATTCCGAGCTCTGGCCAGGAGTCCCATTCGAGGGCGGCGATAGGCTGTCCGCCCCAGGGGAAGGGGGGAGGGAAAGCGAGGGGGGAGCACAGAAAGCTTCCCTGTGGGCAACACGAATAGGTGAGTTCCATCTAGAAGGAGGCAGTGCATTGTTGGCTCCGGGGTAGTAGCTGGTCCTGTAGTTACAGGTGGCAGGATCGTGGCGGAGGGTGAATTGAAGAAATAGAGGGTACAATTGGCTACCAGCTTGGGAGAAAAAAACTGAAGAATTCTGTTTCTAAATTATATATATATACAGGAAACTGCATACATGGCAACACTTGAGTAAATGAGGGATCCTTTAAACGGATGCAGCACCGTGAGTGCCGATCAGGGGGTACCAGCAGATAGACCTGGCCCTTTCTCTGGCCTCCCCCCACCCCCAGCTGGGACTACTAGCCCAGGCCAGGGCTACCAAAGCGTTGCCTTTATTTTGGCAGTTACCTGTACCACGGTGACAATAATTATCTGTTGTTAATTGTCCACTGGTGTCAGGTTAAAACAAGCATGCTTTTAAAAAAATTCCAGAAAAAAAAAAGTGGTTTTCTGGGAAGTCGAAACAGTGATTAAGCCTGTAAGAATAGAATGAATCTCATTAGGGGGGGGGGGGAGTTGTTGGCTGAAGGGGCAGCAGGGAGAGCCAGAAATCAAACTCAAGTATCCAGCATTCCAGGCAAGAACATGACCTTTTAGGTCACTCTTGCATCCTCCCCTCGCCCATAGCGAGTCTAAAACCAGTGGGTGAACTCCATCAACTGTCATGAATGGAGGTGGATGTCAAGGGGCCACATTGGTGCCATTACAGGCATTATAGGCTTTTGGCCTCCAGAGCTGTTCTGGTGGCTCCTGGTGGCCCATCACCTTATTAAGAGACTTTATGTTGGCCTTTCCTTTATTTTAGCAGTTACCCATTTGTGGTTAAGGAGCTGGCCTCAAAACTCAAAAGTTGCAGCTTTCAAATCCCAGATGGGGCACTGCAATTGTACCCTTGAGCAAGGCTACCTAACCTGAATTGTTTCATTAAATATGCAGCAGTGTGAATATAATATAACGGCTAACATATATTAGAAATGTGCTCTGGACGCTGCTCTGGATAAGAGGTCCGGGGAGCGGGGCGAGTCGGCCGGCTGACGCAGCGCTTCTGGAAAAGAGCGAAAGAGTGCGCTACAAAGCCCGGCCGTCCCGCATGCAAATCACCCGTTTCCCGGAGAGCGGGGCATGGGATGGCCCCGACGCGATGCAAAGCACATCCTCGCGCCTTTCCACTCGGCCAGCGAGGCGCGGGCAAGTCCCCAAGTGTGTTTCCATTGCTACGTGAATATGCATTCCAAACATTTTCCATTTTCCAGGCAAGTTATACCGGCCGGCTCAATGGAAAATGTTTGGAATTCCCTCTCATATTCCTTTTGCTCTAGCAGGGCAACGTAATGAGACAAGCTCCATCAGGTAAACTGCAAAACAATATATGTACAACAAATAGATGCACAATATAATAAAGGCTGTCCTGTTTACCACATTCAAATTTCACATACTGTACAGATCTCTTTCATTGATATTCTGCCACTGAAGTGTGACTGAACTTGTGCCATCTCCTCACAATGTCTCCCACTGCTTTCTCAGTGAGACCAGGCTGTTGTTACAAACATACTTCATTTCACTTCTCTACCAATACTACGGATATAAAGTAATATGGACAAGCCCCATGTGTACTGCTGTCTTAACATCAATATGCTTCAGGGCCTTTGCTATATATTGTATATTCGGCCAGAGTGTCCATCCATTAACGCTGATGTGGTGTAAAAGCAGCGCCAGTTCCAAACACAGACACATTTTAGAATGTCCAAAGCGGCAGAGGTGGATGGGGGTAAGCTGTAACAGGGGACAGGTGGCAACACCTTGAATTTCACTAACCACAGCAAAGCTAGACTAGGCAGGTAGTGTGGTATAATGGTTAGGGGAACTGGGCTTGTAACATTAAGGTTGCAGGTTCAATCCCCAGGTGGGACACTGCCATTGTACCCTTGAGCAAGGTACTTAACCTGAATTGCTTCAGTTAATATCCAGCTGTATAAATGGATTGTAAAGAAATGTAAACTGTGTAAGTCGCTCTGGATAAGAGCGTCTGCTAAATGCCTGTAATGTAATGTAATGTATGTCGGCCTCCGTAATCTCAGTGACAACTCCTTACAAGTGACCCCTCTCACCCCTACCTGGTGCCAAATATAGGACTCTTTCAGAATGCAGGGTGGGATTTTGGCCACTGAATTTGAATGTGATTTCTGCCTCATTACGGATCAGCAGAGAAGAGACAGTGAAGAGAGCGGAGGCAGCAGCCCTGGCGGTCGGCCCTTCTTTAAATGGCTCATTTGAATATTCCGCCGCAGCTCAGGACAGGTTACTGGAAGTTTCCTCCAGCGATGATGTCGGACTTCTCTATATTTGTTTTAATCTGGTTGTCATGGCTTGGACGGACCTGATTGGGACGAAGGCGGCTTGGCGTTAGGGTGACCGCATCTCTCCAGTTCTGGGTCACAGTATGGTGGGGGTGGGGGTTGTTCTTGGTTATCTCTCACTCTCTCCTTTTTATCAGATTTTCCCCTTTAAGTGGAAGGAAATCAGTGCATGAATGGTTACACTTTTCCATTAAGAATGTTAATTCCTAGTTGCGCATCTGTGTCGTAGGAAGTTTCTCTGATCAAAAAGATCTGTGCAGCAGCACACTCAAATAAACTCTGTAACAACATGTGCATGTGCACGCATTGTGTATGGTTGCGCGCGCCTATGTCTACTTGGAAGTATAGATAGATATATTGATGGGTAGACAATAGCATTAAACGCATGTATTAACCGCATGTCGTGCTGATGCAGCTCGTAAGGGCAAGCTGAGGATATTGTTTCCCTTTTCCTCTCTCTCTCTACCTTCAGTGGCTCTGTTGTGTTTCCAATAGTCGCCATGGTTATTCCTCTCCTTCAGAGCAAGGCCACTCTAAACTGGATTGATCCACGTTGGGGGGGTGGGGGGCTTACCTACCAGCTCAAGGTACTCAGAGCCAGTTTACCACCCAGTTCAATTGGTTTAATTATTCCCTCTCTCTCCAACTCAGCTGATGTGTGGCGAGTGTTCTGATGCAAAATGGCTGCCATTTATCACTGATGGTGTGTACTACATGTTGATGGTAGCTGAGGCTTTGAGAATAAATTCACTCCATATATCATCATCATCTTCTTCTTCTTCATCATCATCATCATCATCATCATCACCATCATCACCATCATCATCATCATCATGAATGGACATGAATAAACTGGAATACTTTGAGAATAAATGCACTTCATCATCATCATCATCAATGGACATGAATAAACAACCGAATAAGCTGTGCATGAACTGCAGATTAACGGTTCTGTTTTAGCAGTTTTACAGTTTAGCTGTTTTAGAGTGAAGTAATATGTTAAATTACATCAAATTTATTTGAATAGTGTTTTTTACAAATACATTGTCACAAAGCACTTAGAAGAGTGAACCCAGACTCCCCCCCAAAAAATGAATCAGTGTCAGTGACAGGGAAAAAGGTCCCTTGGCTGAGGGGATGGGGAGGAACCAGACTAAAGGGGATACGTATATCCTCTTCTGGCTGGTGCAGGGTGTGTCCAAAAAAAGGGGCTGGGGTGGATAATTTTGCACCTCCAAGTTAGTCAGTAGTGGGTGGGGGGGGAATCATGTTGCCCGTTGACAGCTCTTTGAGTGTTGTAAGATGTGTGTCTGAACAACTTGTTTTATGGCTGCTGCCAGATGCATGAAAAAAGCCAGAAAAGAACCAGTTGGGCACAGGTAAACAGTCCCCAAGAGTGTTGACCTATTGACCATAGCATCACTTACAATCTCTATTTCTCTCTCCACAAATCCTGGACATGTTTTTTTTGCAGTGGCTAATCTATGAAACGACTTAACATTTCAAAAGAATGGACAATGGTTGCTGGTCTGAAGTGCCATTCTGGGGTTCTGTGTTGAATAGCCTCTTATCTGCAGCCCTCCCCTGACACCGACCCCAGGGGCACCTTGTGCAACAAGCACAGGAAGCAAACCTCGGTACGCCCAGACGCAGGGTGTATTGGCAGCGGGTGGAGACGTTACTCCAATGCCACAGAGACATCAGACTTGGCTGGACTCCATATTTGTAGAGGATCTTGGGAACCTTGTTCAGTTATTGAATCGTTCTAAGCCTACCGTTATATACAGGTAACTGGCAAAATAAAGAATACACCAACATAAAGTTCCTTAATAGGATGTTGGGCCAACCCAATCCACCAAAACAGCTTCAATACACATTTGGCTTAGATTCTACAAGTGTCTGGAACACTATTAGGGGGATGCAACACCATTCTTCCATGAGGAATTCCATCATTTGGTGTTTTGTTGATGATGATGGAAAACGCTGTCTCAGGCGCAACTTTGGAATCTTCCATAAGTGTTTATTTGGGTTGAGATCTGATAGCTTTCAGCATAACGTTAGATCAACTGACCAACCCTGCCCCCAAGGCAATGTTTCAGTTCAGATGGATCTCACCTGATTTGTCTGTTTGACTGAAACACTGTCTTTGTAAAATAATCATTTTCTTCAGAGCAAAGTAGAGAGTTGGCTTTTGACTTGTGCAGAGTTCCTCAAGAAAGGGAGATTGGGAGAAGCTGAAAATAGATCCATCTTTTTCCATTAAACCCCAGACATCCTACACATTCTGAATTCTGTTCGGCATGCTCCTCATCCTATCCCTTCTTCCACTCTTCTCAACAATCTGGCCATGGTGGTGTGCTTTTCTCACTGTCGTAGAGATTGTCTGTCCTCCCACTTGTCCAAATGTTTTTTAATGCTTTTCACCCCTTTTCCAGCCAGTTTGGGATCCCCAATTGTATTAGCAAGCTGCACTCGCAGCAACCTCAGCTGTCAATCTGGGAGAAAGCAGATAAGCACATGCTCTCCTCCGTGATGGCAGCCGCCACTTCTTTTCACACCGTCTACAAGTTAGGATTGCACAGACCTGAGTCGGAGGAAGACACTTAATCTGCAGCTTTATACAGGCAGACTGTGGGCAAACCACCGACCAGCTGGGGTTGCTGGTGTGCAACGAGACGTGGACAACCCAGCTGACTAAATCCCTCCCTCCCTGGGCGACACTGCCACTAATTATACATCACTCTGTGGGGCTGCTGGCCATCTGCAGCTTTACCAGACAGGCAGACTGTCTTAACAGGATGCAGACCGTGACTCATCCACACACTAGAACAGGATGCAGACCGGGGCTCATGCTGGTCTTAACAGGATGCAGACCGTGGGGCTCATTCACACACTAGAACAGTGTCTTAACAGGATGCAGACCCAGCTGGCTGCAGACTCTCATCCACACACTATAACAGTGCCTTAACAGGATGCAGACCGTCTCATCCACACACTAGAACAGTGCCTTAACAGGATGCCATCCAATTAGTGTCTTAACAGGATGCAGACTGTGGGGCTCATCCACACACTAGGTGCCTTAACAGGATGCAGGCCGTGGGGCTCATCCACACACTAGAACAGTGCAACAGGATGCACGTAGCTCATCAGAACAGTGTCTTAACAGGATGCAGACCGTGGGGCTCATCCAGACAGTGTCTTAACAGGATGGGGCTCATCCACAACTAGAACAGTGTCTTAAAAGGATGCAGACTGTGGGGCTTAAAAGGATGCTGTGGGGCTCAGAACAGTGTCTTAACAGGATGCAGGGCTCATCCACACACTAGAACAGTGTCTTAACAGGCTGCTTAACAGGATCATGATCCACACACTAGGTGCCTTAATCATGAGGCTGATCACACTACCTCCACCTTTGAATATCATGCAGTAACTGTCACAGAACCCATTCAACTCTGTGTGCAACAGCAAGACAGTGAGGCATCATAATAGGCAGAGCTACAATGCTGCTGTCAATCACTGACCACTTCAAACTAAACAAGAGGTTCCTCCTCCTCATGCTGTCCTGATGACAACATTCCATTTCCTCTTTAGGGTGGCTTCAACATCCACCTAGAGCAGGCTTTTGTTTCTACCAATTAACCTGGCTCAATTAACTAATTAGCTGTACGCATTAATGCCGGTTCACTCTCAGATTAGATTACAGTAAACCTTTCATGCAGGGACACAAGAACAGTCTTCAGCTGTCATTCAGGAGCTTAACAGAAAACAGCTAAATTGTCAGATCATGTAAATGATTGGGCCTAATTAAATCATTAAGAACAGAAGTTGGCATGAAATCCAGAAGTAGGTACGGCCTTCTTTGCCCACCCCTGACCTAGAGACTATTGGTCTTGCAGCTTCGACCTTCTCCATCACTCCTCCTTTGGCCTCACTCAGACACAGTCTCCTCCAACACAAAAAACTGGCAAGTAGCTTGACCTGTGTCACAAGGAACTGTACAATCCTGACCCTGCCCTTGGCTCACAGAGGAGCTATGTGCATACAGAGCCAAGTAACAGCCTGCCAAGAGGAAGTGGGGGCAGTCGATGAACTCTGCTGAACCAATTCCAGTCTCTCCTTGCCATCCTCTCCTCATCTGTTATTTTATTGTAATATTAATTAGTACTAATATCATTGTATCAAGTGCATGCGCATTTATTTTCTTACATAGTGGCTGAGTTCTATCAGCCTTGTAACTTAATTTCTGTTGCCGTCTACTCCGTTCTGGTGTTTGTAGTTACCCTTGTTATTTGCACTTGGTATTATACCTTAATGGCCTTGTAAGTTGCTCTGGACAAAACGAATTGTCAAAATAAATGTAAATGACCAGCAATAACCACTTGATTAGCCAAGGACTGGGGTATGTACAGGTAACTACCAAAATGAAGGAAACACCAACATAAATTGTCTTAACCCTTTGAGGAGTTGTCATAAATGGTCAATTGGGTTGAGATCTGGTGACTGAGATAGCCATGGCATATGGTTTACATCATTTTCATCAAACCATTTAGTGACCACTCATGCCCTGTGGATGGGGGCATTGCAATCCTGGAAGAGACCACTCCCATCAGGATAGAAATGCTTCACCATAGGAATGGTTCACATAGTGTTCACTCAGAATGGCTTTGTATTTACTGCCATTTACCTTGCCATTTAAGGGGTTGGGGTGGACCTAATCCATGCCAGGAAAATGCACCCCACACCATAACAGAGCCACCAGAACCCTTTTACCGAATTGTTGCCAAATTTTGGCAGTTACCTGTATCACCCATTTGCCCAGTTACCATAATGAAAATATATTACTCACCCCTCGAAAGCTAACCAGTGAAGCATCACCATCACCGTAACACATTGTTTGATATTTGGGCTAAGACGATAGAGCTGATACAAAAAGAGCAGCATATACTGCAGCCAGACTTGATTTGATAAAAATAGCGCTCTTTTTGTAAAAGTGAACAAAGCAAAGAAACGGCATTGGGGGCAATCCCAGACAATCAGCAGCACGTGGGTGAGAACAGGCTGCTGTGCGCTTTCTCCAGGGTGTCGATGCTTACATACGAGGGGACTTTGTTTTTAATAGACTCCATTAATGTCAGAGGCAGCACAAAAAAACTATTCGTAAAATGTACTTCCTGCCAAACCTCAAATTGGATTAGTGCCATATCAATGTGTACAGGTTTTATCGTTGTTACCATTATTATTATTATTATTCTTACTGCTACTATTGTGGGGTTTGCAGACACTATTTATAGCTCATTCAATTCTGCTGTGTAGCTGGCAGCTTGTGGTAAGATGCTTCTAAAATATCAAAATGGAATTGAGAAGGGAGTCAAAATGTTTTCTGTTAGGAGGTTAAAGGAGACCTGAAGCTGATCTGGTGCAGTAGAGGTGCGCCTAAGGTGCAGGTAGGTCGCAGGGATTTGGCCGCCCAGAGGAGCTGCTATTGGCTGACGTGTCAGGGATACTCTGCCCAGCGACTACCTACCCTCCCAAGGTGACGCCTTGGCCAATCACAGGACACACTGTGAATATGACACAAGTGAGTCCATCCATATGTTGGACTGAGACAATGTTCTAATGGAATGTGGGACAGTGTGAGTGCTTTCAGTCAGGGTTATCTACTGGGGCAAATCAAATACAACTGGATAAATATATAAATCAGCTCCCTGAAGTTCTCGTGCGTCTCTGAAAGCTTGGTAGGTGTGGATCATGGGACACCATTTCCGCTGTAGATTCAAAACGTTGCATGTGTGCGCCTGGGTTATAAACAAAGAGGCCTGTTTTCCGTGCACACAACTTTCGATGTGCATCACAAGACTTTGCCGTTTCACAAGCGCAGGAATCCCCCCAGGGCTGTGAAAACAGTTCACCAGAGGAAAGGAGGAAAGGAGGAAAGAAAAGAAAGAAAACATTACGCAGACCACCGAATGATCAACAGAGGGCCATGCGATGGCCAGAGTCGATGAGTGAATGGATTAATATGGAATCGTTTCGCAGTCTGCAGTGAACACAGCGTGTTCATCTGTGCTCCAGAATCACATAAATAGACCTTATCGAAGAGGGGAAATATGTGAGTTTAGGCCAGTAAATAAGGAATTTAGCTGTAGTCAGACAGTTCTGTCTCTTTCATTTAATTATTTATTGGACAAAACATTAGTGTCTAAATATTTAGATAAGAACTTTTTTTTTTTTTTTTTTTTGCCTTGAATTTTTGGCTAAATTCTCATCCAAGTTTACATGCAGAAGCAGAGATGTGAATCAAGTCCGGTGAGTCAGCGCACTGTTTAATCAAGTGGGCCAGGAGATGTCGAGCAAATGAAGGAGCTTGATTTGCTTCATTCAGCCCACTTTTCTGATTTCACTGGAGTGGTGACCCTTGACCTCATTAGTCCAAACAAACCCACTCAATACAATATGAAATTTAAAGTATGACTATTATTATTATTATTTATTATTTATTATTATTATTAATAATAATAATAATAATTCCTGCAAAAGGACTAAGGGGACCATCAAAACTTGTGGACTATTATTTTTCCTCAGATGATTACTGCAGTGAATTTCTTTATTTTATCATTTCTTCTTTATTCTATTATTTTGTAGATTGCTTGTAAAGCTCTTCAAAGCATTTGTATTATCAATAATTGGCCATTTCTGGATTTGCACTGTAAGTCATACACAATGAACACATGTCCAGAAATGAACCAGGCAGAAAACTGCATGCATAACATTTGGTGACTGCACACACGTATAGGAAACCCTGTGTGTGACTCTTTATCCAATAAATGACTTAAGTGCTGAAACACATCAAAACCCAGCAGACACTGGAGTCCTGCAGGGCTGGAGTCTGACACCCATGATGTGACACAACAAACAAGAATGAGAGTCTCTGCTCTCCGGTCACCTTTAGCTCTTTTATAAATTAATAAAGCCAAAATAGGTCTTTGCCTTTAAATAATATTGGAGCCCTCGTGTCTAAACTCACTGAACAGGCTTACATCAGGCATGCAGGTAACTGTCAAAATAAAGGAAACACTTAATAGGGTGTTGGGTTGCCATGAGCAGCCAGAACATCTTCGATCCCTCTACAGGAGGGATGCAACCCCTTCCCTTCCATGAGAATTTCCTCCTCATGTTTTGTTTACGGCGGTGGAAAACGCTGCTGTCTCAGGCACCGCTCCAGAATCTCCCATAAGTGTTCAATTGTGTTGAGATCTGGTGACTGAGACGGCCATGACAAATGGCTTACATCGTTTTCATGCTCATCAAAACATTCAGTGAGCACTTGTGCCGCACATATCGGCATGAATGAATGGAAGCCAGCAATGCCTTGAGGAAATGATTGCATAGCATGAAAATGTTTCTCTTTTGATAAGGAGATCCTTCTACCAGGAAGTGACTGCCAACATGACCCTTGACATTTCCTGACTCATCACGTGGAGGCAGAGGGCACCCACGCATGTTTATAGAAGGCGCCAATGGCACGAAGGGTTCCCATCCACCGTGGGTTACAACACCGCCATTCATGAAACAAACCCACGCAAGCCCAATACATTCCATTGCTCCAAACTCCAGTAATGCAAGATGGGCCCGATTATACAATGTGCCAAACAATTAATATCCAAACACGGGCATGACTGGTGAGTGATAGGCCACATTTGTGTAACATCATCTTACACAGAGAGAGCTTACAGGTAAATGTCAAAATACCAAAACTGGTAGTCAGAAGAATTTTTTTTTTAATGTTGAAGAAAAAACAGGTGAGATGTCTTCGTGCTCTCAATAGAGATGCTAATGTTCAACATCAGCAATAACAGAACCACTTTCCCCAAACGGCAAATCATACTCAGCTCCAAAGGTGACAGTTTAAATTATTTAAATTTTGCTTCAATTCAATATGCAGCCTCAGCAGAAATGGTGGCTGAACCATACTTAAATGAGTTTTGCCAAGGCAGAAAGGTGACCACATTATTATGATTACATTTTATGTTTTGCAGACACTTTTCACAGCTGTATATTTGACAGAAGCATTAGGTACCTTCCTCAAGAGTACAGCAACAGTGTCCTACATGTCCTTTAGCCACTGTCCCACCAGTGTCCAACCACTCCACACTGCTGCCCAACAGAAGAAACGGCACTTGTTTGTTCTGCACAATATAATTTGCACACTACCGCAATATAATTGTACACTACCGAAATTTAAGAACACCCCCATTTTCCAAGTTTACAGAAATGTAAGCAGTTCAAGTCAGGCGAATAACCTGAAATGGTACAAAGGTAAAGCAGTCAAAAAAAAAGTTTAGGTTACCAAAAGCAGAAAAATAATGTACATTTCAGCGTTATAAAAAATGGCCCTTTTCAGGGAACAAGTAATGGGTTAACGTTAACAGTCACTCTGTGCAAGTTACTCTGGATCCAGCAAAAGAGCCCCAGATCATTACGCTCTCCTTCATGTTTGACAGTTGGTGTCACACACTGAGGAACCATCCTTTCGCCTCCTCGATGGCCTACAAAAACTTTCAAAATTTAAAGATTTCACATTTTGATTCATTGGTCCATAAGACCTTCTTCCAGTCTTCAGTAGTCCACTGGTGGTGCTTCAGCCCAGGCAAGCCTCTTTTTATTATTTTGCCATCTTAGCAATGGCTTTCACTGCCTCCATGTTTGAGTCTTCTCTTCACAGTTGAATCTGTGTCACAGTGTTAAGCTGTGCTTGACTGTTGTCCTGTGAGCTGCCTATCACGCATGTTGACTCTCAGAAACTTGTCTTCTGATTTTGTTGTGGCTTTGGGTCTGCCAGACCTCTTCTTGTCATTTCCTCCAGTTTCCAAGTGCCTTTTGATGGTGTATTACTTTATTTCTCAATTTTTTTTTAACATTTTTTTCAGTTTTTGCTAACCTAAACTTTTAAAAAAATGTTTTACCTCTGCCAGTTTACCGCTTACCTTTGTACCATTTCAGGTTATTCACTGGACTTGAACTGCTTACATTTCAGTAAAAAATGGAAAATGGGGGTATTCTAAAAACTTTTGACCGCTAGTGTATATTTTCCGACTGTCTTACCCTTTGCTCCCTAAGGCAAAAGCCTCGGAGGCTCCTGATCAATGACACGGGGGACTCGCTCACTTACTGCGACTGGAAAGGGCAAATGATGAGGTTGAACAGTTTGTTCTCACCATCGAGAATTTGCATCAAGTCAGCACCCCAGGTGAGCTTTGACTAATTCGAACAAAATACATTAAACTATGTCTCATTCATGACTCAGGTAAATGAAGAGTAACTCGTTTGTTGGTCAATGGAACAGATTCTGCAGGGAGACGTGCTAAAGTGGCGGCCATATTGGCAATTATTAGAGCAGATTATCATAATCTTGGCTGTGCTTTGGTGACCTGGGTATTTGAATAAGGATGTTGCTGAGGTCTGTGATATTGCCCTACAAAAGAATCTCCACTTAATGATCCGCATGCTGGTGAGGTGCTTGTGTGCGTTTGTATTGTGGCAGTGCATGGTACTTGTATTATTTGGGCCTGAGCAGAGCAATTCATGTACATTTGTAAAAGGCATGCACTTCACATTCTGCTCATCCCGTTTGTTTATCCATCAGAGTGTTTCAAGAGGTCCTTTGATGTGTGTTGCCATGCAGACATGTAAACTGCTTTTTTATGAACGTGCTGCCATAGTTTAAACTGCACAGACAGATCGTCTCACAGATCACCAATACCGCGATGACATCCTGATGAGTAAATAAAAAAATGATTTGAGTTTTTTTAAATGCTCTTTATGTTTAAAAGGTCAATGTTTTGGATTGCGATTGCGATTGCGATTTTATTCACTGTCGTGAAAACAAGCAGGGGCAGGCATATAATTAATCTGGTGTGTGAGTGAGCATGTGGGCTGCACTCCCACACAGCGAAGACCAACCTGCGCTGCGCATTACTCAAGGGTCACATCAGGGCCGTGCTTTCTCTGGCAGGGCATGCTGTAATTCAGAGCTCTCTGATGCAGCGGGCCAAACACACTCGCGCGCACACTACAATACAACAGAGGTCCTTATTGACCATTTCACATATAATTTACATTTTCCCTCAGCTAGATGTAAAGACAGTCACACAGATCAGGAAAATACAACAATAAGTACAACGCGAAAACACACACACACTAACTAACTAACTCAACACACACACACACAATTAAACTGAATTCCAGATTTTTACAGTTTACAGTTAATCCAACATTGTTCCTTCACACCACAAGACCAAACTGCAAGAGCAAGGAGCGCAAATATACTGTATAGACCTTTATAAAAGTTTATTTTATGAATGAAAAAAATAATGAAATACAAGCTGTTGAAATACATGCATTAGCTTACCTCAAAGCTTGCATGCAAATTGTTATTTAAGACACAGAAACACATTTTAATCTTGCTGTTAATTGTGATGGCTGAATTGTTTTTATTCTGCCATTTGTATGCATTGATAACTTCTTGCCAGGTCTGTCTTGAAAAAGAGGTTTAATATCAATGAGACTCATCTGGTTAAATTAAGGTTAATAAATAATACTAAATAAATAACCTTAGCAATCTTGGCAGAAATAAGTGTTTTAAATATGATGTTATCATGGCTATTATTATGATTATTATTGACATAGAACACACTTATTCCATAAAATTGTAGGATAATGTGGCATGACAACAGGTAGGCCTAGTTGTATCCATTGACATATGACAATGAATTATTTTTTTTTTGTTCCCATGGTTCATCAAATTCTTTGCAACCTGAAACCCGGTAGTGCCTGAACTGTGAACCAGTGGTGGATAATCCTAGCAACTTTTGACTGGTGATTAATCAGCATACTGGTGATCTTTTGACTGGTGATTAATCAGCATACTGGTGATTAATCAACTGCAATTTCTATTTTTTCACAATTTCAGAATGCAGTTCCCAGAGTTCTTGATTTACATTTTTGGTCACAGAATATAGTAACAGCAATGGAAACACAATGCCCAACCCCAACAGATTCAGAAAGAAAAAAATTCAGTCCACTTCAATTTTATGGTGTTGCCTAAAACTTTATGGTATATAAACGGCCTAAAATACCAATTATAAGCACAAACACACACTTCTATTTTCAGGCAATCACTTTCTTGTCACTTCAATTCTTTTTAGAATACCAAAGAGTAATCTGTCAAAACATGCTTGTTTTTGAAAAGCAGACTAATTAGGAAACCTATCAGTAAAAACTACTTTGCAATTTATTATGTATTAAAGTGTTATAGACAAAGTGTATACATCTGTAGCGACAGCTCAAAGCCTACTCCTTCAGGTCTGTCAATGGCAAGGCAGTGATAAAAGGCAAACCAACACAATCTTCTGAAGTTCAAGTTCAAGTTTTATTTGTCATATGTATAAGTACAAGTACCCAGTACAATGACATTCTTACTTGCTGTGCTCCAGCCCAATGTCAATAAAAAGAAGTAAAAGTAGAATAATAAAAACAGTACAAGAATGAAAAAGGAAGCACAATAAGATGTGATTTAAATGCATTTTCAGCAGTTCATCCAAATGGCCAAATCTAAGCTACACAGCAAAATAACAGCGTGGTCTGACAAAACGCGATTCAGTCTAAAATGTATCATACTCTTTGTGTGAGTGGTCACTGAATGGTTTGATGAGCATGAAAACTACGTAAACCACATGCCATGGCCGTCTCAGTCACCAGGGATCTCAACCCAAACACTTAAGGGTGACTCTGGAGTGGTGCCTGAGACAGCATTTCCCACCACCATCAAAACAACAAAAGATGGAATTCCTCACCGATTAATGGTGTTGCATCACTACAATAGAGTTACACTCACGTGTAGAATCTATGCCAAGGCGCATTGAAGCCGTTTTGGTGGCCCCACACCGTATTAAGACACTTTGTGTTGGCGTTTCCTTTATTTTGGCAGTTACCTGCATGTTCAAATATGAATAAATTGTGGAATTCATTTCAAAACAACTGCATATACACTGTAGCTACCACAGGACATGTAACAGTTGGGAGAGTTTAAACACTGATACTAAACACAGTCCATCGACTGATACGAATGAAGCCCATTATATACAGCAAGTTTTTTTTTCCCCCTATGTGTCATCTCACAACACAAGTGGGGCCTGACCCGCAGTTCTGGAGCCACTGCACGAGGCTATCCTCATGTGACGTATATGTGGTATGACGCCGTCTGTGGGCAGCGTCCCTCCTCTGCCACTCCCTCGGCGCGGGGTCCCATGGTTCCATTATGCGCGGAAAAGCCCACCGCTTCAGCGTCCGCCCGCATGCCCCGGGCAGCCGCCGTGTCACATGGCGGAGGGCAGCTGCGGGGGCACGCTCCCTGTGTGCGTCTGTGTCTGCGTGGCCCCCCCCCGCCCGCCCACAGGCCAGGAGGCACCGCCGTCCCCTTTATGGGCGCCGTGAGCCCGGCCACCTGTCTCGCGGCCCTGCAGCCGCTGCGGGAACACGCAGTCCCCTGTGCAATACCAGGGATCAGTGATGTAATGCAGCCGCTGCTGAACAAACCCCCGTGCACGCCTGACTCACCATCACATGGCTCATTCCTCACTCTTTTAACACCCTGCCGCGGTAGAGGACCTCCGGCACGGAAAAGGGGGCATCTGTCCGAAGCAGGCTGGCTTAGCCAAACAGGCCAGATACGTGGCACGCAGCCAAAGGCCTTCGTGCCAGCACACAGATAACACGCAACGTTGAGAACCTGATCTCCAGAGGAGTAACGCCATGGTCAACACCTTGGGTCTATGCAAACGCAGGACCCTGAATCAATTGGGTGCATGGGCCTGCTCCAAAAACACTCTTTGACAAATTTGAGTGAATTTTCAATAAACCATTTGCCAATGGGTAGAAAAAGAGGGAAGAAAATGAACAATAACAACAGTGTACTTATGTACCATCAGTCCTTGATTTAGGTTAAGAAGTCAAGAAATCTAAATCAGTGTGGGCTGATACGGAACACTGTTGTGATGTCGTCGGGATTGGCCAATGAGATGTGTGTCTTCAGCAGTGTCATCAAACTGCCAGCTGCTGCATGATTAATTCAAACATTTAGTACGAAAAAATAAAGCTACATAACTATTCATGTTTCACGTCATGCCACTTCCTGTACCTCCTGCCATGCAAAGATCATATAACAAAGAGTTGTTCAACGGCATCTAACCTATTGGCATGCACTTGTTTGAGGTCTGGATTATTCGCTCTAGGCATTAGGACGACGGATGTGGAAGCACATATTTGTAAAGTTTCACAAGGGTGAAACCTATGAATACTTCTTTATCGTGTTTGTACAGGTGACGCAGCACAACTCCACCACACAGAGATGGTGGGGTGCTTCCCCAAGCTCCCTGGAACTTTCACTGGAACTGTGAGAACCTGGCCAGTGGTCCTCTCCATCCACACTCCCCTTTGGGCAGGATCGCTGCCACCAAACCAAACCGGGCAGGCTCACAGAATCGCAGCCACCTCTGCCATCACGATAACATCAACTCCCCCAAAGGGGAAGCCCACCAATACTTTGAAAAGGTACGATAGCCTAAGCTGGAGGTGTTGGGTGAGGGAAGTCAGTTCATCAATGGGCTTTCCTTTTGGCCACTCCCAGCTCCGTGCACACTTCAAAATGATCGAGAGACAAACCGCAAAAGCAGAACTAAGGCATAATAGAAAATTGGTTTCAGGCAGAATGACAAAAGGATAGTTTAGACTGCAACACATGACCAGAGGAAACAGAAAAACTCAAACTGAGCCACGTGCCTCCATCTGGACACTCCCAACACCTGAGATTCTGAAATGTGCAGTGTATTCACCAGACCGTGGTCAAATACGGATTTGAAATGCATTAACTCTTGGCTTAAAATCGGAATATGAAAAACACACCTCGAGATACCAATACATTTTCAATTAAAAATGTTACCAACAAAAAGTTAGTAAAAAGAGTAAAAGAAGAATGAAAGTAAAAGAGGAATTTTGTTCTGAATATTGGTGAAAATAATTTATTCCAAAATTGAGTTTAAACAAGAGTTTTACTGGTGTCAAAAGGGTCAAAGGTATTTCAAATAATTATTTGATCCAGGTATGGTATTTGTACATCTGAGTAACACTTTTCCTTAGAAATGGAATCTGTACACAGCCAGTGAGTGAGTAAGTGAGTGAGTGAGTCAGTCTCACACAGGCATAACAGGACACCTTAAGTGAACCTGTTGACTGTGCCTCTGGTGAAGGCTTCCATGAAAAACAGGTGGAGAAGGAAGAAGAAAGGGGGAGGAAAAAGTCACCACTTCTCGTAGCTATGTATTAACTAGCCGTTTCAAAACATTAAACGCAATCTATTTGTCACAACTCCCATAAAAATGTTGCAGACACAACGATGACTAATCAAGAGAAAGAAGTTACTGATGTAATTTCCAAAAGTGAGGAAACAGCTCAGATTTGATCTTTGAGAACCAGCTGATTCATCCATCCAAATGTCAGTCCTAATGTCAGAGTCCTGACTGGGACGCGCAGAAGATGAGCAGACAACAGGCACGAGTATGAAATGTGTTCGGCTTCTCTTAAGCAATTCAAAGTGTGGGATGTCAAAAAAGGAAATGCAGTCTTCTCACACGATATTCATGACTTGTTTAGGACCTTTTCCTTCAACCTTGTTATGAAATATGAAAGTCAATGTAAAATTGTAAATTGCTAAATTGCAAACTAAAGTGTTTTTTTTTTTTTTTTTATATTGATGAAATTTGAAGCAGCCTTAATGGGATGGTGAACAATATTGATAAATCCCTTAAAACAAGGCAGAAGTCGGATGGTGTAACACTCAAAGCATTCACCCGGAATGCAGGTTGGCCACTGCAGCTGCAGTTCGAAACATGGCTGCACCAGCCCGGCTCTGACCGGGCGCCCAATTGGGGGTGGCGATTGGCTGTCCACCCCAGGGGAAGGGGGGGAGGAAGAGCCGTCACGAGCTTGCCGAGAAGCGTCCCTGTAAATTGGGTGAGTTCCGTCTCAGAGGAGGCGGATCATTGCCGGCCTCGGGGTACTAGCTTGACTCAGAGTGACGGGGGGCAGGCTTGTGGGGAAGGGTACAATTGGCCACCAAATTGGGAGAAAAATGGGGGTGAAATCTGAAACAATTTTCTTCACATCTGCTATTTTTCTGTTGACCTGAATAAAAGACCCAGGACCTTTAAGAACGTTAATTAATATGATTATATTCTAACATGTTCAATACAGGGGAAAAACAGTTAAAGAAACAGGTCTCATGGGGTTCAATCCCAGGTAAAGCACCATTGACTGCAGGTGTACCCCAAACCTGTTCCTGGAGTGTCCGGGGACCTTCTCAACTAAGACACTAATCGGTTTAAAAATATAAATAATGAATACAAATATTAAGTTCATGAATTACTCATGAAATGTGCCATATGTAAACAAGCAGATAATGTAAATTGCCCTGAAGAAGGGCTTAGCCCTCATAACATAAAACCGCAACTATTACAATCCCTGGACTTCAAAGATATGCACTGGAGAGAGCCCATGATCCCTACGCATCTTAAGCAGGGAAGTCCTTCATTGAAAAAAAGGGGATGGGGACTCTCTATTCGCTAAACCTACCAGTGACTCCAGAGTCTGCCACTGCAACTGAGGGCGAAAACCATACAAGTCGGTGATTTGACCTGGGCTGCCTTTTCGTTCGCAGGGCTCTATAAGCCTCAGCGGCAGCCCTCCGACTGCTCTCCTGTGGGACTTCTCCGTCCACTTACCGCAAGGGCAACCGTGCAGCTCTCCCGCCCAGACAGAGTGGGATCCCTGGGCTGTCACCGCTTTCATGAGTACAATACAGCTCTCCGGGAGCTCTCAAGAGAAATCCCCTGAGATTGTCTGACCTTTGGCAGGTCATCGGCGCATGCAGCTGGGACTCTCTGGGCCTGCTCAGCCACGGCAACATGCAGGTGGTCTTTCGAGGCAGACTCTGCAGGCTGCATCCTGCACCTTTGACACATTAACACTCCTTGAAACTGGCCTTTAAAGAGACTTCACTCCAGATAGGCGTGTGACTCATAGTCACATAAACCCCCACACACAACACTTACAGGCACACAAACATTTAGACACACACAGACACGCACACACCTACACATACACCTACACACACACACACACTTAACTAAGCCCACACAGGGAATTCCCCACATCTCTGAGAGCACAGAAACCTGCCAGGGCAGAGCCCGAGGGAGATCCTGTCAGTGACAGTAATCTACAACTGAAGAACCGAGTCTCGTCTTGTTACGTTAAATTACCAGCTTACTATTATGGCTGAACAATAACTGTGCATTTTTTTTGTCATGCATTCTTTCAGAAGGACAGATGTATAAATCCTCACCTATGTCTTCCACCTACAACCTTGCCTTCCAGAAATAAATAAATAAGTCATGGGAGAATAGACCCAACACTGGCCCTTGTTGAAGCATGCTTGGGCACAATTCATGTGCGTATTTTGCTTGTGGGACCTTGGGGGAATGGACCAAAAATGTTTCCTCAGACAAATGGAAGCCCATAGGGTTCATTTATTCTTGGAATACAAGCACTGGTAGTTAAATTACCTCTAGAGGGCTATTCCCATGTCATCATGTGGGCCCTCCAAAACATTCAAGATAGTTCTTATCACATTCAACATTCTTGTGATTTATCACAAAGTGGCATTGCAATGTTCAGTGTGACACCACCTCAGCTCTGGGAATTCCTTTTAGACACCTTGAATAATGAGCCAAGGGCTTTTGAATAAATGATAGTCCTCTGATAAGCAGCTAATCTGACAAAATCAAGAGTACAAAAATATTCTACCTCAAGTAGGACATTTCTGTCCTTTTAGCCAAATATCTCTCAACACAAAACATCTGAGGGGGGGGGGGGTAATCTCATACATCCAGTACGTATAGTCTCTGTAAAGCTTTTACATTTAAGGTTAGGTCCATTTCCCACCCCATCTTTCGTTTTCAAAACAAACACATTTGTTGCCAATAACATCAGCACTATGTCGACCACCACCCCACCCCCACTCTCATAGTCATGACGCTAGTTCCCTTCCAAGCGACGGCAATCCCCACTGCTTTGTAAAAATACATTTTGAGTGAATCACATGATGCGACTCGACTCGTCATGGTAACAGATATACGTCAGGCCAATACTAGTACTGGCTGTGTGGTGGAAAGGCATTTAACAGACACTCATGCCGAGCGACTTAACAGCTTACATTTTTCAGTACCTCACTGACATCCAGGCACACTTGTTGTAACCCCTGTGATCGTCCTGGGATGCAGCTGAAGCACAGCATGCCCTGCCTCCTAAACTATGTGGTTCTCTGTGGCTCAGTTGGTAGAGCACAGCGTTGGCAACGCTTAGGTTGTGGGTTCAATCCCCACTGGGGCCACACATACTGAAAATGTATGCATTCACTACTGTAAGTCGCTTTGGATAAAAGCGTCTGCTAAATGGCAGATATTATATTATATTAAACTACCGTCTTTCCCTGCTGATCCCTGAAGAGCACTCCACGACACACGCTCACTCGCTGTGAGGAGCTTACCTGTTGGATCACTGGTCTGGGATCAGCCGTGGGTGTGAGGAAACGGTTAAACATGCACACCCGTGCTAGGTTTCCACCCCACTAACCTGGGCTGAGTGTCTACACCTGTGGCCTGTGGTCGTCACACACAGCGCAGTGGAGGAAGTATCCATTGCCCGTGTGTTCCTAACTTGTCCGTGGGCGGCCGGGAGATAAGCCCGCGCTGGACTTTTATTACAGGTGGGGGGATCCCCCTGAGCTTGCAAGAACAATTGAGCAACAGAACAAGGCTACCTGTCCCACTCTGCTCCATTCCAGCACTGCTCCATTCCACTGGCGTCCTAATTTAGCCTAATTTCAACAAAACGGGGGCATTCAGCGTGGCAGATTTAGATCTATTGAGGTTTTATCCACACAAAATTGTCTTTTGTTAAGACTATTAAGCTGCTATTTGTGAAATAGATTGACAGGCATAACATTTCAATTCAATTAATACCTTATTGCAAAATCTGATTTACTTTTTGACAGACTAGTTCATTAATTCTGTGAATTAAATAGGTGGAGGTATATTTTGCACACTATCCCTAAAACCAGGAACCTGTAACAACCACTTTTTCCTCCTTTATCTCCATTTCACTTGGGGAACAGGGCACAAGTATGTGGGATTCCCGCTGAATAAACTCAGGTTTATGCGTGAGTGTGTCAGTCTGTAAGCAACACTTCAGAACTGCAAAGATGCCCATTTACGACGGCAGCAAAATGCAGATTACACTACATGTGTCCTGTCCTTTCAATGTCACACAGAGATACAACATGTGAATCCCACTGGATGAATGGCAAATAACATTAAGAAATGTGAACAGTTAACAACAGCTTGCACATAACCACCACAGCACACAGCCCAACTCCTGCTCTAGTGGCATAAGCGTGGGGCATCATTCTGGTGAAACTATTCCAACAGGTGTCTGTCTGTCAGTTCCTACAGTACCACCAGTTTGACTTCAGATGGCAGAAAGGCTCTATACTCTGTAGTAAAGTATGCATGAAGTAATGCAAATAAATACGCGTATAAATACCATCTTCCTGGGCGATTTAACGCGAAACTGAAATTAACCATCTCCACGGGAATCCTTATCTGCACTCCTAATTGTACAGAGTTAATAATTGTACAAAATACTGCAACGAAATATTAATTCCAGTCTTATGTTATAGTTGGGTTTTTTATGGTGTGGGGGGTGTGGGGGTAGACTCACCGCGTGCCACTCACGCAGTCACATCATGCCAAAGGCTTAGAGTTGCAGCTGAAGGGAATCCCCCGCTCGCGTCGACTAGAGTTCCCCCATTAACTACCTCGTCTCCAGTGGGCGTAGCAGACAATTTACCCATCACAAACTACACAAAACCCAAATCTAACACGAGCACCAGCCTAATCACAAAAGAGTCGTTGGCCGTTCTTTTTGTGCAGTCGAAATATATTTTGCTTTGTTCGCATACGGTGAAGAATTAATTTGAAACAGTCGCTAGAAAGTAGCTTCACCTGCCTGCAAACAGCCAGCTCTAGTGTTCAACACGGCTAAATACTACCTATTATTTATACCCAAGACTTTTATTCTTGTCGTGTTAAATATGAGTACTTTTTCTGTCCTTTTTAGTTGGGGCTGCTCCGGTGCTGGTAAACATGTGGCCAATGAAATATTAGTGTCGCATGCAATCAATTCCCTATGAAGTCAAATGACAAAGGACTTTGCATACATATCAAGTACAAAGGGTTAGGTACCAATCACCTAATATGTGGAGCATCAGTGCGCGATCGATAGATCGTTGGTTGTTAGCTAGCTACCTAGCTATGAATACACCTTTGAACATACGATGAAAAGGTGTTGTTAGAACGCAAACGCTATGCTATCTAGCTTGATACCAAACTAAACTCACACCAGCTACTTAACGGTACGTACTTCAACTTAGAACTGGCACCCAACTGATGTCGAATGGCTACATGTTATTATTAAGGTTAGCTTGTGATAGAGCAGCAGTTATCTACACTAGCATGCCGTTTCGTTCACAAACCTGTTGGGTTACAGCAATGTCCATGATCTAATCGTAAAATCCCCAGTCTCCGATTCGTGTGTGACCCACTTTCACAAAGTTTTAAACGAATTAAAAGATACCCTCGGGGAACATGCAGACCACCTTACAAAACCCCAGAGTTGGCAAGCTAGCTAACCAACTGGACATAAAGATAGACAGCTAAACTTGGATAACGTTACCTAGCTAACGCTGACTAGCCAATGTATTTAGTCATCACGTTTAGCGACTATTCAAAAGGAAGACCGATACCGGTAGCTACTTTAGCTTAAAATATATATATGTTTAAACCAGTGATACACAATTAGCAACTAGCTAGCTGCCACTTGCCATCCATTATTGCAATACGGAGATATCTGAAAGGTATCCCTTGCCAAATAAAAACAGGGACATGCTTCCGCTAAAAATACCTGTCTACGACTATATTTGGCTTGGCTGGATCACAATCAAATTTCTAAAATAAACGGACCCGCCCCGGCACAATGAATGGGATCTCTCCTATCTCACACTACTCGCACTCCCGCTGCTAATTTTAGCAACTGTGCTTGCGTCAATCACGCGCTCAGTGCGTCAAGCGCTGTCCCCGCCTCCGGACGCCGACCATTGGCCAGATTTGAGTACGTGGCCCAGGAAACCATGCGCGTTGTGATTGGCTGTCGTTGGTTTTCCCTTCTCTTTGGTTGAAGCCGTCGAATTTATTTTTGAGCTTTTCAACGCCGCCCTCGTGGTTTTTCTGAATCTGGATTAAACCGATTCAAGTGTTAAAGCCTTTTTTTTAATCTATGGAAAAAACGTAGTGATGAAATATATCACTTGACAACAGTAGTAGGCCCTTAAAGCCATTCTACTCAAAAGAGTACCTGAGAGGAAAAAGGCAAAAAAATTTTCTAGCAGGTCTGTGATTTGATTATGTACTGTTGTTTAACTATATCACCACACAGAAGTGCTTAATATGTTGTCTGTGGTAAACAGGGACACCAGGATCACACACCAACCACAGCCTGATGTTAAATGTAACAACCAATAGCCATTGTATTGATTAGCTCCATCACTGAAAGGTAATTATGAACACTGCCATCCTCAACGTAAAATATGTTTTTCAACGTCAAGTTTCAAAGGAAATAGTAATGAATAAAAATAGACTATAACAGCAATGGGACCATTATACACAGTATAAACATGGATGTAGATCAATAAAATTCAGGCCACAGTGTAGGTGCCTCCCAATTAGAAGCAGTTCAACAGGGAACACAGGCCTAATCATATTGGCACACCTGTTATTTAATTAAGGGAACCATCTACACTGCCTATCGTAAACACACCACTGGGAGTCTGGTGTTGATCCAGGGCACTTTAGTTCACTCTTCTTCTGAAATTTGAATTAAAATGTTGCTGTTTAATGTATATGTTTGTAAGCTTTTTACAGTTTTACTTTGTTTTGCTGACGTAGTCTAAATTACTCTTGGGATAATAAATACAATGATGTGATGAGTAGGCCTTCATGTTCTGTGAGATTTGGTGGAATTAAACGTGATGTTGGAGTGATTTAAATAACACGATTATGCATTATTAAAGGTGTCGGCCGGTGTTAGATGGACACCTATGCATATGTATATGAGTGAAAGGAAATATAAAATAAGGCAGCATTAGTGTAATAATGTACATACTTTTGTGATTGTATGTGGTTGACGCGATTGTTTATGGGAATATTCAGTGCTAAGTTTGTCTAGTACAAATGTGGGTCACTAAGAACACAAAAACAATCTAAAAGTCAACGTCCTCTAAAAAAAAAGTGAACACGACTGCGCATTTTCTCAGCGGATTTTATGCTTGAATCTGAAGACAAACTACCCCGCACTCACCCCCTCCCTTTCTCTTTCTCTTTTTTTTCCTTTGGCACAGTGTTGAGAGAGGTCTACTGTAACAGCGCGCTCTGGAGCGCTACAGTGAGTGACGTCACCTCTCCCATGTCGTCACATTGACGTCTCGCATACCAGCCGCTCTATGCAGAAGGCAGACACATAAATGTGCTATTAGAGTTTCTCTCACAGACCTCTCTCTCCACATAAACAAAGCCACATTGCAACTTCATCACAGCGCATCATCGGCTTTACTAACGCGGGGAAACCGGATCGCGGGGATCCTGTCCTCATCTGTCGGAGTATTTTTCCTCTTTAGAACAAAATCTTTTCTCTGTCACTACATCTACAACTACTACTACTACGACTATAAGTAATACTATACCCTACTACAATTGTTATTTTTCATAACTATGCTGGAAATCTACCGGAAACTTTAAGGGGGTTAATACCACATGTAAAGACGGAACCGCTACAGCAAGCAAGTATGTATCAATCTGTATTCTTGTAGGTGAATGAGTGTCTTATGTGTGTCAGTTGTCGTTATCGAAAAGACAAATTGACATTTTTGTTTGATCACTTAGCGTCGTCGATATTATTTTCTTCAAAGAAAATTATTATCCACAGCGAAACTTTCTCCTGCGTTTGGATACGATGACCTGTTGAATTTGCGAGTTTGTAATAGACGACGGGGAGTGTAAAGCAAAACGATTTGTCCTACAATGTTTGATGTCTTCTGGCGAATTGAGGCGAAATTCGAAGAGAATTAAAGGTATCACATTCTCTCCGGTTGTCATGGAAATGGGATGCCACTTACTGACAACCACGTAGCATTGACATGGACCCACGAGACGCGAGAATGGAACATGTTTTAAATGTATTTTAGACATTTGGCTACACACATGGCAGTTCCTAAGCAAACTTTCAGTTCCATCTAATTTTGTTTCCGAGTCTGTTTCGTCAGGTACGGACACTTCTACATTTGAACAAAACGGTAGCGTTGCTTGGCATCCCTTGTAGGTTTGTCATTATTGACACATGGAATATTTAAACTCGTAGTGTTTGCCACGTGTGAATGACAACTGACAACATAATCCTGATGTGATACGATTACCAAGTGGAAGACACAAAACATATTCCGAATTATTCCTTCTTGTTTTGAAGGGCTGGGCGATTTAAGAATAATTGTATCGCCTACATGCCCAGCTGTCTGATTTATTGAGAGCAGCGCATGTCTTCTACTGGGTTACTCGGTGAATGTGTACGGCATAGTCGAAAGTCTGGTCGCAAGGTCTGGTGTGATTGTATTTATCACTGTGTAATTATTAGACTGTCTATTATGTTTCAGTTTGGCTACAAGGTACAATAACTAACATGTTCGTTTTAACAGCAGTTTACATGTGGACCAATGCTTGTAGTGAAAGTGGTCCTTCGATAGGCTATATATGTCGTTAGGTTATATATGCTGTTTAGTCATATTCTTTGGTTACTTTGAATTGAATGAATGGTCCGTCTTGGAACAACCTCCAGTTGAAATACGCCCCCCACACACACACACACATCGAGCACATTTTAATATTTGTACTTTAGCCACAAAAACTCACAAATCGAGCCAATGCGGAAAAAGGTTTAGTTTTGTATTTAATAATCAATACAATCGTGTTTTTTAAATGACTGTATTATCATAAGGATCTTACTCTACTTGGCAACCATCTACTTTTCACACATTGAAGCTACTGAGAAGCATCATGGATAGGTTTTGTTTTGGGAGACGATACTGGAATGGGATTGTTGAATAGGTAGGAAATGGGGAACGGTATAGGCGTGTATCCATTTTTATTACATACAACACATAGCCATTAGTTACAATAAATAAATAAATAAAAACACGATGCATTTTTACACTGCTCTCTACTGTGTTCTTAATGCTTTAGCCTGTCTGATTTATTTTGAAGAAGGCCTACTTTTTGGGTCAGTTTTATTCTATAACATAACAATTTAGTTTTTTTATATTTCAGTGTCAGGCTTGTTATATATCTATATTATATATTGCCGAAAGGCACAGGAACTGACACTAAAGTAAAGCAATCTGACAGGTTTGGTTCCTACAGCTAATTTACTGTACGTATACACGTTTTTCTGTCCGGCTTTTCCTTTTTTCCTCTCTTTTCTTCGTTTGTTTGCTAGAAAGCCCCTCACTGTCTGTCTTATTGAAGTTGGGGCTACAGCCTCTTACAAGGTGCGTGTTTAAAAGATCATTCACGGTTCTCTAGGTAACCGGTCCACGATCGGTCCGACTTGACGAGCCTTTTGCCACAGAGAAATGACCGCTCAAGTTTGTACTGGCAGCCCGTAGGACATAGTCCAGCCGGCGGACAGGATTTGATTGCGGAGAATGCAACCGAAAGAAGAAAAGAAACACATTATTACAAATTACTTGTACATAGCTGAAATGCCAGTAGAAGTTCAAACGGAAGGAGACATTTAAATTCGTTGTAGAAATGTTGGTGGGCCAGCGTTGTTGGGAAATTGTTGGGTGAGTCTTGGTGTCTGATTAAATTCTAAACATTTGTATTCTCAGAATTATAGACCAAAACTCTAAATACGTAAAGAAACAATGCATTTCTCTGTCATTGTGCCTTCCATTGAATTACCATGAAAATATTAAATTCAGCTGGCCTATTTTTGCTGTAGGCATCAGTAGCCTATGTGTTCAGTAAGACACGCTACAATCTGGGCAATACGTCATTCAAAATGTACTATCCCTGTCAATGCAAGGTGGGAGAAAAGAAAATGTTCACATTATCGTTTTATTTTGCACAATGAGTTCTATACAGCGGTCGTTAGAAGTTATTTCACTTTACGAGCAGGGACTGTTGCTCAGTGGTTTTGTTTTCTGGAAAATGTTATATTGCAGAGAGGGGGCGCTAGACCCTTTTAAATAGCCAGTTGTGATATGCTTCAGTATCCTATATTTCAAAGTGAAACGCTTCAGAAAGGACCCAGACAGCTTAGCTGTGTGAACGACTCAGGTGAATAATTTTGATGCACCTCAAATAATTATTTTATTGTGTGTTGCGTGCAGTTCAACAAGAAGGAGGTATCTCCGCTTTTTGTGCCCAATGCATACTTTTAGCCTACTATTATATTCACGTTCAATGTGTATTAAGCAGTGTTGTGTAATGAAAATGTTTTGATTTGATTTGCTAATCAAGAGAATTACTACAATTGGAGAATATTTTGCTTTCTGTTATGTAGGCTATTTGTTTTGTCATTAATATTTTAGACATATCATTTTGCATATACATGCCAGGCTAAATAATTTTTTTCTGAGGACGTAAATATCTCAGTTAATTGCTTTACAGCTGTGTTCAGTTTTTATCTATTTTTGCATTTCCGACAATAATGTGTATACTTATACACCACGCCTGCTTGTTACGTTACTTAGTATTTCATATGTACTAAACTGTAACATAAACTATAGCCTATGCATTCACGAGTTCCTTCATTAACTTACCATAATATTTGTTTTTCTTCAAGGCGAACCAATTGTTTTCATTGTCATTCTGTATTTCCTCATTATAATGAACAATTAAAATCGCTTTTCACCGGGAGACTAGAAATCAGTGTTGGGGGGTTTTTCTGTAATTTCCTCAAAGGTAACCAACTCTTCTTTATCTTCATCCTCTCCTTCTAAATGGCAAGTTTCGATTTAAAGATAATTATTTGTCTTTATTTTGACACGCCATTATAACGACCGTGCACTAAGATGTATATAGGCTATTCTTCCTCAAAAAGTTTTGTATTATTCATTTTAGCTGTTTATTTTTGTGTTCTATGGGAATTTTCACGTCTCCCGGTTAAATATATCCCCCGTTTTCTTTCTACCGTTGGACATGTTGGTGTGTATTTTAGATTATAGCTTTGGTTTGTAATACATGCTGTGATACATTTTCAGACCCCGGTTCGGAAGAGCGCCTTCAACCAAGCTCTGAAACCCGGCTATCGGACAGCTCGAGCACCGCGCCGTCGGCCGAAGCTGCCCCGCACCGCTGCCTCGTCACACCTCCGCCGAGGAAGCCGACCACAATTCAGCGAGCAAAATTCCAACCAGGTAAACTGCGCGAGCCGCACGTGCCGGGTCAACTTCGTGCAAATGCTCGTCATCTACAAGTTGCTAAAAAAAAAAAAAGCTAAGGATACTCTTAGCTGAAAAGAATAATGAATGTTGTTCATTCCATGCGTTAGGATTTTAACTTATGCCAATAACTGAGTGTGTTAGTTGTGTGAATGTGTGTATGTCTATTTGTTAGTTCGTTTCAGACACTATACTTTGTTTTCGTCAGAAGCTCTCAAGTCTAACTGAAAAATAATGCAATCCAATAGCTAGCTTTGTGATCATTAACAGACATTGAACATATAGGCCTATTTATTATGATTGTCACTGATAACTGTTTAGTTGATATATTTTTGTTATTTCTGGTGCTTGTTACACAATTGAATGTCCTATAAATAATGATTAAACCACACTGGGGTAATATCGGGGTGAACGTGCAGAAAACAACAAAAGCGTCTCTCAGTTAAAAAAATCCATCATTGTATCAGAGGATATAACAACAACACTTAATAAACATTTACACACAGAACATATAAAAATAAATGTTTGTTGGATATAATATTTTTGTGTGCAATCTTTCTTATGATAAAACAATTCTAGAGAAATATTTTAAATTAAACATTTGTTGTGGTGATAGGTTATAGTTACTTGCATTCAGGACGTAATTATTAAAAATGCTCATTTTATTTAAATTGCATAAAGTAAAAGGACATTCGTTGCCTCCGCGGGAGATCTCAGGCATGCGGTCGTTAGCGTCGGGGCCGCTTTACAGGCTAAACAAAAACACTGTTATTTCTTGTGATACTGCGCACATACGGCATTCGACTTGTTTCGTCGTGTTTATTTCACTGTTGGAAGCAGATGTTATACTTTTATCATTTGTGACCCTGTCTCCAGGTTGTATCGCTTGTGCTCCAGTGGTTCTGACCGTTTGTTTGTCTGCGTGCGTTGAGTGCGCGCGCACGTGCGCTTCACGAGTGCGTCTGTCCCCTGTGTGCGTGTACGTGTTGCTCATTTTATGCACCTACCTCCTGTAATGCATTCACTTTCCATGTTCATGTATTTATTTCTGCAATTCATCTTTTGTTTGTTAGATCTATGGCATTCTGACAATGAGCAAGCGCGCACAATTATTGGAACAGCTGCATTTTATCCACCTAAAATGCACACCTGGAGGTTAGAGACTTGTTTTAAACTCTCAGTTCCATGCGCTTTGTCCCTTGATCATTTTGAAAACTTGTGTTGAAAGCGTCTTATTGCCGTGTCTGTCGTCTGCTTGCTCAATAACAGTCTAGCCCTCTATGCACTTTCTTCATACATGGGTGGGCCTCCAGAATCCTTCTGTGCCACTTTCACACTAACATGGGGAAACAATGGCAATAGGCTACTCTGTAGTTATTATTCTCATGACCTTTCTTTAATAATCACAAATTAAATTACATTTAAATTGGTAGATTAGCACGTGGTCTTGACCTTGAAGGTGATTGAAGGTGTCCATAAATATTCAAATCGCAGATTTATGTATGTATGTGTGTGTGTGTGTGTGTGTGTGTGTGTGTGTGGTTGCCTGTATGTATGGGTTATCATGCACCAGCTGAGTGTAATTCGGGACTCAATCAGGGCAGTGGCACAAGAGGCGGCAAGGTATGAATTAACACAGGTAATGCTGATACATTAGCTTTGTCCTTTGCTTGCATTATCTCGTTATTCAGGTTGAACCATATTCAGTCCAGAGTGGCTGATTTTGAGGCATCTGATCTTGTTTCTGCAGACATAAAACCAGTTGAATGAGAGGTCACTGACTCAGATCTAAACCTTTGTTTTAACACATGCTATTACAAATAATGGAAAACATTTTTGTGCAGGGCCCAATATTGCAACCCGAATGACTATAACTAGACACATAATAAATAAATAATCAAAAATAAATAATTGCTTGGAGAAGGGAGTTTTGCTCAATTTTCCTGCAATTACTTGTGTTTAGTATGTGTGTTTATTCATATTATGGTGATTGCAGTGGCTTCAAGTTGTTCTGGATACAGTTGTCCCTCTCGTCTCTCTCTCTCTCTCTCTCTCTCTCCCTCTGTATGTGTGTGAGGGGGTGTTCAACTCTCTTAGACTATGGTAATGCAATTGACTTACTAAGATCTGGGATTTTATTCCTTATCGTGGTGCCTGAGGGGAACTCTAGAAGTGCTGATATCTCTTCCTGTTTCAGGGCAGTGACCATCCACTGACAGTGACATCACAGAATCATTCCGGAAACTATAACCTCAAGGCTGTGACAAATACATATCAGTGTCCTTAAAAAACAGGCCCAGAATACATCAGGCAAGAAATAAATTAATGAAAGAAGCATTTGTTATTTAGCTGTTTTTCAAAAAAATATATTTTTCAAATGTTGCTTTTATGTTTGTTACATTCGTAAGTTTGGCGATGTCGGAGAGAAGAAAGGAAATAGGAAAAAATATGTAATTTAACATGAAGGACAAACCTCAAAAGCGGAAGGACTATAGAAGGGGCCTCAATCAAAGTACCCTTCAAAGTTTAATTGCGAAAGGGGCCAACTGGGGTGCGTTTCCTTTGTGGGAGGAAGCGCTGGTCAGTTGCGCAGGCACCCACAGAAGCGCGCGCAGGGATGTTACAGCCTCCCTCCGCTCGCCCCCCCTTTCCAGCGTGAGTGGGAGAGAAGGAAAGCGCAGGCCTCGGCTCGGTGATGTGTTTCCTGCAAGAAAGTTTGACTCATGAGCCACGCCAGGCCTTTTGACGATCACATCGGTTGTCGGTGACTTACAAACGTTATCGCAGTGGCACAAAGTTCATCTTAATGCTCATCTGATTTTTTTAAAACCAATTTAGAAATGTTACCAAGTTGCTGATTTGATAGCGCTTCAAATTAACAGTGTGGCAATTTTGTATATTGCATTCACACCAACGTGATTTTAAAAGCCTGTGAGGTTTTGGTGATCTTTTGCTCACTTTGAACTCGGAACAACTTTCAACTTTCATTGATTAACAGGAATGCTCTGGTTGAGCCATGATTATATATTTGTTATTTATTTAAAACCATTCTAACAATATATATATATATATGTGTCTGTGTGTGTGTGTGTGTGTTATAGAGTTTTTATTGCCAAAAAATACCGATCAATATACTGATTTTGAGAATAGTGATGCTTTTATCGGCTCCTGCTTTTCGTTATAATTTGGATATCTATTCAGACAAACGGTGAGTGTCGTGAGTAGAAAAGGAGATGGCGGTATGTTATTTTAAAACGGTACAGTTTACATATTCAATTCAGTCAGAATTTATTTTTTGTTGAATTATTATTATTATCATCATTATTGTATTGGGGGTAAATTTGATTATAAAAAATAGCTATATATCAGGTTATATAGCGCATATAAACAATAAGCAACGTCTGTATTTAAATAGGGGGGGGTTGTTTTTGTTTGCTTAATTTAAAAAGGAAAGGTTTATCACACCGTGCATCATTTGACCTCAATTTAACGTGCAGGTAATTCGCGATGGATATCGCGAGGGAGAGGGAAGTGTGAAAGTTTTCTATTCCAAAGCTCTTTCTCAGAGCGCGCACGCTTCTGGCTGCGTGTGTGTGCGTGTGTGTGCGCGCGAACGTGTGTGTGTGTGTGTGTGTGTGTGTGTGTGTGCGTGTGTGCGCGCGCGAACGTGTGGATGTGTGTGTGTGTGTGTGTGTGTGTGCGTAGACAGGTTTGTGTACACTGCCGCTGCAGTCATCAGAGGAAAAGGACCCGTACATAATTGATAAGTCCCTTGATTTTACTAAACAAATATTACGTACTGGAATATTAGTGATTACGGGGACAGCAGACGAAGAACCTGTGTAAACAGCGTCAATGGGACGTTTTCTTTGTTGACAGTTGCCTGGTTGAGCGCAACGAGCAAACACGAGGAATCTCGGTGCGCCGGCAGCCACGATTGATTACACAGCCCCCCCACACCCCCACACCCACATCCACGCAGAGTACACATGTACGTGCCTTATTTTCCCTTTTAAAACTAAACAGCCGACGGTAGAGGGGTGTTATGTAACTTGTGTGATAAGGAAAGCCTTGTCATTTTTCTCTGCTCGGCTCCTGCGCCGTGCTAGGATCTGTCGTGTTTTCACGCAGACTACTCTAGCAGATTAAGTACGCAGAACGCGTGAGCAAGGTGCAGCATCTTCTCTAAAACGGATGCCATTTATGGCATAGGTTGACAGTAACAGTTCGGCAACGGTTCGAGAAAGACAAATCGTAAGATAAATGTATACATTCAGGTGTGTATGTAGTGTCTGGGCATTGTGGATATATTTGAGCAGCTATGGCATATTTTAGCGTACTTTTCCAGTTTCGTTTTCAATGGAATACGTAGTGCAGTTTGAATGTACTTCTTTCACGTTTATATGTGCGCTGTGCATATTATGCATATTTGATGAACGCTTAAACTATTGTTGCTGTATCATTAACCATCAAGCATATGGAAGACTTTTTTTGTCTAAGTATTGATACAGTTTTGAAAACGTCAATGATGTGACAACATTTTTTGAAAGACATGAATATTTCAAATTGGTGGTGAGAATACTTACTGGTGGTGGTGATGATAATACGAATAATAGTAATCATCATATAACCATGATGATGATTTATTATTATTATATATATATTATTATAATTATTATTATTATTTATTCTTCTTCTTATTATTATTATTATTATTATTATCATTATTATTATCAGTGGCGAACCCGCTGGGCTCCAGAAGAAGAGGCCAGTTTCAGTAATGATGCTCGATGGGGTTTGCTCCTCTGTGCGCCTCCTGTCCCCGTTTTCACCTGGAGTCTGACGGCTGTCACACAGGCCACTGCTTCATCAAATCCGCTGGACGCAGTGTCAGGGAGAGGAGCCAGGCCTCTCCCGCGGTTTTCTGTTCGACAGGTCCCAGATCAGCTCCGGAAGGCGCATGTTCCGAACAAAGAAGGTGGCAATCAATCGCTAGCGGCGTTTCAGCTGTCTTTCTGACACTCTTTTGTCACCATACTTTTTTTTGAAGTTTTTTTATTTTTTTACGAAAGGCCAATAGTGCCAGTGATATTGAAAAAGCTATTCGCGCTTGACGCACGAGACAGAAGCCGTACCTTCGTCACACTGTTCGTGGCTTTGTCGCTGAGCCTTGGTGTTTAGGGATCTCTGGCGAGAGTCCGATGTTTTCCGTAATTTATATCTAGGGTGAATCAATCGCAGATGCAGTAATGTGGCCCGGCATAGAGATGGATGAGTTGAAAACGGAGGCAGCGGACGACATTGTTTTAGGTGGGGGTTCGTGTATGTGTATGCGTGTGTGTGCTTCACACCCTAGGACGGTTTTAGAGGACAGGTTTAGCCCCCCCTACCCCCCCCCCATCCCCACTGCACTGCACTGCACTGCAGGGGTGCGAAACAGGCACAGCGATGGAGATTAAAGTTTAACGAGTGCATAGAGAAAACAGGGCCTCACTTGCCCACCAGCGAGGCTCTTTCACCCGCTTTACAATGTCAGAAGGGGAGGCTGCATCGTGGGCCAACATTTTATGTGAAATTTTGCGGCAAAGTGTAATCATTATTACCAATCGTTATTTTTCAAACTAACAATACCGTTGGTGGGGGGACTTACTGTTTTTCTTTTGTTTCATATATCTGTGATCATAATTTGAATGAGTAATGGTAGCTGTAGTCGATGATTACGATGTATCTGATTAATTTGATGGACTGTTTTATTGCAATTTAAATTTTTTGCAAAGCTTGTGCTTAAAAAAAAAATCGCACAGCTTCTTGACGTTTTTTTAAACCCTTTTTATTGTCAAATTTGCACTGTTGTCATGCTGCTTGCATGGCTGGTGCTCGGATGTTTGCCACTGAGATGGTAGCACCAGCTGATTCAGCTCCCCTCCAACCTGCCACTCAAACTCTCACCTCAGCTTACACTCTAAACCTTTAACATCTCTGAATCACTAACATGTCTCTTTCGGGGGCGTGGGGTCTGTACTTACCCAGCACTAACCCAATCATGGAAAAACATACGCATTCACAAACGCCTTTGGAATAATGCTTAAATGCTTTAATGTGGACAGAAATGCTGTGTGTATCTTCTGTGGTCTGCGGGTCACAGTTAAAGCCTGATTCAGTCTGACAGCAAGTGGTTTGTCCTTAACGCTGAGCAGCACATCTCAGGATTTGTTTTCACTTATTAGAGGCCGAAAATGAATTGAGCGGTTGCTGAAATTTGTTGAAAATTTGTGCATGTAACTAATGAAGAGATATATCACACACACCCGACACTCAATGTTGTTGTTCAAAAGGCAAACTGCTTTGTGGTTGGGCTGAATGAGGTGCCCAGTCTCCTAACGTAATGGACTGGTACTGTCCTGCTTGGTTCACAGTTCTTAAAATATTAAAATGAACGCAAATGCTCAAGACTGTTAATTGACACTCTCTCTCCATCTTTCTATTGCTTGCTCTCTCTATCTTTCTCTTTCTTTCTCTATCTGTCTCTGTCTATATATATATTTATCCCCTCTCTATATATCTATCTCTCCCTATTTTTCTCTGCACTTCTCTTGTCTCTTGTGCTCTCATTCTCTCTGAATCTCTTGCTCTCCCTCTCCCTCTCTCCCTCTCCATCTCCCTCCCTGCCTCTGGGGGGCGCTGTTGCAGATATGCCCTGTGTGCAGGCCCAGTATGGCCCGTCCGCCCCCGGCTCCAGCTATGCCACCCAGACCTTCAGCTACCCCGGGGAGTACAGCTCTGACCTCATGAACCCGGACTACACCAAGCTGGGCATGGACCTGGGGGGGGGCGAGATCTCGGCCGCGGCCACCACCTCCCTGCCCAGCTTCAACGTGTTCGTGGAGGGCAGCTACGAGCCCAAGTCCTCCTGCCTGTACCAGATGCCCCACCACCGGCCTCTGATCAAGAAGGAGGACGACCCCTACCCACCGCCCCCTCAGCTGCCCCTGGCCCAATCCGAGGACACCATGCCCAGCACCTCCATGTACTTTAAGCAGTCCCCGCCCTCCACCCCCACCACCCCGGGCCTCCCCGGCCAGCCCGGGACCTCCTTCCTCTGGGAAGAGCCCCACAACCTGCCCCCCGTCCCACAGAACTGCATGAGCTCCAGCCCGCTGATGGACTCCGGCCCGCTGAAATCCCAGCGCTTCTCCCACTTCTTCGACCAGTCCCCGCCGCACGGCGGCTACGAGCCGGGCCTGGGCCTGCCCCTGCGGGCGGAGCGATCGCCCTCTTCCTCGTCCGCCGCCTCGTCCTCCTCCGTCCAGCACGCGCCGGGCCTGGAGGCCCACATGTACCCGCTGCACATGGGCAAGGCGGGGGGGGGGCTGCACTTCCGCGCGCTCGGCATCGGGCCCTGCCCGCCGCTGCTGGGGGGGGACGGCAGCCTGCCCTCTCCGCCCGGCCGGGCCACGTCCGGCGAGGGAACCTGCGCGGTGTGCGGGGACAACGCCGCCTGCCAGCACTACGGGGTCCGCACCTGCGAGGGCTGCAAAGGGTTCTTCAAGGTAACGTTCTCTCAAACGTCTCTGTTTGTAACGCTCTCTCAACCGTCTCTCAACCGTCTCTCAACCGTCTCTTTTTGTAACGCTCTCTCAACCGTCTGTGTTTGTAACGCTCTCTCAAACGTCTCTGTTTGTAACGCTCTCCCAAACGTCTCTCAACCGTCTCTTTTTGTAACGCTCTCTCTCAAACGTCTCTGTTTGTAACGCTCTCTCAAACGTCTCTGTTTGTAACGCTCTCTCTCAATGTCTCTGTTTGTAACGCTCTCCCAGCCGTCTCTGTTTGTAATGCTCTCTCAACCGTCTCTTGTTTGTAACGCTCTCTCAGCCGTCTGTGTTTGTAACGCTCTCTCAAACGTCTCTGTTTGTAACGCTCTCTCAACCGTCTCTCAACCGTCTCTGTCTTATATATATACGCCATTTAGTAGACGCTTTTATCCAAAGCGACTTACAGTAGTGAATGCATACATTTTCAGTACATGTGGTCCCAGTGGGAATTGAACCCACAACCTAAGCGTTGCCAACGCCATGCTCTACCAACTGAGCCACACAGAACCACAGGTTCTTCAGGTTGTCACGTGGGTTTCATTCACAGCGCGGCTCCTGTTGGGCTGTTTGTTTATTTGTGTCCAGGGTGGTTTGGGAGGTCAGCGATGTCATTTCAGTCACGGCGTCTAGGCAGGAAAGCGCTATGAATGTTTACATTTAAATGTGTTAATTAATGATCTATTAGCGATGTCAAATTTAACTTTGTGTTGGTACTAAAGTGGAGGCAGCATTGGCATCTTTTTTTCCCCCAAGCAAAACTCGCTGCCTTAAACGTTAATGTAGATTTGAATGTTTAATCGTGGTTCTACCACGCTGTTTTGATTCAGCCCGACCGAATCGTGCCCTAAGAACTGTCTGGCACAAGGGCCGTAGGTTAAGCGCTCAGGGTGAACTGTAGGGGATCGTGCGATCCTGAAGAGACAGGAGGCAACGTTTTATCTTGTCCGCCCTCGTCCCTCGTTAGGGCTGCTGTTTCCACAGTAAAGCTGTCCGTAGGAGAGGCGGCCGCTGCGGTCTGCAGGTTGGACAAGACTGTGCCTTGTGTGCCGTTCCCATGGTGTGCGTCGGAGTTGATGGAACGCTCCCGCTCCCATTGTCCCACCGCTGTATAGGAGGTTGCGCGCAGTGCTTGCGCTCACACACTCACAGCTTTGTGCTCCTGGAGTGGGGTGGGACGGGGGGCCGGGCGGCTAGTTGTAGCAACAGCAGCGTGACCGAACAGCACAATGCTGGCAGGAATATTTCTTTAGAGTGGTAGTTGTCCTGCAAGTGGGCATCATTGTGAAATAAGCCCAGACTGTCTTTATCTCTCTCTTTATCTCTCTTTATCTATCTATCTCTCTCTCTCTCTCTCTCTCTCTCTCTCTCTCTCTCTCTCTCTCTCTCTCTTCTCTCTCTCTTTCTCTCTCCCTTTCTCTCTCGCATTGGCTGATTATTTCTTTCAATATATTTAAAATATTTCAGGAATATTTCAGGAGTGGTAGTTGTCCTGCAAGTGGCCCTCTCTCTCTCTCTCTCTCTCTCTCTCTCTCTCTCTCTCTCTCTCTCTCTCTCTCTCTCTCTCTCTCTCTCTCTGTCTCTCTCTCTCTGTCCCTCTCTTTCTCTCTCTCTCTCATGGGGAGACTCATCAAGTGTTCTCACAAATTGTCTGAGCTGCAGCCCTGGGCTCTGGCAATGTGTGGTTGCCACGGTGCTTCTGAGGGTTGTCTCCCTCGGAAACCAGTGAACTGGAGAGAACCAGTGCTATGGCACTGTGGAGTAAAAAAACAACATTTTAAAAGAAATGTTGCGCCTTTTTGCAGAATGGCCAAGAACCCCTGGCTTCTGCGATTTGGCCGGATGGAGCCTTTTGCAGCTGCATGTCAAGAAAGGATTATTTTGACTCATGATGGATGTGAGTCATGGACGTACCTTTGTGGTGAACTGAATTGGCAGCATAATTGGGGTTTTTGAACTGACTTTTTTGTTAAGATGACCAGTGTTTGGTTACTGAATGAAAACATTTACTGTGTGCAAGGCGAAACATTATTCCAAATAGTTGTGAGTCCCTTGGAAAGGGGTGACCCAGCAGCATCGTTTGCATTTACATTTACATTTGAAGCATTTAGCAGATGCTTTTATCCAGAGCGACTTACAAGATGTGCATTAATACATGGTAGGAACAATCATAGTTTGCGCAAGAGATCAGTGCAGTAATACAGCGATAGACATCATTGCAGGCAGCTGCGTATCATACCTGTAACACTGGGAAGGAAAAGGTTAGTAATTTTTTTTGTTAGTTAGTCTGCCCATCTGCTCCCGTTCCAGTGTCAGCTACTGACGCTGTTTCAGTTCCCTGCATAAGATTTCAGTTTTGT
Source organism: Aldrovandia affinis (assembly GCA_029706075.1). Classification (NCBI taxonomy): domain Eukaryota; kingdom Metazoa; phylum Chordata; class Actinopteri; order Notacanthiformes; family Halosauridae; genus Aldrovandia; species Aldrovandia affinis. The sequence continues at coordinate 181,254 of JAINUG010000445.1, read as the reverse complement.
GCCAACTGTGCAACAAAACGAAACAGCCCAATCTTTACATTTTATTTTTAGCCTTTCTCTCTCAAAAATCCAGTTACTCACAGTGCAGTTTGGTCTGACATCCAATATCAGACTCAATTTCACAACATCGTTATTAAATTCACAGCATTTGGCGTCCAGTCATTTTTGAACGGCACTTTTGTGTAGGTTTATGTAGGCCCGAGTGGAGAGTCATGATTTCAGTCACAGGGCTGTAGTCACGTCCTGTTTGCTTTTAAAGATGAATTAAAACATGACTAAGTTACATATATGGAGTGGATGAAATTATGAGTGCATCGGTTTTGAGGCAAATTAATATTGATGTGATAGTTTCGTTGGAACTCCACAGAACAGGTGGAAAAAAATAAAAATAGAAGTCATTTAAAATGTTCAGCGCTTCAACCTCACCAGTAGAAGGCAAATGATTATTAAAATAAATGTCTGCATTTAAATTGCAGCACACTAAATGTAATAAGCAGTCTGGCACAGTTGCTCATTCATTCTCGCTTATGTGTTTCGGCAGTCCCCCATTTCCTTAAGACACTCTGTGCGTGTTTCTGTAAAAAGAAAGAAAGAAACAATAATATATATACACTATGTATACTAACTAAGGAAGACAGAGGGCAAGCAAAAAAAGATAACTGAATAACGCCTGTGGTCTAGCGAAATAAATTAGCCCTCTTTTCAATTAGTTTCACAATTAGTTTTTATTTAGTAATTAATAAAAGCAGGGGAGACTGGTGGGCCTGGGGCTTTGTGTCCGTTACTGGGATCCTCTGTGCTCAGACTCCGCCCGTCAACACCACAAACATCTGCCCGCCTTCCTCTCCCCGAGAGAGGCAGGACTTAAACGCTGGGCGATCTTCCTGCTCCCAGATTATTAGATTTAATGCTACAGCTGACGTGCATCAATTAACACACTATATGATGCAGTAAAACCCCATTGGCTTCTAATATCTGTGCGTTACTTTTCGCCTTTATGTGCAGTCCTGAGTAAATGCTGGTTATTTCACTAGTGTTGTTCGTGTTAAATTGCTGTTGTAAAAATTGACATGTCATATTTTCAAATGGATTTATTTGACATTTTGCGGTTTTCTATACGGTGTGTTTGAGGCTCATTGAGGGTCATTGGGGCCATTTGAATTTCACCTGTACTTCACATACAGTGTTTTCACAGATTATTACAGTATTAATCATAAGAAGAATACAATATTACAAGTGATGATGATTATTATTATTATTATTATTATGATTATTATTATTATAAGTAGGGGAACCCATATCAGCAGTGATTTACAGAGGCTGTTTTTGACTCAAAAGGACTTATTGCAGCTCAGCATTTGGCTCAGAGTTCTGAATGACTTTGTTACGTGAGTTTATCTGCATACTCAATCAGCTTTGACATGCCTACACTAAGTGCCTGAAAGTGTGTTAACTTAGGCGGGATAATGGCCTTCCAACATGCTGAAACGGTGGAGGAAAGATGGAAGATGTGTGGGGGGAAAATACTGTAAGTTCCAACTGTCAAGTGAGCACTTAGTTCAGATCAAAGTTAGGTCATGATATGGGTGCGTAGTAGAGTTTTTGACAGAGAGCCATCTATTTTGTACGTTTGTGAACTTTGTTTTGTTTTCTTTCATTCATAAATGTTTTTGTGTTCTGCAAACATCCCTCCTTGTTTTCACAACTGTGAGGCTTATGTGTTGTACCTCACGTATGTGTTGGTCTATGTATATAGACCAGAATAGGTCAAGGGTCTTCTAATTTTAATACACTTCCAACTATGAAAGGAGGCAAGGTAGAAAATGTAACAAAAGAAATATGCAAAAAAAAAAAAGCAAAATGTAGTAAAAACAGACAATCAAGCGAAGCAATCTTCCTAATTAATATCTGAGCTAAATTAAATTAAACGTGACAAAAGCAAGTTAATTAAATGGAGATGCACAAATTAAAGCAATGCAGCCCAAGCCAACAGAATGCACCTAACGTTAACCCTCGCCGCGCTCGGTCAGCCAATTAAAACTGACCCACTTCCTTCTCCTCAGAAAATAAAATTAATAAAAATGCCCGAGCACTTTTAATTAGAAGGAGGCTGCCGGTGACTGCCAGTCATGCTGCCTGCGGTGAGCTGGGCGTCTGATAGCCACTGATTAGGGGTGGAGTGGAGGAGGGGAGGAGGGGGGGGTCCCTGAAGGCTTTTCATTTAAGCCTGGGCTATTAGCACATGTTACATGTCATGAATCTGCTTCAGCTTGCCTCAGCTGGCTCCCGGGAGCACTGTGGGCACTGGGCTGAGACCGCGTGAGTGTGTGTGTGTGTGTGTGTGTGTGTGTGTGTGTGTGTGTGTGTGTGTGTGTGTGTGTGTGTGTGTGTGTGTGTGTGTGTGTGTGTGTGTGTGTGTGTGTGTGTGTGTGTGTGTGGTGGGGAGGGTGTGTGTGTGTGGTGGTGTGTGTGTGGTGGTGGGGGGTGTGACAGCGGAGGACTGGGATGGTGTGTGTGGGGTGGTGGTGGTGGGGGTGTAGGCGGGGGGTGTAGGCGGGTTAATGTTAACCAGACATCGGTCATCTACTGTATTCCAGCATTGGTGTGGGGAGGGTGTTTACGTTAATGAAAAACTGTATTCAGCAGCAGACAGAGCACCTTGCATAAATGATTTTACTCTTGTTGTTTTCTTATATTTTTTGGTCTGTCTGTAAACTGGACAGCTCTTATTGAACTCCATAGGCTTTGCTGTGTGTTAGCCACAGTTTAAATGGAACAGTTCTCTCCCAGCTTAGTTCACCTGCCATGCAGCAGAGAGAGCTGGCAAGCACATGGGGTTAGCGAGGTCAAACATCTGGATGGACTGTGCTCCCATCAGGTTGGGACTGATGCAGTACATTTTGGATACAGGATGTGCAGGGCAATTAGATTCCTGCTTTTGTGCTGTCCCGGTACCTGCAGGAGCTTGTATGTTTCTCTCTTTTCAATATTGGCATCCTTCTTTTATAATAATGATGATGATGCAATGGAAAGTGTAGGCACAGCTGCGTGGCAAGAACATTGCACAAAAGCGCATGTGTGTGCAGCTCTGATCGTCTTTACCCCTGAATCCTGTTTCTTCTTAATTCTGTTTGTTTACTTTGACTTTACTTCGCTTTTGTATTTGTGCACGATGTGTGTGGCACGCAGTGTTAGCGAATGCAGGGTATACGCACTGGCACACAATGACCTAAAAGGAAATGCAGAACTGTCCCAATCGCCAAGTAACTCAAATATAAATCGTAGTCATAACTACACTTTGCTTGCTACAACTGAAAGATTTTAGAATGACAAAAACAACATCTGCAGTAAATGTTAGTTTGACCTGCAGATTAGGGCACCCTTCAGTCAGATAAGCCCAGGATAAGTGCATTTTTGTATTTTTATTTATTTATCTATTTTTTCAGATTTTACCCTGTTTTTCTCCCAATTTGGTAGCCAATTACTCCTGCTGTGCTTAGTTCAATCCCCTCCCTCGTAGTTCGCTGCCGTTGTCCTGTGACTGGCAGTGACAATGGCGAAGCGCTGTCTCCTTCAAGACAACACTCGCCGAGCTGTCGACTATAATTCCGGTACCCCAGAACCACTCCTGTGCGCAGCGAACAGTGTTGGCTTCCCTCCCCCCTCCCTGGGGCGGACGGCCAATTGCCGCCCCAATGGCACTCCCGACCAGAGCCGACTCTGGTGCGACGGGGAATCGAACCCCGGTCGCCATGGCCAGCGTCGGACGTTGAAACCACTGGACCACGCGGGAGGCCTATAAGTGCATTTTTGAGAGGCGGTGGAAGGTGTTGTCTCAGTAGAAGGGGGATGGACTGCAGGTGGGACTTGCTACAATTCCTATTAAAGTCAGCGTCAGACATCTGTCCATCACCGTGCAGCATTGGGCTCGATCTGAACATAAATCCTCCGCTGCCATCTCTGGTCCTCTCTAACTCCCCACACAGCAGCGGGTTCTCGGAAGAGCACCTTAGTAACCCTCAGGGGTCGTTGGAAGGGGGACAGGCCTATCTGCCAGTACTGGCCATGGCACCCCCCAATGAACACTCGCAGTACTGCACCCATTTACAGCTGCACTGTGCAGCATTTTAGTCAATTAAAATTCATTTTATTCATTATCGCTACCATATTACAAGGTCAATCGTGTGGACCTCTGCTTACATCTGGAGCGACTTGGGGAAGATGATCCGGACAAACTATAAAATTAACATTAAGTACATTTAGAAAATATATAACACGGACATTGTCTTTGCCCCTGTCCCTGTAACAGCCATATAGGAGTCAAAGGAGCTGTAGGAGCTACATCATAGAAACCATTCCATGATGAGATGGAATCCCTGAGATTCCAGACTTAAATTATTTCGCTGTCTGTATACAGTCCAGCTACTGAAGACATTCTAAGTGTGACCGTAGTTCAGTGGCATCAGAGCATTCGCTGTCTGTATACAGTACAACTACTAAAGACATTCCAAGTCCGTTACTCTAGTGATGATGCAGGATTGACTACACTACACAGCGGGACTGATGCCGTACCCCACGCCAATCACGCCGTGTGAACAGTCTCTGCAGCCTTGCTCCCGGCTTACGCCTTCCCTTACTCGCTAAAGGGGAAAAAGGTTGAAACGATGATTTGCACACTTATTTCAACCTTAGCAAATCCCACAACACAGACATTACATAATACATACCAGAGAACCTACAAGACAAGACAGTAAAACACATCCCCCAAACATGCAAAACTAGAGCGCAGAGTGCCCGGAGCCTTCGCTAGGCGAATGAACTCCCCGAACTGTGTTTTACTACTTCCTTTATACACCTCTGACCGGCTTAGATAGTACCCCCACCTGTTGGTTGTTCTAAAAATAGTTGTTGAAATGACAGGACCAGCTGCACACCTTCAGAATAACACCAGTTATTTCCCATATTCCATATTTGGCCTGATTGCTGGTTTATTGCAGGACCCTGGGAGCGGGAGGGGATAGTGGGTGCCCCCCCGCACTGTGAGGGTATGTTGGTTTCATTGTCACAGGACAGTCTCAAATCCTTGGATGGCTGTTAGTTCCTGGGCCAGCCGTTTGTCCAATGATAAGTTATCCAGATAACTTTAACTACAGTGCAGGGAGGGAGAGAAGCTGGCTATTCAAATCATACAGCCAGCTCCTTTCCCTACATAATCTTGTCAACAAATAAAAAATAAAGATAAATCTTTTTCATTCACTTCCACAAAGGAGAGTCGTAAGAACCCAGTATAAAGATAACAGATAGCCCTAATTCATTGATATTCAAAGTTTCAATTCAGTATAAAGATAACAGATAGCCAGTGCTAATTCATTGATATTCAAAATGTTTTGAATGTCAATTTATGTTTTCTGCCTGAAAGTGTGGCTGACCATCTGTTGATGTACATAACAAGTAGTTCACCTGTTTCAGATTTTTGTATCATTAATCAGTGCTCTTTCTTCAAATCAATGATTCAGTTTGAGATCAATGTTCCCACAGAATACCCACCGAGGTTAGATTGCAGTTTCTCAAAAATTTGGGGCTGAAACTGTTTTTGTGTTTACACGCATCTGACTCACTGGGGCAATGGCTGAAGGTGGAAGCACGTGGGGTTATGGATCGCTTTGTCTAGCCACGGCCAGACCACTGTCAAAATTGAATGGTGATGTGATTCAGCAGGCCTGTTCAAAAGCTCAACGCTGTGGAGAAAAAAGCTGGTGAAACAAATTTTTTTTTTCCTTACCTCCCCCTCGATTGTAAAAATGACAGGGCCTTGCAGGCATTCGCCGATATCCCACTGATGTGAACCCCATTCAGGGGCAGCTTCTGCCCAGGGGAGGGAGAGCCGGGGAGCGCAAAGGGCGTGGAAGGTATATCCTTTTTCCCCTCCGGGTGCCCGTGACAGGCGGCGGGCTTGGGGAGGGCGTGGGCACCAAATTGGGAGAAAAAACAGGGAAACTCAGGGCATATCTGATGTGAACATCTTTATCCTTTTTCCCCTGTGCTGGCTTGGTGCGTGACCTGCCAGACTTGTGGTCTTTGGCACAAGCAAACAGGAGGCAGGAACCTGCACATGTTGGATGTCAGAAGAGTAAACTCTTCATTTTGTTCACGAGCTACGAGGAAGAGCCTGTGAATTTGTCCACAGGAAGAACATAGTGGGGATTGCTTACTTACTGGCCTAGCAATTAAACTTTTTGACTGTGTTGCATTCTCACCTACGTGGCAAGGTTTTCTTTCTTCGTATTTGTGCAAATGCTACAACTAAAACTGCAGACATAAAGGTAGTATTATATTTTTCAAAGGTTGTGAGGTTTGGGTTAATGAGAAATTGGCTTTGAAAAGAAACGTGGACTTGGACTTGGGCATTTAAGTTTCATCTTGTTGTTGTATTTTAATAGTGGAAGTCTTAATTGAAGCACTCATTTCAGGTTCATGGTTGTTTTGAACAGAATGCATATATAATTGGTGTTGTCTAAGAGTGAATAGTCACTGTAACTTTAGAAATTAAGATAATTTAGAGAGTGTCGTTTGGGGGGTTGTGTTGTTTTGGCAGCTTCTGGTTTCAAATTGATGAATGATTTTCTACATAAGCATACATTAGTAGGTGCATTTATTTCTCCAACTTGGAATTATTAACTTACATTTTAATTTTAAAAAACAATTGTGGAAAAAATTTTAAATTAAATATTATATGTCATGTATTGTACTTTAAATGTCGTTTGTAACTGATTTATATTAATAGAATTTATTTTAAAAGAAAAGCAGATGTTTATACAATTGACCAACTGATAGGATATACATGGTTTGAATACAAAACAATGGATAAAGAATGACAAATGCAATATTCCCATTATACAATATTCAGATATTCAGTAAGGCAATGCAGGGCTTTGACTAATGCATTTGTGTGAAAGGAAAACACACTTAAATCCACACGGTAATCAGAATTTACCTTTATTATTTTTAAATGATGTTTAATACGCTTTTTCGAGAAAGGGAAACAGAATAAATTGCTCGATTATTAGTGTCCTATGGGAATGCGCATGTGTGCTGTGACTCTGTTTAATTGGATTTATTTGGTTTGACGTGCATTCGGGGCATTTAAACGGAACTACATTCTCGCGCTTGGCGCCCTCGCTGATCTCTACTTACTACAGTCACGTGAGCCTTTGACTCCGCGCTCTTTAATTTGACAAAAAAAAAACGTCCGCGTCCCTGTAATTAAAAAAAAGTAGTAAACCTGAATATCCTACAATATTTCTGAATTTATTTTTGACATAATTTCCTTGTTTAGGGTTAGGCATATACAGTTATGGTCGTTCTGTATTAAGTTTAGATTTGTATACACGTTTTGAATGTAGTTAAAAGTGACTAATACGCAGTGTGACTAATAAAACATGTTGTTTTATGCTTCGGACCCAGTTTTCTAATCTATTTAAAATGTGATTAAAAGGCCACCTATAAACACTGCACAGATATAATCGAGATAACTTCCATTGCTGTACAGCAACGTGTGTGTCACCCACGGGCAACTAACAAAGCTGTTTGTTATTTCTCTCCAAGTCTCTGCGAGAACGCTGCGCTCTCAGCTAAAGCTCCTCGTATCCGCGCGTAAAGTACTCAATTACTTATCGTCATATTTCTCTCCCTGAATCAGTGGTGACGACGGAAATTCACCCAGATCGTTTTGATTTCATTTTAATAAGGTCAGTAATAATCGCGAGGAGGCAGCCGAGGAGAAAACAATCCCCGGCGGTGCTATTGAGAGGCGCGATCCACAAAACCCCGCAGGAGCCACGAGATGACCCTGGAGTTTCACAAACAGCTTTATCACGCGGCGCTGGCTGTCTCGCGGGACCAGCGCCGGCACGCACGCCGCTGATCCTCATTGTCAGCGGCTCGCGCTAATAAAATTGTCCCTCCTGCAGGCGAGCATGTTAGGAAATTAATTTTATCTAATTATACTGATGGAACTGTAGCCCTTTCACATTATAATTAAAATTTGACCTGCAAGCTCCTTTCCCCCCCCCCCATTCTTTGCAGAAGGCAAAAAAAACTAATAAAATCAAATAAAGTGTTTGGTTTGCTTATTGTTTCCCCCTCCATTTCATTGTCTCCCTGCAGAGAACGGTGCAGAAGAATGCCAAATACGTCTGTTTGGCCAGTAAAAATTGCCCAGTGGACAAGAGGAGACGGAACCGTTGCCAGTACTGTCGTTTTCAAAAATGTCTGAGTGTGGGCATGGTGAAGGAAGGTAAGCACACCTGGGACGGACAGACTGACAGACTGACAGACTGAGACAGACACTCGCAGGTACAAGAGGAAGAATGCAGCCAACACACTGCAGAAGTCTCACTTTGTTAAAAACAAATTTGCACTGCAGGCGTGATGCACTTCATATTTAATTTTCCTCATTTCCAGCTTAATCATGGAAATCCTTTTCATGCGACCTCTCCCAGGACCCTAATTTGGACGGGAGAGAGAGAGAGAGAGAGGGAGATACGAACCCTAGTCCGGTCTTACGTGAGAGGCTGTGAAATACTGCCTAATGAGTGCCCCCACCCTCCGCCCCCTCCCTCTGATATCTCCAGTCTCCCTCCCATTACACTGCACTCGGGCATGTGTGGTCATCTTCAAGGTCCTTCCGTTACCATGCTTTCACACCACGGCAACCAGTACTTCCTGTGTGTAGTAATCAGCGTCTCGAAAGAGCTCATCATCAGTGGCGGCGATGCTAATGACCCGACCTACTGTAGTGTCACAGGTTTCTGAGCTGGGCCGGCGGTGTGTAAATTGCCGGATGGTGGATGGTTATGCTCAGTGATGGCTTGAGACTGCACCGGGTGGTAGAGATCATTGGGCAGCATGAGGCCCCCCTTGCAGAAACCATAATTTAAGCCCGCAACAGTCATTATGAATTCTGTCACGGATTTCGAGAACACTGCTTTCGCCCTGCGCACTAGAACTTTACGAAAAGGCCCCGCTTCTGGCGAGCTGTAATTCCCCCTAATCAGCTTAGTCAAGCCCTGCTCTTATTTAGGAAGATGATTTCCACCTATAAACACCATTTTTTTGTTACAGTTGTAGAGGGAAGAGACCTTCTATTATCTGCAAAATCATTTCTTTTCACCCTAAAAAGCATCGCATGCTCCTGTCTGAATTGCCTGTCCTGTATCCCTCATAAGCTCTGGAGTGCCCTCTACTGGCCAGGAACAGTTGGAGTGCTCTTTTTTCCACCCTTGCTTCTGATCACAATGTACACAAGTTCAGTTGGCCACAGAAATGCCTGTCTGTAGTTTATTCATTTTTGTGATTTACATTTACATTTTAGGCATTTAGCAGACGCTCTTATCTAAAGCGACTTGCAGTTTTGTAAGTGGCAATGGTGATCTCTGGATGGACTGGGATGAATCAGACACCACAGACTCACCTCTTTACACCCACAGATCTGTCAATCCATTTTGGAAGTCCAAAAAAAAAAAAGTTTCATTCTGAATCATTCTGAGTGCACAGTGGAATCTTCCAGAAAGAGAAATTTTATAGAACTGTCTGAAAAAAATGTAGGTTGACAATTTGCAGTGTTGTTGTTACCAGCTTTCTGCAAGGGTTCAGAGGGAATCTAAACTAATAATAACATATGCCATTTAGCAGACGCTTTTATCCAAAGCGACTCACAGTAGTGAATGGATACATTTTTAGTATATGTGGCCCCAGTGGGGATTGTACCCACAACCTAAGCGTTGCCAACGCTGTGCTCTACCAACTGAGCCACAGAGAATCACTGACCAGCATTACTGTAGTAAACGCAATTCATTGACTATACGGTGCACTGAACACATTGATAGTGTAAGGACCCCATTTTCGTGTAAGCTGTGGATATCCCCACCTTACTTCTCTCAGATGACGGATTGATCACGGCTCAATATTTCAGCAGAGAATGTGAGCTCACCTTTGAAGACCTGCTGAAAGTAGATAGCTGTGGGATTTGTCATATTGAAAAACCACCATCCATGTACATAAACAAGAGCAGTGAATGGAGATGTATCCACCAAGTATTCTTATGAGTTGACACATCTCTTTTTTTGTATTCCAGTCTGAAACTACGGCATGTGTGTGTGTGTAGTTTCTGTGTGTGTGTAGTTTCTGTATAGAATTTACACACACACCACACACACACACACACACACACACTGTATAGCTTATCTTGATTTTAATTTGACTCACAAAGCAGCCGGTCAACTCTCTGTGATAATTTGTCAACCTTCTTTCTCATCAATTGCATGATTATCCCAGCCAACATAAAGAGGCTGAAGTGTCTACGACTGTTTAAGGTCTAGCAAAGGTCCTAGTGTAGCAGCTTTCTTCTTATGTAGAACTCCATAAGTCTATATTAGGCCTGGACTCGATCTACATTTTGGCCATGTATTTTAGCTACATACATTGAGGTGTTGTACTTTTTTCCTCAATCAAAACATAATCTTTTAAAACTTATTTTGGTGATCAATGAGCTTGCAATACTGTGTTTGTGAAGATTTAATTGTGGGTTAAAGGACAAATGTTGATTGATTCCAGGCCTTAGTGCTGGATTCAATCATGAACGCATTGCGGCATATCGTCTGTGTTCAAATGGAACTGTCGAAGGAATTTGAACGTCTTTTTTAAATTGCTTACACCTCGTGTAACCCTTTTTGGGCTACTCGTGATAGTAACCCAAAAAACAGCTAATGCTTTCAATTAGATTTTATCCTTAAGTTTGATTTAGAAATTATTCAAAGTGAAAGACTATCCATACTGGGCTGAATCCAGACCTCTGTGTGTGCACAAACTGGTGCTGATGACCCCGTTTGTCTTCTCCCCCTCCTGCTCTCTGCAGTGGTCCGGACAGATAACCTGAAAGGGAGAAGAGGTCGCCTGCCCTCCAAACCAAAGAGCCCCTTGCAGCCCGAGCCGTCGCCCCCCTCACCCCCCATCAGCCTCCTGAATGCCTTAGTGAGAGCGTATTCCCAGGCCACTCCCAGGGAGCTGGACTACAGCCAGGTGAGGGCTGGGTGTGGGACCGTGTGCGGCGCGCATCTATCTATGTGTGACTCTCCTCGCTCTCTGTCATTCTCACCTCTCTGTCAATTCTCTCTGTTCCTCTCTCATTTTCTTTGTCTCTCTCTCTATCTCTCTCTCTCATTGTGATAAATCGTTTATTTGAATGAAATGTTTCTAACTCAGTTTAATGCCAATGCCACGCATGTCTTAATTCAGGGAACATTAAATGAACACAGCTTTCGAAAGGGCAAAGGTTTTTAGCATTGCAGAAAGTGCATTTCATCCTTTCATTCCTCCCTTCTTTGACCTTTTGTCCTCTTGTTTATCCCTCCCTCCCTTCTTACTCCACCCCTCAAAACCTCCTTCCCTTCCCCTGCTACGTATCCCCCTACCTCTCTCTTCTCATCCCGACCTTCCTTGGCTCATCCCTCGTTTCCCTCTCCTCTCCCGTTCCCGGTCGTCCCTCGGCCCCGCTGACCCCCTGCTTTCCTCTCCCCTGATTAGTTCAGTGCCAGCGACCAGGCCTCGGCCTCCTCGGACGCCCAGTACATCCAGCTGTTCTACCGGCTACTGACCAGCTCCATGGAGGTGACGAGGAGCTGGGCTGACCGGCTGCCGGGCTTCTCTGAGCTCCCACGCGATGACCAGAACCTGCTCATCGACTCCGCCTTCCTTGAGCTGTTTGTGCTGCGGTTGGCCAACAGGTCAGTGCCCCACCCCGCCCCCTCCGCACACCTTCCTGCCATTGGCTGCAGTTGCCGAACCAATAGGTGCGACCCCACGATACTGATATGAGAATGACAGGGCAGTGCTTTTGTGCGGGAATGTTTTGTGTGGGCTTTCTTGTTTCCGGTGACGATGGTGCAGAGAGTGCCACAGTCACCGTAAAACGCCGCGCCGCCCACCACGGCCCTCTGTTCCACTCAGAATGTTCTTAGCCCGCCATCGCCGACTGAATCACGCCGGACAATCGCGCGATTAAAAATGGATATTGTGTCCGTGAACAGAGACGCAGGAGTAATTGAATAATTAACTTGTTGATTTATTTGCAGTGCGGGAGGTTGAGTGATTCAGTGCCAAAGTGGCGGAGATAATGAGTCTCCACAGAGTAGTGGGCTTGTTACTGTAATTACACACACACACACACACACACACACACACACACACACACACACACTAAGACAAAAACACACATTTCTTTCCGCCGGGAGGACATTACCGACACAGAGAGAGGCGGTGTGGAATGCAAACAGAGCATCTGAAAGCTCGCGCACCAGCGCCCCCATCAGGAGGTCCGTTGAACGTGCCTGAAGCCTGGTGGCCACGTTACTGGAGGCCCATCTCTCTTCTTGGGAAGGGTATAAGACAAAAAAAATGGCCAAACTCAGAAGTAGGCCCCCTAATCGGTAGTGCCCCTTTTCACGTTTCCTCCTGAAAGAGTCGTGATGAGCTCTCTCACCCATGACTGGGGGCTGGGGGGTGGGGGGGGCGGTGGGGTGGGGTGGGGTCATTGCAAGGCGCCTGCGGTGCGAGCCTGAGTGTGCAAGCCGCACGGGTTGCCAAGGAAGCCCTGCTGACCGGCGTGGAGAATGCGGCTGTTTAAATTTATGGGGCGGTAGCGCAGCAACGGGGGCTGGGCCCAGCCCGCCACCGCGGGATCTCTCCCCCCTTTTGTGCCAGCGGTTGTCCGGGACAGAGGCCCCATCATGCTGGTGCTTGCTCTTGACACTTGCCCCGCCTCAAACCTCGCTGACTCCCTGCTGTTCCCCTTTCCCCCCCTCTCCGGCCTCATACGGCGGTGTAACAAGCCCAGAGACCCCAACACAAGGGAAGTTACTGGGCTCAAATTGAAGTCAAAAGCTCTGCCCCTCCCACACAGTAGAGAGAGCGAGCATCAATAGGCGGTTTGTTTCAGACGTAGCGTTGAGCTGTGTCGTTTGTGGCTGGTGGGCAGAGGTGCAGTAGGGGTCGGTTCATTGTCTTGCCTCGTGTGACAGCACATCTCGCTTGCTGTGTCAGGAATGGACTCTGTCCAGGAAGTAGACCCGGCCGCATTATAACAAACACTTCGGTTTGTCCCTCTTTTGAAAGTGGCATGACCAGCAGATTTGTTTCCCAAATGGTCACAGTGTGCCTGCAGTGCGGCCCAGTCACAGGCCCAGTCCCAGGTGCGTGGTGGGCTGGGCAGTGGGCGGTGATTCCGCAGCCCCGTCAGGGGGCCGTGGGCTGGGGGAACTGACTCACCCGAGAGCGGGGATTGAGACGGGCCTTCGTCACGCGCCGGCACCTTCTGACGAACTCCCACGGCAACAAGTAACGGCGCGGGGTGGCAGCTGCTGCCCTCTTCCTCGGCCATCTTTCCTCTCCTCCCCCCCCCTCCCGTGACAAAACGGACATCTGGAGGAAATATCACTAGCTTTACGGAGGAGCACAGGGCAAAAAAAAAAAACATCACTGACGTCACGACTCAAAATTTGTACGTTGATGACCGCGGTAATTAGGCCTATCTGTTCTCCTTGTGGAATGAGCTTGTTAGTCCTGAAAAGAGACTGCAACACACGGCCATGGCAATGAAATAATAAGACATCTCAATTCCCGCTGTCAAAGGGGGGCTTTGTTCCGCTGCCCGCAGCTGAGCTTTTGCGGAAGACGCCCCCTGTTCCCCGTGAGCACGACCCCCCTCCCCCCCTCCATAATCCATCCTCAGAGCACGTGGCCCCCGCCAACATATTAGCCCAACCCTGTTGGAGCTGAGGGGGAGGGGCTTGGGACGTGCATGGTAAGCCGTTGTAACGTTTAATCGTCCGATTTTGTGACATCGGGAAACGCAATTTGTGATATCAGAAATTCTTTTTTTTTTCCTATGGGAAATCACAGTTCCTGATATCAAAAACTCAAGGATTAAATGTTCAAGCGGCTCGCCATAGACGTGTAGGAGCGGTGAAGCCCTGGCACACTCTACACAACCTCTGAACTGTGTATATACATTATAATATATACAACGGTGTGTGATGTTTCCACCAAAACTTGACTTACCCAACAGCAAGAAACATACCATACTCCTCCAAGATCATCACTCATTCGGATAGAACAGCATAACACAAAACATATTTTCACATATTTTACATCTCCGCCAGTGTACACGTCTCTTCTGGCTCTCGGTCTTCTCGTCTTTCAAACGTTCAGTGCGGGCAGACCTGTCAAAGTAGGCTAAACAAATATCATGAGAATTTTTTCCTTACTTATAAAGTAAAGTATTATACATCAACGGCACCTGGTTGTGCAATGTCATGCTAATAGATGCATGTCAGAATAAGAAAACAAAAATAACCACCATTAAAGATCCGATCAAACAAATTGAAGGCAGCCAAGCCGAGTTAAGGCACTAACTGTAGTCACTAACTGTTTGCAGCTTTGAATACATGCTCACGTTATTGAGTGTTACTGGAGGGATGTTTTTCTCCTGGAAGGTGCTGCTTGGCGAAGAATCGGGAGGAAATCAAAGATGTTTAATATCCGCTGGCAGCTCAGAGACTGCTCACCAGAGCAATTGTCAGTGCATGTGGCACATGGTGACACACCACACGAGTTAAGGTTTTAAACCACGAGACAAGCTTTACAAAGAGTCTTGGCGGAACTCAGAACTACTTCAGAGCTAACATTGTGTAGTCTGTGCTTGTCTGGAGCGTTTGTGCCATTTCCTTTCGATCCCCCATACCCCCCCCCCTCCTCATATTACCCCGGTGTCCCTCACTCTGCCCCCCTCCCACTTTCACCCCCTCCCTTCCCGTCCACGACTGCAGCCTCCAGCCTTTAATGTGTACTGACTCGTGCTGCCTGCCTCCAGGGCAGATGAGGAGGAACTTAAATCCATTAGCCAGTATTAATAAAGCACATGTTTCCTGATTAGCCGCACCCCAGGGCAGCATACACAGCCCGGGTAATGAGCTTTTAATATTCCTCGCCACTTGTGTCCCTTTCCCTGTGTGTGTGTGTGTGTGTGTGTGTGTGTGTGTGTGTGTGTGCGCACATGTGTGTGAGCGTGTGTGAGTTTGTGTGTCTGCTTGTGCAAGCACGTGACTGTGTGTGTGTGTGCACATATGTGTGTCTGCTTGTGTAAGCGAGTGTGTGTGTGTGTGTCTGCTTGTGTAAGCACGTGAGTGTGTACGTGTGTGTCTGTTTGTGTAAGCGCGTGAGTGTGTGTGTGCGTGTGTGTCTGCTTGTGTAAGCGAGTGTGTGTGAGTTTGTGTGTCTGCTTATGTAAGCGAGTGTGTGTGTGTGTGTGCTTGCGTAAGCACGTGAGTGTGTGTGTGTGTCTGCATGTGTAAGCACGTGAGTGTGTTTGTGTGTGTGTGAGAGAGTGTGTGTGTGTGTGAGAAAGAGTGTGTGTGTGTGTATGTGTGTGAGAGAGAGAGTGTGTGTGTGTGTGTGTTTGTGTGTGTGTGTGAGAGAGAGAGTGTGTGTGTGTGTGTGTGAGAGAGTTTGTGTGTGTGTATGTGAGAGTGTGAGAGTGTGAGAGAGAGAGAGTGTGTGTGAGTGTCTGTGGTTTACTATTCAAAAGACTAAAACTGCATATAGAATAAAACTGTTTTCAGTTCCTTCCCTCTGAGTATCAAGAATATCTCTTCAGATAAAACCTCAAAGAAGGAAAGGGAAACAACCCCTTTGTGTTCATTCACTATCGCACCAAATGTCAAATTCAAATGCCTTTCATCCAAAGGAAATAAATGTAATTAAATTAATAATACAATTTCATTTCTTCTCATATCTTACAAAATGAAAAGCCAACAGAAATCAAATGCTGGAATGAACTTTGAGCTATTTGCCCCCTTCCCCCCCTTAACCAATACAGGAAACATGTTACTTTAATTTTGATGTGAAGAAAATTGGTCTACGCCGTAACTGTCTGTAAGCTAATAAATAAGCGTCCATTTATCCCATGCATATGTATTCCTGAGTGGCCAGGGCAAATTAAAGGGTTTTTATTCTAAATGAAAGAATTCGGTGGATGTTTGTTTTGTTTTGTTTATTTTTGAATTATGTCCATCCATAAAGCTGTTTAATTTCCTCATTAAGTGCATTATATATATTCAAATGAGATGGGACCCACATTAAAACCCTAATGCCCTTTTTTTCACCTCCTGTTGAATGAGAATGAGCACAGACTGCCCTCTTCTTTCCCGTGTAGTTTCGTGAATGTTTCAAAAATGTTTAAATGGGAAAGCACAACTTTAATTACGTACATTCCTATCTTTGATGTGCGCTTCTTGCCAGTGTTTCTAATTAGTTGTTATTGTAATTGTTTCCGTGCCCAGTTTCTTGGAGTCAGAACAGCCAGGGCCAATGGGAGCTCAGATTCTTAACATGTGATTCTTGAAAAGCCCTCCCATGTTTTTTTGCTCATGTCTTACCGGGCAAAAAGGTCAAACATTTTTTGTTTCTGCTGATCACTGTTCAAGGAAATATTTACCCAAAAACATTTGTATTCTCCACAGACGATAATACAGTGATATGTGTAATAGCCTGCTTGACAAGATAGCACTTCTAACACTTATAGAAATGACACCAGGTGATGTAAGGTTGGAAGAGCTGTGTCATTTTGAAAGTATGTACATTGGCATTCATGCTCTAGGCTTGTCATTACCTTTGTGATTTCAAAATTGATACTGTGTGGATACTTGTCCTTTGTCATTCAAGCAATTCGGTGTGTCAATAAAAAAAATTCCAATCTTTTCAATTTAAACTTCATCTTGATAGAGAGTGTACGTCATGTCCATGTTTCCCTTGGCTCAAGCTCCCATAGTTCATTGCAAAGTCTTTGTATATGATGCCTATGAGATGTTGATGAAATGCTTGATGGGAATTGTATTACAATACCAAATTGGAAGTTTGGGTGGCAGTCTCTATGTAAAGTCCACTGTGAGTTCCATGTCAAAATAGATGGTGGGCCTCCCGCGTGGTCTAGTGGTTTCAATGTCCAACGCTGGCCACGGCGACCGGGGTTCGATTCCCCGTCGCGCCAGAGTCGGCTCTGGCCGGGAGTGCCATCGGCGCGGCAATTGGCTGTCTGCCCCAGGGAGGGGGGAGGGAAGCCGACACAGTTCGCTGCGCACAGGAGTGGTTCTGGGGTACCGGAATTAGTCAACAGCATGACGAGTGCGTTTCTTGTAGAGAAACAGAAAACCAAATTAAAATCCAATCATACACCTCTAAAAATGACCCAATTGAATCTCAGATATGAGGACGAGTTATCCTTAAACTGCCCATTTCTCTGTCTCACGCTGCAGGTCTGTTCTCCCAGAGGATAAGTTTGTGTTTTGCAACGGGCTGGTGTTGCACCGGTTTCAGTGCCTTCGTGGGTTCGGGGAGTGGCTCGACTCCATCCGGGACTTCTCTTCCCACCTGCAGAGCCTTAACCTGGACGTGTCTGCCTTCGCCTGCTTGGCCGCGCTGGTCATGCTCACAGGTAACAACCCCCACCCCCAATGAACGGGACCCTTTTCATATTAGCGATTTAGCTGCCGCAGCTACCCGGGTTCACAGCTTTAATGCACCGTGAACTGCCCCCCCGACCGCCAATCAATGTTTTTCCACCCCCGCACACAGCAGGTGATTATCACGTTTTTACATACTGTCACGTCACGCCCTTTGTGGTGGGAGGGCTTAATTGATGTTTTGTTTGTTGCTCTCTCTCTCCGTCTCTCTCGTGGCTCGGAACGTGATTATTCGGGTAATTCAAGGTGTGGAGTCAAGCGCAGGTGTGCGACAGGTGTGCACCTGCTGGAGTGCAGGTGGGGGGTTAAGTACCGAATGTGCTCCGAGGCGATTAGCGCCTGAGCGCCAAGCGTTGGGCGCCCCTCACTGCCTTTGTGTCTCCAGCAGTCCAGCCGGTGCCGTGGTAACAGCAGCCGAGGGTGAGAGAGAGAGAGAGAGAAAGAGAGAGAGAGAGAGAGGAGAGAGAGAGTGAGAGAGAGGGAGAGAGACAGAGAGAGAGAGAAGAGAGAGAGAGAGAGAGAGAGAGAGAGAGAGAGAGAGAGAGAGAGAGACAGAGAGAGAGAGAGAGAGAGAGAGACAGAGAGAGAGAAAGAGAGAGAGAGAGAGACAGAGAGAGAGAGAAAGAGAGAGAGAAAGAAAGAAAGAAAGAAAGACAGAGACAGAGACAGAGAGAGAGAGAGAGGCAGAGAGAGAGAGAGAGAGAGAGAGAGAGAGAGAGAGAGAGAGAGAGAGAGAGAGAGGGGGAGAGAGAGAGAGAGGGAGAGAGAGAGAGGGAGAGAGAGAGAGAAAGAAAGAAAGAGAGAGAGAGAGAGAGAGAGAGAGAGCTTCTGCTAACTGAACTGAGAATTGTTCCAAGAGGACACAAACAAAACTTGCCCAAGGATATCTGACAAACGGCGTTATTGTTTGAGCATGTGTTGCCTTTTGTTATTATTTCTCGTTCTGTCGCACGCATAAACCATTGTGTCGTCAGTAATTCCCACACTCCAGTTTTTCTTTTTTTTCTCCTCCTGTGTTTGTTTTGTTTTGTTTATTTTTATAAGGACTGCTTGTGTCATGCCAATGCTTGATGGAATGAAGTTGTATTGTGTAATTGAAAAGTCACCAGGGGGAGAGTTGCTTCGAGATCGGCAGGACTCCCAAGCCACACACTTCTCTCTGAGACTCAAAGGGTGAATTTCAGCTAAAGTGGACCGATCTGACCAGGCTGTTTCAGCCAAGGCCCCTCTGTCAAAAACCTTCCTAGGAGGCCTCCCGCGTGGTCCAGTGGTTACGACGTTCGACACTGGCCACGGAGACCGGGGTTCGATTCCCCGTCCCGCCAGAGTCGGCTCAGTTCGCTGCGCACAGGAGTGGTTCTGGGGTAGCGGAATCACAGTCGACGGCACGACGAGTGTTGTCTCGGAGGAGGCAGCGCTACGCCCTTGTCACTGCCAGTCACAGGACTACGGCAGCGAACTATCAGGGAAGTGGGATTGAACTTGGGCACATGGGTAATTGCAGAACAAGGTGTCAGAGCAAGTGAAATTGGGGAACTTGACAGGTCACGTGACCTCTCCACCTCCACACTGGGTTAGATACATTATTATTTGGTACTATGGAGGTCATTATAAAAGAGTTAGTGCAACACAACACAGGACAGCACAAAGCAGCACAGCACAGCCTAGCCCTGGCCAGGCTCACAGTTATGTTCAGTCCTATTATTCTATTATAATCCAGCTTCGTAAACAGATACTGCATGTTATATTACTTTAAGTAAACACTGAGAGGTCTTTAAACAGTGTATATCTTTAGGGATGCTGTTTGACTCAAATCGATTTGCAGAAATGCTGTAATCTTAGCATTTATGAATACATTTGCAATTTAGTGTGAATGGATCCAGTCATCACCTGGTGAATAACACCTTTTTTGAATTCATTCATTCATTTGAATGTTCCATGAAAATGTTCCTCACCAGCCCAAATTCAGAGCATTCGGATACATTATTTGATGCTAAAAGCGAACGGCTTTATTATCTTGACAAAGACGTGAGCGATTTTAAGCCCTTGTAAGTTACGAGAAACCAGCAAGCACTGTGAGCAGCAGCGACAACACACAACGCAGAATTAAATTCTTCTTTTTCTTCTGCCCTGTTTGGTTTGGGTTTGTGTTTGTGCGTGTTGCCTAGTGACAGACACTGAAAAACCTGCGGGAACGGGCTCCTGACGAATGGCGAATGTGCCTGGATCGATAGATTGAATAAGTGTGTGTGAATAAGCACAGCAGGGAGATTAGCTTAGGGGCGGCCGGAGGAAATGAAGGTTCACAGAGACAAGACAGAGACAGAGATAGAGAGTGAGAGGGGAGGGGTGGAGCGGGGAATAACATCTCCACTGTTAAATCTGCCTTCCTTTCTTCTGGTGCCTAATCGCGGGCCCTGACCTTTCCCCCACCCTTGCAGTTTGTCCCCTTTTCCCTCACCCTGTCTCCTTCCTCCGTTTTCTTCCTCCGATCCCTCCTCGACCCTTCCTGCTCTCTCTCTCTCTCTTTTTTTCCCCCCGCACTCCCATGTGAACAACATGTCCATCCTTTTTTTTAAATATCCTTTGTTGCAAGGAAGGGGAATGGGAGTCAAGTCAAGAATACTCCTGGAAAATTGGAGAAAGATTCTTAACTGAGTTCTGTCTGAATTCCATTTGTCTTGTGATGCTTCTGGAGTTGAATTTAGTCCCAAATTGGGCGGAATGTCTCAAAACACTGGCCGGTCTATGTGTGTGGCAGTAAGTAAGATCCGGAGCTGGACAAATCTGGGGTCACAATCTTTGTATTTTCGACTGCGTCACCCTTCTTTTTTTTTAAAGAGGGAAGAACACGCTGCCCTATGGCTGCAAGCAAAGCAGCTGCTTTCTGTCTCTGTGTGGGCCTTCTGCAGGCCTGAGGTTGACGCTGCGTCTCGTTTCAGTGCGTCTCAGATCAAAGCCTCGGAGTGGGATGAGCACGGAACATTCTGAGTAAATAGAAGTCAGAAACAGTGAAGTAGTGCCGAATGAAGCTTTGAGCTCGGAAACCCACGGCATGTAAAGCGATCTTTGGTGCCCCGTTTGGAACGGACTGGCTTTTGAAAAGGCAGCTTTGAACGGCCCATTGTTCGCCGTGAATCATCGGGATCTAATTGGTGACGGAACAAACAAAAAAGTCATAATTAAACAGGGAGTCGAGTGTGGCGGTTACCGTAGCTCAGGCCCTGAAGTCACAGCACTGCCCGCGTCACCGACCTCAAACCAGAACGTCCCGCCTCGCGGGTCACAGAAAGCCGCCGTCTGATTTCACTTTCTGAGCTCGCACAGTGGGACGCAAATGCTCGTTGGGCTGTCGGAGAGAGAGAGAGAGAGAGAGTCGCAGCCCCCTTCCTCCCAAAACCCCCCCCTACCACCCATGGAGGAGCACTTAACTCTCTGGCGGAATCGACCAGAGCGCCACGGTGCACTCCCCACAAATGGGCCGCCTCGCTGTGTCGGCCCTGGCCCATCTGCACCCCCACGCCACCATGGTGCTCCCGCACTATCGACTGCACTAAAAGTGTTCGCCACACAAAACAGCGCCATTGATTAGATCCTGGGAGGTGGAGAGTGGAAAGAGAGAGAGAGAGAGAGAGAGAGAGAGAGAGAGAGAAATAATAGAAGAGAGAGAGAGAGAGAGAGAGAGACAGAGAGAGAGAGAGAGAGGGGACAGAGAGGGAGATAGAGGGAGCACAATGTGGTTCACAGACTGGCGTTTCCAACAAGCATAGCACCCACCACCGCTCTTTCCTCCTACAACTTTTGTGTATTTCAGTATGACACCACCACAGGTGGAAACTACACATGTCTCCATGGCTACCAAACCACCCCACACCACTGCCACCATCTCACATCCACACACACACACACAAGCACTTTCCATGGTTAACTGACCCGCCTCCCCCATCTACCACCACCCCACATACACACACACACACACACACACACACACACACACACACACACACACACACACACACACACACACTGTTTAGGTACTTTTGGGCCTGTACCTGTGGGTGCCTTTAGTTTGTACAGGAGAAGTGGAGTCATAGAGATATTTACACAACGGCAGGAACGGAATTGACCCATACAAAATTTGAGCTGCATGTTTTAAATTGTCCTCATTAAAGAGTATGGCTTCCATTGGTTACAGTACAACACAGCACAGAGAGGATGGCACCAGCTCTGAACCCCATTTCCCACAATCCCTTGCTCACACTGTCTGGCAACAAGGGCCACCGCACTCAATTTCAGTCAATGCATTTTGTGGCCCGTCTACAAATCGCTTTTTCTATTTGTCAACAAAAACGTAGGCTTCGCAGGCACTTCACGCCGACGATCAGTTATCAAGATATTTCATCTTTTTTTCTTTTCTCCTTCTTTTGTTGCATTTATTTATGTCTGGCAAGATGACAGGCGGTACATAGTGTTCTCCGCACAGCCGCCACAGAATAAATTAGTATCACATTAACAAGCCCCCTGGTCTAAATCTCTTGCCTGTGCTTTGACTGCAGGGTTGCCATGGCAAACTTAATTTGTGAAAGGCCTAATCGTGTTTGGCTGCACAGAGTGCTGTATAATCCTGTTAATTGTTGAGCGTCGGGCAGGCACTTGTGTTTGTGTCTGGCTCTCGGAGTGGTGTGTGGTGGCATGCGGTATGGCAGGACGGAGACACAGGGCTGACTCACCACCACAAAGCAGGGTTTTTTTTGTTCTGTGTGCTCTTTGTGTTTACGGTTTATCAGGAAAGTGCACAAAGGTAAGACGTGAGCATAGCAGAGATGACTTAAATGGTGTACAAACTTAATTGGTAATGTTTAAAAAAAAAGTGTTTAATATATATTTCTCGCTGTGTGCACGTCTAGGATGAGATCGATTTGACATCAAGTCATCGCCCACGTCCTCGAGACCACGTTGATTGATCTTCCCTCTTTCTCTCCGTCTAGAACAGTGCCCAGGGTTAAAAGAACCAAAGAAAGTGGAGGAGATCCAGAACAAGATCATCTGCTGCCTGAGGGACCACCTGGGCTTCGGCGGGACGGGCGTGGCCGGGGTGGGCGGGGCGTCCAAGGCGCCGGCCCCCATGAGCAGGGTGCTGAACGTGCGGGCCGAGCTGCGCTCCCAGCGCACACAGGGGCTCCAGCGCATCTTCTACCTGAAGCTGGAGGACCTGGTGCCACCGCCGCCCGTCATCGACAGGTTCCTGGACACACTGCCCTACTGACCGGCTCTGCCAGCCAGCCAGGCCCACCGCCCCGCCCCTATCCACCTCCACCTCCCGACTACAGCACACAGCGAGGGTCTCCGCCTTTTTTTTCTCACTCCCATGGAGACGTCCCCCCCCACTTTCGGATGCCCCACCCTCACTCAGATGCTGTTAATCGGCTCCAGAGACACTGCAGTGACCCGCTGACTTCTCTCAGCCTGGACAAAGTCCTGGGGTCCCGTAAAACCCTCAGACTTTCTTTTCTTGTAGTTGAAAAAAAAAAAAAAATCAATCAGCTACTTTTTATTTTATTTTGTATCTCTTCTTTGTTTTGTTTTCCCCCCATAAGGAAAGGAGGGGGTGGGGGGGGTTGTGGGGGTTATCCTTGACAAACGAAAGACATGTTCCCCCTGTCGAGATTTGACTGTTTTTAGTTTTTTTTCTTTCGCGATGATGGGCAGCCTACTTTTCAGCTGTGGTTAGTCTGTAGTGATTTTTTTTCCGAGGAAAAGACTCTGACCCGATCTGGCCACTATGGCAGGTTGGCGTGCACTGTTAGAGCTACACCTGTAGGACAGCTGTGTGTAATATAACGTCCCGAAGTTTGTATTTCGGGTAATCAATAATTTCCTTTTCTTTTCTTTTTTTTTTTTAAAGTCAAGTCAGTGGATGTTTGTGTCGCAGGCCAAGATCATCACGCGTGGATGTCTTAGGTGCAGTCCGTTTATGTTAAGGTTCCGGACAAGAGGACAGTCATATTCTGACTGTGGTCAAGACGAAGATGAATGAAAGTGGTTAAATACAAAATACACACAAAGCATGGTGACAATGACGGTTTGCTCCTGTATTTTAAGTGCAATTTCTTCAATGTTATCTTAAACAAGACAGAGCAAGGTCTCATTGCTTTATCAAACTCTAAATTATTTTACTTTATTTTACTAAAACACAGAGCATAAAAAGAGTTTGGCGGCTTCAGAAACACGCTAATAGCTAAGTAAAGCAAGAGATAGTAGCCAATCAATCGCACTAACTTTTGATGACGGAGTTCCACAAACTTGAATTTGCTAGTATTTTTTTAAGAACTGATTTTAGGGGTTAGGACAATGGAATCGGGAGCGAAGGGGAGTTACACAGAAACAGTTGGGCTTAAAGCACTTACACCTTCAACAAGGTAGTCGAAGATTGGGAGGTGGTCTCTTCATGGTCCCTGGCGAGAAGGGACATCTGGGTGGTTGTTTTTTGGGGAGTGGGAACAGGATTGAGGGCCTCAGACAGGACAGGAGTCCTGGCACGATACATTCCGCATTCAGACTCTTTTTTTGTATGTTTATATTGTTGATGTCATTTATTAAGATGAAAGAATTTGTTGAATAATGTCTTTATTTGTACAAAAAAGGAAAGAAAGGATTATATGCATGGTATATTGTATTGGCTTCGCCTGTATTTATTGCAAAGACTGTCAGCTCTGTGTAGCTCTGTTCTTAACTCAGCGCTAACCAAGGGCTTGATTGCACACCGACTTCAAGAGATCAAGCAAACAAAACAAAACGGCAGTTGGTTTTGAGTTGAAAAAAAAAATCCAATTATATAAATATATAAATATATATATATATATACAAAACTAATATTTTGAAGTGTTTTTATCTGATAGCTTTTTCAAATATTGTGGTACGAGTTGTGCATTGTTTTTTGAAGAAGAGAAAAAAGGAAAAAAAAAAAACTACTTTTTTCAATGTCCCCGTTTGGTTTCTTTTTCTGTTTTGTTTTGTTTTTTTCTTTTTTCTCTTCGGTTCACTGGAGTTTCTGTTCAGCACTTTGAAATCATAAAATAGTTCTGGTTATTTTGTCTGAAAGTGTTGTGTGTTTGTTTGTACACCTCACCACAAATGTGCTGTCGCCAGTACCATCGGCTACCACTCAAAAGAACCAAACAAACATCATCTCACAGTCAAATTTCTCACATACAATGATAATCTAATATGCTGCAATTAAAAAAATACAAGTCAGACAATCACCTGGCTGGCTACACTGACATTCCAACAAGCATCCTGCTACTGTTTATGCAATAGTGGCCCAGTAAGACAGAAGCCAAAAGCATCCATGTTTACATTTGCAGAACATTTACATTTTGCTGTCCTGTTTAATGCTGAATGTGTCTGTGGTGCTCTGATACGGTGTTGGGCCCCTGGAGTCACGCTCACACACAGAGGCTGAGACACTTTACCAGTGTCCAGCTCAGGCTGGTAGGTCCCAGTGTCCTCGATAAACTGGGTCGATCCCTAGTTTGACATTTCATAGCATGCGCTCGTCTGTCATTGTCAAACCGGCCTTGTCAAACACCTGCTTTTGGCAGCCAGGTCCTGGTCCCATCTCCACTGACTATCCTCCATCCGCAGCTGCACTGGGCTGCACAGGGGCTGGGGGCGGGGGTGGTGGGGTGGTGGTGATTCATTTTCTCCATCTGACGTGGACTCCGTCACACGCACATGTATGTGGAACACACAGGCTCATGTTTCCAGTACCGCAACGTCTGGTGCACCTCTTCAGAGTCCCTATTTCAACGGCAAAACAAGAAAGACATAGTTTCACATGCAAGCAAGCGTTTCTGGAGGGCCATTGTTTACTGGTGCTCGAGGTCGAGCTCGAGGTGGTCTGGAGCTATCAAACATTTGAGATTTGAGATTTTTTTTTTTTTGCTAAATAAAACTTTGGACCAAATTGTACAGCTTATGAAGTGTAGGCTGCTTCATACAAAAAGCACCACCCTGATGCACAAACAAATACTGCAGACAGGAAGGAGGAAGGATTTCAGAAAAATAAGGTTGTTAATTGAGTTTGCCCGCCACAGGTTGGGTGCCTCCTCTCACACAGTCATTTTCATTCCAATATGGCTGCCAGTGTGAATAAGGATTAATTATCCTACCTCGGTACATATCTGTACCTTTCCTCAATTTCTACCTTTTTCACTGGGAAAAGGTACAAAACCGTATCATGATGCGTACCTCTGAAGGTACAATGAACTGCAAAGAACACTTTTGTACCCTGAGGAACAAAAGTGCCCCCTAATTGTACTTTTATTTTTTTCGAGCGCAGGTAATTAAACTACATTCTGAGTGCACTGTGGGATGTATTAAATAATCCCACTGCTAACTGTGAATGACATAGTGATGCTGTGAAGGGAAATAATAAAAAGACTAGAGAACTACATAAAGGCAAAGTACAGGGCGACCTGAGCTGAAAAGAAGCTGTCAGTCATGTTCGGTCAAAATTGATCAGCCCCGACAGATACCAGATACCCCTTGAGCGCTAATTAAAAAGTCCCATTGCAGCAGAAGAGGACTGGTCACACCTTAAAGGGTTAGCGCCTCGCTGTGAAAGCCAGTGGGTGAATGGCGGAGAGGCGGGAGTTAATTCCCTCCCTCTCCGGGCTGCGTGGGGGGCTGGGCCAATGTAATATTAAACAGCCGTGAAGAAGCCTCTATTGAGCGCGCTCCGCTCGTCCAGATGGTTGGCACGGTCTTGTTTATCCCGCGGTGCATGGCACCTGTGACGCGTGGCTGGCACCTGCCTCTTGCATTCGGGCCAGGGGAGTGCGACGTCCCTCCCTGCGCTTGTCACGGGCTCATTTCAGACACAACAGCGTGAATGCCCACCGAATCCACCCAACGCCCTCTTACCTACTGCCCCACCTATCAGGCCCCTTCACTTGCTATGATGAGCCGGGCTTGGCAGACATACAGCATGAATGCCCACCGAATCCACCTAACACCCTCTTACCTACTGCCCCACCTATCAGCCCCCTTCACTTGCTATGATGAGCCGGGCTTGGCAGACATACAGGTCAACCCCCCACCCAAAACTAGAGGAGCTCCTCTCTGTCTATCTGTTTGTCTTCACCTGTCCTGGCATCTCCACCACTTATCACTAGAGGCCGCGGCCATACACAGCATCTGGGTGATTATATTGGACCTTTCACGATCTGCCATGAGATTACAGCAGAGGAACCGAGGCTGGGTGAGTACCCCTGAACGGGTCTGCGCGGCTGCCTAAAAGTGTAAACACGCGCCGCTCGTTTGCACCCTGGAACCCTCGGAGAATCCTGCTGACGGCCTGGATTTCACAGCCCTATTCTCCTCGCCCTGTGTTAGAGTTTTCAAAGAGGGGATTAAGCATGAGGGAAAGGAGAGCGGGATTAGTAAGGTGGTTGTGAACGAGACAGAAGGTACACTTTTAATACAATAACAATGGCAACTACAGGCTGCAGGCTTCCAAGCCCTGTGCAACTACAAAAAACTTTCCAAAGACTGTAATCAAAAGGACATTACACTTAAAATGTGTTTGCCAAGTTTGGAGTGTATACAAGCGAAGCCCAGGGAGAAGCTGCGGTCTCCCACAATAGTGCGTATTCACCGCATGCACAATGGCCATCACGCCGTGTGATATGACAAGTTTGATGTCACATACGCCTGGGAACTAACATTTTGAGCCTGTCTCCAAGTTTGAAGGTTATGCGAGCATAAGATGAGGAGAAATGACAAGGAAACAACGCACATTCGCCATACTCAAGATGGGCCTGTCATGTTTTGTGTTACGTCTGGATAGGGAATACTATTTTGAAACTTTTTCCAAAGCTTGAAGCTTATACAGACCTTTTGCGCCACCGAATATTCTTTCATCATTTTTCAAACCTGTGCCTTGAGTGAAAGTTTGATTTTTTTAAAACATATTTCCAACGAACAACCGTGTAGCTGCGCTCAGCCAAACAAAAACAGAGCCCTTCAAGTGGGTGTTATGGCCTCAAAAGTCCCAGCCCTGGTTGCACAAAAGGCCCTGGGGTCATGGGAGGCTTGTGTATGTCTAATGAGTTACGCGCCAGTATCTCCTACTGCGGCTTTACGCCTGCCTACGCGTCGGGGCTCCCCAGAAACAGCAAACTGAGAAGGCGTGCGCACACCAGCAACCATCGGCCAGAGTTTCAATGGGCTTGAGCAGCCACACGTGTGGGGAGTGAGAGACGCTCATGAAAGCCTCCGCTTCATTTTCAGAAAAGGTCTGTTGGTTTTTCATATAGAAGTGGCTGGAACCGAAAGAGACACTATCTGACCTCCTTTGATGAGATGGTTATCACTACTTCTAACAGAGAGACAGACAGAGAGGTACGGAAAGAAAGCGAGAGGGAGAGATTTAGAAGAATTGTACCTGTGCTCTAAATCTAATATCTTGAGGAAGCAACAGTGAAGTTTTAAATGCTACGGTTCAAACGGGTTCAGTTTCAACCACAAGGCTTTCACATTTTCCATCCTCCTACTCTTGGGCTTGTACATCCTCATTGGCTTCACTGCTATTTTCTTTCTCTCTCTCTCTCATTCACTGCCAGTTTTATAACAGTTATGATATTATTACAGCAGTGTACTTCACTGTGTGTTTGCATTGAATGCTCACATTGAATATGCTTGTTGTTTTAACCTGGAAACAGAATCTCATCGTGTACATTTAATTGTAAGCTGGTTACTAATTATTGTCATTATGTATTTTCTTGGCAGATATAGGTTACATTTTATATATCATTCATTTAAAAAAAATTCATTTGAAACATTTGGATTCAGCATTTTGCTCCTGGATACATATGACCCACCAGGAATTAAAACATAAATCAGGGATGTGATTTTTTTTTCCTAGTTAATCAGGAAATGTTTCTTTTCAGAAAATAGATATCTTGTGTTGGTGTGTATTGCATACGCATACACATTAAGAAATGTTGCACTCTTCGACAGCTGATAGCAGGAGAGAATGTTCAGCAAATAAAGCCAAATAGCCAGAGACAGTTAGCATCAGAAAATCACCATTTCGTGATTAATCAGGAAAAATCACATCCCTGATCAATACTGGTTATTATTCAGTTGCCAACCGGATGCCGACACGCAAAGACAGCGGCAGTGTTTACGACTGCTTGTTCCCACCAAGCCGTGCTCTAAATCCATAGTTTTCTCCAGCTTTACCCGGATACCTATGGTCGAACAGCGCCGCTCAGCCTCTGCTGGCAGTGAGAGAGAGGCTGAGCCGGTGGAGCCGCAGTTGCGATCGTAGGCAGGCCACTGCGAGAGATCTCAGCAGGTTCCGACCCTGTGGAACAGTAACCAGAAGGCTGGAAACGGAGCCCACGTGTCATGGTTAATCTGCTGCTGTCTTCATAAGCTTGAGGCATGCTGCCTGCCCGGGCCCCAGGGGTAAACAGAGGCAGGGCCTCAGCTTGGCGCAGACGCGCGATAGCAGGGGAAGCCTACCTCTCACACCACTCCAACCTGTTATTTACCATCAACTATTTATTTGTTTGTCTCATTTGTTGACCTGAATTTTCATTCTCTTTTTTTTTGATTGGTTGTTTTTTTATCAAATGAAGAAAATTGTGGTTGCCTGCTCTCTAACAAGATTGTCTGATTTATTAATGAATTAGAATTAGAATCAGAATTAGAATTCTGTAGTGAGCGAGGGGTAGGGAGGCGGACAACTGATCACCTGGGCTCAGGAAATGAACTGTCCTAATCGAACCCAGACCGTACCATTTACAGCCGAATCACGCAGGGCAATGTATAATTCGCTATAACATCACCCAGAACTGATCCACGATCAGCATTGCATATTAGTGAAGAAAATAAAAATAGGAAAGGAAAATGGGTTGTGAATGCCAGTTTACAATGTCACGGTAGGCTACAGCACAGTTACCAAATCACTAAACAACCAATACCCCTGCCACCAGGCTGCGATCCGCAAGTCTTCGAGTTCTCCCTTTCAAACTGTACAGGCTCTACTAACATTTTTTCGGAGAGTTTAACAGTAACCAAATCCCTCTAAAATTACGGTTGGCATGCCGTACCTCAGGCCGGCACTAGTAGACAGTGGTGCACATCCCATGCCGACATTACATTACATTACAGGCATTTAGCAGACGCTCTTATCCAGAGCGACTTACAGTTTACATTTCTGTACAATCCATTTATACAGCTGGACACTAACTGAAGCAATTCAGGTTAAGTACCTTTAGCTCAAGGGTACAACGGCAGTGTCCCACCTGGGGATTGAACCTGCAACCTCTGAGTTACAAGCCCAGTTCCCTAACCATTATACCACACTGCCGATGGAGAGAAGACGGGTGGGTAGGCTGAATGCTGACCTACTGGAGCCAAACATCTAATTGCTATCTTTCTATGCCACAGTGCAATGGCATAACCACATCACTAAAAGCTTTTTAACCTGCAACCAGGCTTCAGTGTACTCCGCTATCACGCTCTGAAAGCAACGTTCATCTGCCTTGTATGTGTGAAAACCACAAGACACATTTCAGCTCCCCAGGGAACTTAACATAATTTTTTTTACAACAGGTGGGAAAACTACAATTTTACTTATTTGCCTACACGATAGCTAAAATTAAAGTTAATGATTAATTAGAACCGGGGACCGCAAAACTAAATGTTCCTCGTCGGTTAATATGTTAACTGGCTTAAAACTACATTCATGTACTAAAAGAAAAAACGTTTTTTTTTTTAGATCGTTTGTGTTGAAATTGTAGTTCTCCATTCTGATTCTACTTGTCATAAATACAGGCGGTGGATTTTATTGTAGGCTACAGTGGCTATTGTATTAATGATTGAAACCCTGCGACCGAATGCATTTCGGAATCTCTGTTACAGTTTGACTTATAGGTCGGAAGGAATTGTTCGGCACACAAGGAAGAGAGAGAACCTTGTTTTCTAGTAGAAAGTTCCAGCTGGGCTATTGCCGACTTTCCCAGAGCGTAATTGAAAGCCCAAAGATAGCAAACGTTATCTTGTTTCTTTCGTTTTATTCAACGGTAAGTGTTCATGTACTACTGGCAATGAAATAAAGTAAACTTGTCTGTATTACAATTAGAGGCATGCTAGTTAGCTAACCAGCTAATTTAGCTAATATAATAATCAGCTAAAATAACCGCATAGCGAACCAACTTGAGATATATCTGTCTAGCTTGCTAGCTAACCAGAGAAGTCAGAAACGAAAGTTGACCACGTTATGTATGCGACATTAAACTAGCTAGCTAGCCAGCCAGCCAGTTGGACACACAGTTATTTCATTTAGCTAACTAGACAGTTTAGCTAAACTTGGTAAAAAAAACAACAACACAAATTACAAAATGTGTTTTTGTCCCTGCAAAAGTTTTCAAAGCTACTATTATTTTTACACAACTTAAAATGTCAGTTGTTTTCCGGTTATACATTGCATAACTTGCAGCTAACGTTAGCTAGCAGATAGTACGTACTGTTGTGTGACAGCTGTTACCTCTGTGGCAAACTCGCTAAGTTAGCTACGTAGCCAAATCTAACACTTCCACAATTGTAGATATATTATTGTTAATTGTGTTCTTGGCTAATTGACTCTATACATATTATGAAACATTTCTTGCTCAAACCAGGTAATTAATATTTGTCATCGAGGCATGAACTTTACTTGCTACTATAAATATTTGCCTGCTAGCTAGCTAGCAAATTGTTTTCATGATTCACCGTATAGGACAGCAAGTGATTTCGCACCAGCAATGCATATTGAATATATGCTGACGCATATACATAAGTGAAGTGGCCATCCAATAACTTGCTAGCTGTTAAGTTTCTACAGGCAATCACTAATTGCATTGTGCCACAGGCTGTATTCTACTGCGCTAGCCTCCATCAAATACACAACAAACTCCTCCATATATATTTTTGAACTGTACTCCATTTTGTGCCTAAAAGGACTATTGGGTGCTGTGTAACTCACACTTCTCTTATACTCCAGGTAAGGCTGGTGTTCCCACGCAAGCCCTGGTTGCGCGCAGGCGCAGTCCGTGTCCCGTGGCCTGCATGTGAGAGGACGCGAAGCCGTGGCACTCGGGCAGGTGACCCAGCGGCCACTGCGGCATGGCTGACGCGGCCGCGAGGCTGCCCCTGAGGCGCCTGGAGCCGCCGATCCTGAAGTTCGTCAAAGTGGCCATTCCCACCGACCTGGAGCGCCTGCGCAAACACCAGGTCAACATCGAGAAGGTAGAGGATGCAACTGGGAAAAACGCAAAAGGCCTTCAGTAGAAATTAACTTGAAATGCGACTGTAAATAGGCATTAAAGCACGAGAAATACAGTGTATTTTATTTACCATACATCTATACTGAATATACTATGTGTACACATATTTTACACACATCTAAAGTCAATGTACTTTACACAAGTTATTGTCAGTGGCATTTATACAATACATATGTATAGTGGTCTCTCTCTCTCTGTGTGTGTGTGTGTGTGTGTGTGTGTGTGTGTGTGTGTGTGTGTGTGTGTGTGTGTGTGTGTGTGTGTGTGTGTGTGTGTGTTTCTAGGAGAGATATGCGAAAACACAAATTCCAGTTACCTTGTGTAACATGGCAAAGAAGTGTATTCCTATGAATAAATCAAAGAAATGTCTCAACCATATGGGGGTGGAGTCTTGCCGGAACACAGAAGCGCTCAGTTCGTTCACTGCCTGACGAAGACAGAAGGCAAAGAGTCTTGCGTCTTGTGTTTTGTAAATCACCCAGGCAAACTGTCCCTCTAGCAGGCCTGCCTTCGTCTCAGGCCCGGGAGGTTTATGGCAGGGCGCTCCGATGCCCCTGCCCCTCCACTGCCCCTCTTCTGAGGCCAGGCGGAGGTTTATGGCAGGGTGCTCTGATGCCCCGATGCCCCTGCCCCTCCACTGCCCCTCTTCTGAGGCCAAGGTGGAGGATTAAGGGCAGGAGCCGGGGAACGTGAGGGCCAGCACCCGATGCTGTCAGTGGGGTGGAAGAGAGGGCTCTGTGGGCTCTGTGGGCCCTGGCCTGGGCACTGGTCTGCACCCTCACCCCGGAGCAAGACTGCGGTCTCACATGGGCCAGCTGGCCTGGGCACTGGTCTGCACCCTCACCCCGGAGCAAGACTGCGGTCTCACATGGGCCAGCTGGCCTGGGCACTGGTCTGCACCCTCACCCCGGAGCAAGACTGTGGTCTCACATGGGCCAGCTGGCCTGGGCACTGGTCTGCACCCTCACCCCGGAGCAAGACTGCGGTCTCACATGGGCCAGCTGGCCTGGTGCATTTCACAGGCTGGCAGAAAGATCTCACCATTGTCAGGGCAAATGAAATGAAAGTCAGTTTGTTCATTACTGTGCCAGTACAGTGGTATAAAATTAATTCACCTGGTCAATTGTTCCCAAACCTGTATATGACCCACAAATACATAATTTGATAAGCAAATACATTTTGTGTGACCCACCCGTTATTAAAAAGTAACCTGACTCATGCTCAACATGTCCATATTTCATGTTTAGTTGACTGCATGTGTATGTAACAGGTGCAGTGTTTAATTTGACTGATGTGAATGTTAGCGGAAAGTGTATTATCGTGACAATGAACTTTGAATAAAAATTGTATTTTCCCTGAATCCAGTAGCCTTAACAGTCAAACGCCCTTGTTTAAAGTTCAGCACTCTGAATACTGAACACAAGTGGTATTACGTATTAAAACCCCTCACTTGTCCTACATGTAAAATATATTTATTTGATTTAATATAATAATTACTAGACAGGATACCAATTATCAATTAAATCACCAAATTCGTTGATAGGCAGAGCAATCTGGTGGATCAACCATCAAAATATACAACTCACAATTAAATTAAAATTAACAGCTGGTTTATTAAGTTACAACAGTTGGACAAAGACAAAATATTCAACGTCCAATCTACAGACGTAGGTTCAACTACTTTAACAAAATCCTAGACACAAAATTGACAGCTAACAATCACAAAAGAGATGAAATGATGACACAAACCAAGTTTGACTCTCCAAATGCAAACACACGCAGCCAAGGTGTGAGCTGGGACCAGATCTTCCAGGAAAGCTTTTCAAGGTCTCCGTTGAAATTATCCTCTTTTCATTAGAATCATTGTGATACCAAACATCGATAGGGCATGGGGAAGAGAGAGATGTTGGTTGAGCTGATATCTGGAAAGACAATGTGCTCAGACAAAGAATATTGCTATCATGTGACAAGGCCAATCATACCATGTTGACCTCCGCTTATTTCTGGCTCATAGTTATTTTCTCCCTGACCCATCATTTCCAGCTCATAGGTAGCACACCACTGTTGTCACACACCACAAGCCCAAAAGTCTTTGTTCTTTGGTTGGGTTGTACGTGCTTGTGGAGAATTGTGGTGAGGAAATGACTACTAATATCTACAGGGCTCTACGTGCACACAACATTTAGTGAGAAGCACCTTACTGGAAGCTGATCATCAAGCAAAGCAAAAATATTTTTAAACAACATGGGATAGATCTGTTGAAAGTGGACAAGCTTTTAATCAATGATGAGAAAGTGAGGCTTCATGAACCCCCAAAATGGTTCATTTGATTGACTCAGTTATTTGACAGCACATGGTAGCTCCCCTAATTGTGGAGCTCATGAAACCTCATCCATCAGAGCTACTGGGTACAGGGTGGATCAAAGACGTGAAAGGGTGGTATAATGGTTAGGGAGCTGGGCTTGTAACTCAGAGGTTGCAGGTTCAATTCCCAGGTGGGACACTGCTGTTGTACCCTTGAGCTAAAGGTACTGAACCTGAATTGCTTCAGTAAAATATCCAGCTGTATAAATGGATTGTATGTAAAGAAATGTAAACTGTAAGTCGCTCTGGATAAGAGCGTCTGCTAAATGCCTGTAATGTAATGTAATGTAATGTAAGGGTGAATGTGGAGCCAAGGGCGTGCCAGTGGGTCTCACTGAAACGGATGATGACCAGTCACCATGTCAGGAGAGTCATCGGTGAGGGCCTGTCCTTGGGTGATGCCACACAGCTCAGGGTATCGGAGCTTCACGGTGTCACGGTAACCATTAATCCAGACATGGCAGTGAAGTATTAGAGGAGGGGTGAGGAGTGGTGAGAGGGTGAGAGGGTGAGGGGTGAGGAGTGGTGAGAGGGTGAGAGGGTCAGGTGTTGGTCAGGATGTAGGCCCACTGTAACAGGTGTGTTTGTGTGTGTTGCAGTACCAGCGCTGCCAGCAGTGGGAACGGCTGCACCAGGAGCAAATCAACGCCAGTCGAACCGTACAGGTCAGTCCTCATGCCTCAAGCTCCTCCCATGTAGACACACACTCCTCGCGACGCTGGCCACGGAGACCGGGGTTCGATTCCACCAGGGGCGGCGCCAGTGGCTGTCCGCCCCAGGGCCACCAGGGGTGGCGACAGGATGTCTGCCCCGCACAGGAGTGGCTCTGTAGTACCGGGTTACGGTCGACGGCCTGGTGAGTGCCGTCTCGGAGGAGGCATTACTTCGCCTTCGTCACTACCGGTTGCAGCACTACAGCAGTGATCTCACATTACTAGGGGGCGATTGACATAAAATAGGGTCTAATTGGCTACTAAATTGGGAGAAAAGGGGATAAAATCAGAAACAAAATCTTTTTTTTTTTTTCTTTTTTTTTTTTTAAAAGACATGCACTCCTCTACACCCCTCCCTCCAAACGATTTGCTCTGGTCTGACTGGCTCCCTGGCTTGCCCAATGCCCATAATACATTCTCATTGTGAGCATGCTTAGGTGGACACTGGAGTGGTTTCCCTTGTCTGAAGTGTTATTCCCAGGCACCAGCTCTTTCTGGGAAAAAGACGCCAGGGATTGCACAGCCAATGAGCTGTTAAGGGGGATGATTAGGTGGCCTGGGTGCCATTGGGCTTAGCACACCTTGTCTTCTTGATAAGTGCCGTGGGATGTTTAAAGACCACGGTGAGTCAGGAGCTCGGATGAATCCCATCTGAAAAACCACACCTCCCAGAGCACAGTGTTCCCATTTCCACACCGGGGCACTTTGTTTTACTCAATCAGGGAAGAGCGCCCTCTACTGCTGCAGTACTACAGCTTCCAGTAGCAACCTGGGTTTCCCATGAGTACTAACCAAGCCCAGCCCTGCATACCTTCAGCCCTTTGGCATGAGAAGGCTACAGGGTGGCATGGCTGATGGCTCATGTATAACGGCAGTGATTTTCAAAATAAAACAAGCAGTTACAGGTAACTGCCAAAATAAAGAAAACACAAACATTATACCAAGTGTCTTACTAGGGTGTTGGGCCACCAGAATGCCTGGAACTCTGTTCGAGGGATGCAACACCATTCACCTACAAGAAATTCCATCATTTGGTGTTTTGTTGATGGTGGTGGAAAATGCTGTCTCAGGCACCACTCCAGAACCTCTGTTAAGTGTTCAATTGGGTTGAGATATGACATATGGTTTACATCATTTTCACCCTCATCAAACCATTCAGTGACCACTCATGCCCTGTGGATGGGGGCACTGTCATCCTGGAAGAGCACTCCTATCAGGATTAAAATGCTTCACCACAGGATGAAGGTGATCAGAATGACTGATTTGTTGCCGTTTGCCTTGTCTTCTAAGGGGTTGAGTGGACCTAATCTATTCCAGGAAAATGCATCCCATACCATAACAGAGCCACCAGAACTTTGACTTTTACTCAAGTGTTTGCTTTACTTTGGTAGTTACCTGTAAAGTAGGTAAAGTACCTGTACCTAAGCGTAATCATCATGTAAGCCTTGGGTATGCTCATGTGTTTTTTTAAAGCGAACACTATTAGAAATTTGTGATGTTTCAAAACGATAGAGGCGCCTCCCAGAAGAAGAGGCCAGGTGCTGTCGGTAGTCACCCATTTGACCATTTGTATGCATGTGGGTTTTTGCATGCATCACATCGTAAGTCACACGTTTTGCAGCTTCACCAGTCCCACACCAGTGCCCATCTTGTGGGTGCTTCCTGTTTGGCCTCTTTAGCTTGGCTTCCTTTTCGGTTTGCTTAGAGTGCCTTTTTACTGAGAGTGCAGCATTTATCTTTTGTTATTTTCTGAAGCTTTGTACTGTCTAGTCGGTGGGCAATCTTACAGCATTTTTGTTCCAACTGAACAGTGACACGCCTGATTCCACTAATCAAAGCCCTGATTGAAGACTTTGATTAGCTGATTAGTCAAATCAGGTGAGCTACTTTTGTTTGATTGCCCACCCCTGCACCCACACCGGCCGACACAGGGTAAGATTGCCCAGCCCTGCACCCACACCGCCCACAGGGTTTGCCCACCCCTGCGCCCACACCGGCCCACACAGGGTAAGATTGCCCACCCCTGGTCTAGTCTGCAGTCTTTGTCTTTATGAGGAATGGGTCGGTTAACATTTCTGCTCATCTTTTGGTGAAATTCTTACTCCAAAGATTTCTCATTGTCACCGTTGTCCCATCGTTGTGATTGGCACTCAATTGAGCACAAGCTTAATTTCAATAGGACGGCTCGGTACCAGCCTCACGAACGCTTACATTTCGCTTTGTCCGCAGGTGAGCCATATTACGATAGATGACAATAGTCAACCAACCAGGGCTTTGTTGAACGTCCTCCTGGTTTGGCAGTATACGGTATTCCGGATCCAGATTTTGAATTGGTTAACTGCCATTAAACAAAGGCTCAGCCTACGGCTTTGAGATTGTGTCTCGAAAGTGCCAGAGGACATATTTGTTTACAAGGTTCTTAATTTCACCTGAAGTGCCCGAGGTTAATAGCTGCTACTGAAATAGGATAGCGGATGATGAAAGAACAAAGGAGTTGAGCGCCGATGGACCGGAGGAGTTGCCACATCGGGGTCGTCTTTGAGTGATCGATCGAGGGCTTTTCCCTCAAAGACACAGCAGTTTAGTCAAGTGGGCGCCCCACGCAGCTATCCGTTTTTTTTAATCAACGGGCACGCAATTACCCGCTGCTGAATAAACGGCCCAAACCGCCTATTTGCATAATATAATGAATTTGTGACGCACGCCCCTGTTGTCGGAGGGAAGAAGGCGATGGCAGAATATGACTTCTCTCTTCCTGTCTGAGATGGCTGCAATGGTGCGTTTGTTTCCGTTAAAGCTCACACTTCAGTTTTTTAGCTTTATACTTAAAGTTTGTATATATATATATAATAAAAACCACTTGAATGATGAAAACCAGAACACACTTAAAGTACTATATATTATATATCTTTCATACTGTGCACTCTCTTTTATAAATCGATTTAAAACGCGACATATCTCAGATTCACTGACTCTTGGTGCAAGCACAGGACACACGCGCCCACACACACACACACACATTCACACATACATTTGAACGAAACATTTGAATAATGCGCTCCTCCGGTGGCCACCGCAAGGTTGTCATGCTGAGGTGTGAAGTGAGACGGATGTGGTTGAGCCCACCAGAAACAGGGCAGACCAGCCTTCCATTCAATCCTTTAGTTTTGTTAGCGACAGGTTTTCTCACCGATAGGTTTGGGATTATAAGACATGACCCTCTAATAAATGCAGCAGAAAAGGTAGCATCATAGCACAAGTAGCACCTTTCGCTGCCTTTTCCTACCATGGCATAGCGTGCGAGTCATGAGCTGCAGCATCTACCCATGTGCTTTCCCAGCAGCCCCCTCCCTACTCGTCACCATGGTGGCTGCGTGTGTGTGACGTGTGGGAGTGGAGTCCCAAGCAGGCAGGAATTGGCTGTGGGTGAGGTCATTGTCAGAAAAGCCCAGGGATGTCATGTGCTCGCAGTGTTCTAGAAATTCTCCGTGTGGAATGTGTCAGTGGGCTGGACCCCCCAACGTGTTACCCATAGACTGTGATGTGACAGCTCCTAGGATACCAGGAAAGCGGTGACCAGGAACAGAATAAATCAACCCAAATGTTGTCTGTCTCTTTCTCTGTCTCGCTCCCTCTATCAATCTCTTTCTCCCTCTGATTGCTTTCTCCACGTTTCTCTTCATTACATAATTACACCTCTCCTTAACTTTCTTCAAGGTTTTAGTAAATAAAATAAAAAAAGGCTTATGCTGGCATGACACACAGTCACACTTAGGGGAATCTGTGCAAGCTAGCTTTCATTCATAGATACTTTGAGTTATTACTGCAGTGTAGCTCATGGGGTCCAGGAATCATTCAATGGTGTGCATTGTTTCATTATTTACTCTGAAGCAGCAGCTGTATGTGCTAATGACGCACACAGAGAGTGATTATGTACTGTCTACACGTAGAAATAAAGTAAGCTTCATTTATTTATTTTTTTAAATGAAAAAAAGTGTAAATACACAAAAAGTAGGTCTCGAACACAGTTGTGATTGTCTTTCGGTAATATTGAAATAAGGACATTGACTTTGACATTGCGGTACCATATATTTTATTCTATTTTCCTTTTTTAAATATTTTATCAA
This sequence comes from Aldrovandia affinis, assembly GCA_029706075.1. Taxonomy (NCBI): domain Eukaryota; kingdom Metazoa; phylum Chordata; class Actinopteri; order Notacanthiformes; family Halosauridae; genus Aldrovandia; species Aldrovandia affinis. Next base: position 142,138 of record JAINUG010000445.1, on the reverse strand, counting down.
AGGCTTGCTTGATTTAAAAGGCAAAGCAACTGGCTTTTATATCAAATAAACCAAAATACTATTTCTTCTGCATGTTTCACATTTGATACCGATGGATTGCCATGCTCAGAAATATACATATATATATGTGCTAGTGTAAGATGGCATGGAAAAGTACGTACCTTGATATTCTGTGACTTTCTGTGAGTTTGTGAGGTGAGAGAGATGCCCCGCCCATTCAGATGATTCATTTAAGACCAGAGAATATCTTCCACTGGATGAGGGTTATATTTGAGTTTACCCAGTACGCAGCAATGAGTGAAATAATATAAGTTAATCAATTCATTGTTTAAATATATTTGCTTTTTTCCTGGCGCTAATAACAGTGAAGGGCCGGTTTAGTAGCTTTTCTTATCCTCATTTGCTTTTTTAAATAATCTTTCATTTTTAATGGGCACATAAATCCAAGCATCATATGCATACAATTACTAAGGACAACCTATAAAGAAACAGTTCTTTTTCTGTACTACTAAAATTTATATTAATACTGTATCTCTACTTTATTATGACTATTATGCATCTGTCTTAGTCCCTCTTTAGAAGACTTCACAGTAGTATATACACTGTATGGCCAAAAGTCAGTGGACACCCCTACTAATTATTGAGTTCTCAGGGTTTGGGATAGGCCCCTTAGTTCCAGTGAAGGGTATTCTTAATGCTACAGGATACGAAGACATCTTAGCCAATTGGGCGCTTCCAACTTTGTGGCAACAGTTTGGGGAAGGCCCTTTGCTGTTCCAGCATGACTGTGCCCCTGTGCACAAAGCGAGGTCCATAAAGACATGGTTAGATGAGTTTGGTGTGGAGGAACTCGATTGGCCTGCACAGCGCCCTGACCTCAACCCCACTGAACACCTTTGGGAGGAATTAGAACGCCGATTGCGAGCCAGGCCTTCTCACCCAACATCAGTGCCTGACCTCACAGATGCTCTTTTGGCTGAATGGGCACAAATTCTCACAGACACACTCCAAAATCTTGTGGAAAGCCTTCCCAGAAGAGTGGCAGCTGTCATAGCCACAAAGGGGAGTCCAACTCCATATCAATGCCCATGGTTTTAGAATGGGATGTCCAACAAGCTCATATAGGTGTGATGGTCAGGTGTCCACTGACTTTTGGCCATATAGTGTATTTACAGAACAGCCTGTGCTCCAGCTCTTGCTGTGGACAGGTCTTTGACCACAGCGCAGCAGCGCTATAATGTCTTCAGTGGAACCGTTCACCAAGCGCTCACTAGGGGCCGGAGGGGTGGGGAGGGGTTTGGCTCCCTTGCTCTGTGGTCCATCCAGGACCTCCCACAGCCCTCCCTCCCTCCTCCCACAACTCCCACAGCCACCCCCCCCATCCCGTCCCATCCCTCCCGTGGGAGGACCAAGTGCTTTCTCGTGTTTGGGACACTGAGTGTGTGCTTGTGTCCCTGTAAGTAACGAGGGGTCGAGGACGAATGCCAATACAGCGGGGCATGGCAGGCATTGTCTGAGCTGAAGTGTCACTCTGGGGACTGGAGATGGGGGAGAGAGAGAGAGAGAGAGAGAGAGAATGTTAGAGAGAATGTTAGAGGAAGAGAGAGAGGAGGGAGAGAAATTAATGTCAGAAAGCAGTGTCTGCCTGTGCATTCGCATGCAGCAGGTTGTTCCCCCTCTGCCTTCCTGATTTCTTTCAGTGCTGGTCTATTTTCTCAGCCTGGATTTTTTTTAAACTTTCTCCTGTTGTATGTAAATACACTGGCCCACCCCCTCCCCACTGCCAGTCTCTCATGTCTGTCCACATATTTTAATATCTCACTACAGCCTGACCACATCCAACACGTACACATAACTCCCCTCTCTCACCTCTCATCTGATGTTGGAGACTTTGGTAGATTAGTAGTATTTGTTTCTTTGTATTTGGGTGTCCTGTTTGTGGGTATTATTACATATGAATGTAATAGTACCCACACATATTGAAACTTTGAACAAAGGTCTTGTTTTCATAATGGCATCCAATCATCCTCTGTGTAAATGTTTTTAATTTGTCTGGAACATTTTCTGTGCCCGACCAGCGGACACCTTTTCACATTTTCACGTCACAAGACATTCTAAATTCTAAATTCTAAATTCCTTCTCAATTTTGTGCCCTTTTTTGATGCAAAGTGTGCAGAGAGCCTTTTCCTACAGCCACTGTGCTCACATGCATCCAGATTTAGACTCCACTCTGAGGAGCAGAATCGTTTTTTCATGCTCTCCCTGATGAAGGAAAGCAGAATTGATGTGGGGGGGTGGGGGGCAGGAGAGGAGGTGGTGAGAAACCTGATAAAAACAATGAAAAATGGATTAACAGATAACCACGACACCCATAAGCGGTGGTTCTGCGTGTGTCACATTATGGCCAGTGATTATCTGCTCGATCTCATCCTGTCATCTGTGGATTTTTTGAATGACAGTTGTGTGAAATGGCACCACAGGGCTGTCAAATTCCCGTTCTGAATCAGCCCTCCCACCTCTCTCCGTGTGAGAGGAGATTTCTTTGTTCTTTGGTCGTAGAGAAAAGAAAACCCCACAAATGAAGAAGGGAAAGATGAACTACAGTCATTTGAAAACGGCACAACACTGGTTTTAGATTTATCCACACTTTTCTCCCATTTTGGAATCAGCAGTTGTCGTATATTCTCTTGTGGCCACTATGGCACAAGACCTTGGTTAAATAGGTATTTGAAATTATTTAGCTGTTTAGATGCTGGTAAAAATGTTAAAACTCTCCTACAGATCCATGATAATTTTCATGTTCCTAACAAAAATTCACAATCATGAAATAACTTTTGGTGAAAATAGAGGTTTCTTTAAAAATGGTCAGTAATCTGCAGGGATTTTACTGGCGTTGGAAGGGTTAAAGTATTTCAAATAATGATTTGAGCCAGTGAATATTTGGCAACCTATTTAGAAGGCAGCAAATGATGACGGATTGTGTATCCTAGTTGCATTTATTAAACAATGTTGCCTGTCATTAGGAGACGCTCTTATCCAGAGCGACTTACACAGTTTACATTTCTTTACATACAATCCATTTATACAGCTGGATATTTTACTGAAGCAATTCAGGTTAAGTATCTTTAGCTCAAGGGTACAACGGCAGTGTCCCCACCTAACCATTACACTACACTGCCGCCCACCGTCATTGCAGCCAGTTAGCCAGTTACTCCTTCCGGGTAATGAGGAGGTGTCAAGGAAGGGAGGATGCATTTTTTTAGAGTTCAAAGCCGTTATCTCTTGATAACGACACCTGTCGGTGACCTGTTGGCTCCTGGTGAGTAGATGGGGGGCACACGCAGTGGGGAGGTGAGAAAGCTATTGCCGGATGAAGCCAGTTGTGTCCTGCTGCTGCTGTGGACTTCCAGTCATAGGCCAGACTTCTCTATACATTTATTTCAAATTTTTTCCCTGTTTTTCTCCCAGTTTGCCCAATTGTACCTCTATTTATTTCAAGAGCCCCCACGAGTCCGCCGCCCGGCCTCCGGGAGCGACACACATTCCTGGTTGAGTGTTCCCGCCTCTTCCGAGACGGAGATCTTCCACGGACGCCATTAACCTTCTCCTCGACGGACTGGTCATCCTCCCCCCCGGAGGCGGACAGCCAAACGCCCCCGCCTCCGGGAGGGGGAGGACGACCAGGGCCGTCTGGTAGAAACGAAGGAGTCCATGACGAACAGCGCACACCACATAAAGTGTGGCGTGTTAGACCGCTAATAGGCCAGACTTCTGACCAGCAATGGCTCGGCTAGAGGGCCTAGCAAATTGGCTTGGGTGGAAAGAGCCTTTATCGACTGAGCCACTCTGGAGCATATTTATAGTTTTGTGTTTAGTAAAAGTATGTAAAACATTCTTGTAGAATCAGAGTTAATGCAGGATATAAGTAATATACACTAACAAACCATGGGACCTCTCACAGACAGGTGTGTTTAATTTGAAATGATTTTAAACACCATCATTGTACACAGTCAAGTCAGACAGGTGGACTCTGTGACCCCTGAAGACGAGTTGTGTTCGTTTATTTAGGTGTGTCTTAGTAAAAGGAATGAATACTTATAGAATCAATTATTGTCTATTTTTTATTTTATTTTATTTTTATTTTGTCTCCCAAGTGGCGGCATTCTTATAAACATGATTGAAATCCATTTTGAACCTGAAGGGTCAGGGCTGAGAAAATAAACTGAAAAATGCCAAAGACACTGTGTTTGGGTGGTGTGTGTGTGTGTGTGTGTGTGTGTGTGTGTGTGTCTGTCTGTCTGTCTGTCTGTGTGTGTGTGTGTGTGTGTGTGTGTGTGTGTGTGTGTTGGGGGTGATAAATGTGTGTGAGTGTGTGTGTGTGTGTGTGTGTGTGTGTGTGTGTGTGTGTGTGGAGGGAGAGTGTGAGTGATCCTGTGGGTGTGTGTGTGTGTGTGTGTGTGTTGGGGGTGATAAATAGGAGCAAACGGGGAGTGGATCAGAGTCAGGTAATTAAAGTGTGTGGGAGATTAAAGGTGGCGAGGGCTTTGTGATCCTGTGCGGGGCCCTTGATGTTTCTCTGCAGAGCCGGGGCCTGTCATTGGCTTTGAGGAGTTAATTACACGCGCGCTCTATCTCCAGCTGCTGTTTAATCGGCCGAGCTCCAGAAGCTACCGTCGTCTACAGGTACGCCCCAGTTCTGAAGTCCCTCCTCGCCCGGGGTGGGCCAAAGCAGGGAGGAAAGTGCCATGGGATTGTTTGTCAACTAGGGTGACCATCTACCCTACATCTACATCCTCTTACAGTTGTACTGTAGCCTCTGTGGATTCATTCAGGTTACCCGCATCAAACTGCGGGCTGACGACCAGGGCCGATTTATTTTAGTCACGGCTCTAAAAACAAAAAGGGGTTCTTATTTTGATAGAAGGTCATACTCCGTATACTCTTCACTCTTCATACTCGCATCCTATCCAAATGTCTGTCTCTAAGAATGAAGAAGATGATTGGTCACATCGTACAAACTGAACAATCTGGTTTTATTGTTGGTACATACATTGGGGATAATATTCTAAAAGGAATTAAAGTGGGGGTTACTGTTTGTGGCTGACGTTGAGAAGGCCTTTGATAAAATAAGGTGGGATTGCATCTACAATTTTTATTTAGGTTTTTTCCTTTATTCAATGGTTTGAAGTCCTATATAAAACCCCACAAAGCAAAGTAACCAACAATGGATATCTATCCAAGAGCTTCGAGTTGTTGCAGGGAGTTAGACAAGGTTGTCCTCTTTCACCGTATCTTTTTATTATTGCCATAAAAACATTAGCTAATCAAATTAGAAATAATAACATTTTAGGATTAAACATCAATGGATTTGAAACAAAAATGTCATTATATGCGGATGATACAACTTTTTTTATACAACCTAAACAAACAGTACTGGCTGCTCTTATTGAAAACCTGAACTATTTTTCTCAAATATCCGGTTTGAGCCCAAACTATGATAAATGCCCAAACTATGATAACTCTTAAGTATAGGTACTCTAAAATATTCCAATATGCAGCTGCTCTCTTCTGCTCCAGTAAGATGGAGTGATGGTTCCGTGAATATGCTTGGGATTACTATACCAGAAGAAATGGCTGAGTTGGTGAAAGTTAACTTCCACAAAAAATGTACAAAGACTGATGAGATACTCTTGCCCTGGCATGGGAAAGCACTGTCTCTTTATGGTAGAGTGACCCTAATTAACACCTTAGTCGTGTGTCAACTTGTATATTTATTTGTGTCCCTGCCTTCACCTGACCAGGGGTTTTATAAGCAATATGAGGCTAAAATGTTCACATTTTTATGGAATGGTAAACCTGAAAGAATAAAGCGAAAATACATTTATAATTCTCATGATAGAGGTGGGCTTAACCTAGTCAATATTGAAGCTCTAAATCAATCATTGAAAGCCTCATGGATTCAGAAACTATATCTAAATAGGAGCTGGACATACTGCAAAATTTTTGAAAGCCCCCAACCCTTTTTTAAAACCAATCTGTTTCCTTTTATTGAGCTGGAAGCTATATACGTATCATGGTTTATTAAAGAGTTTTTAAGGAATGTCTCAATCTTTACAAATGAATCAATAATGGCATGGCTGCACTTCCAATACCATCCACCTGAAAAGCCAATTGAGATCTTAAGTCAGCCGTTATGGTTAAATTCAAATATACTGATAAAGGGAAGACATTTTTTTGATTGACCTTTATAAGGAATTATATTTATGAATGATCTGATTGATTTAAATGGGTCCTTTTATGACAAACTTTGAGTGACATATTTGGTAAAGTGTGCACCTTGCATCAATACAACCAACTCCTGACAGCAATTCCTGTTAATTGGAAAAAAAGGTAACAATGAATAAAGGAAAACTCTTTGTTTGCAAGTAAATGTAAAATAAATAAAGCAGGTTTACTTCTTTCTTGCGTGGTAGGAATCTGAGTGCTGTTCCACACAAGTTTTTTAACTTATGGGAGGAACAATTTGATATTCCTTTGCGAAATGCGTGTAATATAAATGTAATGTAGTGTAATGCACAGAGAGGCGGGGGAAACCGTCCCTGGCATGATGAGCCGTACCAGCGCCCGTATCCAATAAAACGCAATTCATTCAATTGGACAATTAAGGACTTGAGTGGAATGAGAACCCTGACGTGCGTTCGATAGACGCTGCCCGCCGCGCCTCCGGGCAGTGGGGTCGAGATCGCCTCGGTTCCCCTGGTGACACTCCGTCACGCTGCTCAGGGACACATCGAGATGTCGGCGGGCAGAACCGCCAGCCCAGTGTCATGTTTTTTTTTGTTTTTAAAAATATATATTTTTAATGTTTTTAATTTATTTTTAATTTTCTTCTCTCCCCTTCTCTCTCTCTCTCATGAGACGGTTAGAGCTTGACATTAGCATGTCTGCTGCAGGAGGAGGCTGAGCTATTTTCAGGGCGCCAGTCGCCCACCTCTCTTGGGGTGGCGATGAGCCAGACGTCCTCTCTCCCTCTCGAGTTTTGTGTTCCCGCTGCTTCAAAAAGCCCACTGCCTCCCTCCCCAGCGATGGGTGTCTGTCTCCCACTGACTGACTGACGTTAGCTGTGAAAATGCTGTTT